>JAOXNK010000007.1:896595-921807 GCA_028566675.1 Hypoxylon intermedium
TGCGTGCGATGATTACCTAGACAGTCGAGTTGAAGTTTATGCCGTGTAAGTTATAGAGATCGCTCAAGCGAGGTGGCGTACTGGCATGTCTCATACATAAGTCTACACATCATGGCTCTGGCAACTACTCAAAAATTGCAGTCTTTCAAACTACTCCCGAGCAAATAGGGTTCAAAGTCTAGATTTTCGACGCTTCGTTGTTTCTCTCAGACTGTGTATATGCTCTTGCCGAACAGTCCGTACTATGGTGTCAAAGTGAAAGAAAATGAAACTGTAAGATAAGATGTTATTTATGAACCAACGACTTGAATCTCGTGGCAATATCAGCAGCCAAGTATCAGAAAGCTCTAACTACCCAAATAGGTGTCTTATATGTCATCTAAATAAAAGAGAGAACAAGCCTTCTTTCAGTATCCCTTCCCAGGCTGTCTGTCCGCTTCTGTCGCTTTTCCTCGTGCTACCCCTAGCTCGTATGCCATCCCATCTCCCAGGACGGACGTGTCAGGGATCACCGATATCATGTCAAACCCTTGTCCCGATCGTAAGCGGGCATCAGCTCCATCCGTGCCTATATCCATTAGCATTAGCTTGGTGTTTTTTCAACTTGTGCAACGTGTCAAGGACTTGGTGCAGCTGCTGGTAGAGCGGCACCGAACTTCACGAAGGGAAACCTACAGAATATAGCTGCTTTCTTGCCCGCAGACTTGGCGGCTTTCAAAATCCTCTGGATCGCCGCCTCATGTTCTTCTCCGCCGCGAGTGACACCCATCTGCTTGGCAAGATCAAACGGGCCTTCGAAGACAACTGTTAGTTTATGGAACTAATCCTCAGACAAAACACATTGTACTGGAATCACGGCCTTATATGATGACCCGAAGGACAGAATCGAATTCGCACATAGTTAGGGAACTTACCGATGAGTACCGCGTCAAGCCCCTCAACGCGGGCAATTTCCTCTACGTTATCCACGCCCGACCTCGATTCGATTTGGACTAGGACTATCAAGTCTTTGTCGGCGACCGAGTCATACTCGCCTCCTTGGGCTGCTGGGAAAGCATGTGTTGCAAATGCGGGACCGTATCCCCGGGATCCGACCGGCGGATACTTGGAGAATTTCACGATGCGGGCTGCGTCATCCTATATCGTATTGGTACAGGACTCGCGGAATCAAACTGAGACGGGTTGAGGGTATACTTACCGGCGTGTGGCACATGGGCGTCAAGATGCCGTGAGCTCCAGAGTCGAGCGCCCTCTTGATCATCCACTCCTCGGACCATGGGACTCGAATAATCGGACTGGCGCCTTCAGAAGCAATTGCGTTTACTAACTGCAGGCGTTTCATATGTTCAGACAGGTACATCCGGGTGACCATAACCAAAGAGTGGACGCACCTCATAGTAGCTGTTATCCGTGATCAATCCATGCTCAGCATCAACCAAGACCCAGGAGAAACCCCCAGCCGCAGATGCGGCTGAACGTAGAATCACTTTCGCGCCTGCTGCACTGGGAAGTCTAAAGATTCGAACAAGTCAAGGTTAGCAGGAGAGTCATCTATGGCGGCCCAGGATTGGCTGTCTTAACCCCCTTTTCTTCTCGACAGACTCATGCGGCGCCGAATCCCAAACTTTAGGTGTATTGTGATCCACGACAAACATAAAAGAAAGACGAAACTCACGTCAGCCAGAACCCGAATGCCGGCGACTCGGTTTCCAGAGATTTGCGGATGGCAGTGTTGAGCGACATATTCGGCTTTTATATCGATGAATTCTGCTCGTTCGGAAGTACGCGTATAAAAGAGAAGGCAGTGAAGGTGAATTCACAGCAGAACACAGACAATCCAAGCACTGGCGAAATTGTATTTGAACGTATATCGATATAGTTGATTATCGGCCCAAGTGGTATTTAGAGATGGATAGATGGGGCATTCGCAACATATCCTACCGAGCCGCCGATTACCGACATGCACGATCGGAAAACCGATAGTGCCGCTTAGACACTTTATGGAATAGTCCGTTTCTATCCTTCTCCAGTTTGGTAAACTTGAAATGGACAGTTAAGTTTAACCGAGGGTGGCCCTCCTCTGGGCCGTAAACGGACCTTTCGTAGTGCTACCTAATGATGAAGAGAGAGCAAGAAAAAAAGGGGGGACGGCCGCATGCATGCGGAGTTTGCGGGGTCAGGGGGTGTAGTCTCTTGGCGGTAGACTTAATAATTATCGTGAACTTCACCAAAGATATTTACCCTGGTCCATAGGTATGAAGCAAACCCCAAAGTTTCAGATAAGTTGCCTTTAACAGAGCCTCATATCTTAATAATTCAGCCTTTGCACGGGAAATGTTGACATAAGGCAGTGATGCAATGATTATTTTCGGAGATAATTAAGGGGGTTCCATCTGAAATCAGGCCTCTTACGTACCTATGCTTTGATGTTGGAACTCCGTTTCAAGCTTTCTTCACTCCAATTTTCGATTAACTACCTTTCAAACAAGCATATTATTTATATAGTCATGGTCGCTGCAGAAATAATGCTTGGTGCAAAGTGAATGGGTAGCCTTTGCGATTAGTTATTAGCGCATGGCCCTAAGCCACATGGAGTTTGATATCCCTTTTCTTTTAAGTTGAAAGAGGATTAAACATTAGAAAAGACTATACAGGCATAACTGTCTAGATTCACACACAAATTGGTCATAAACTTTCATCTTTCTTGCCAGATTGCTAGCTAGATGCTTAATAGGGGTCTAGACCTACTAGCTGTCGGCCCCTGGCAGACAGTGTGGGAGCTTGAATCGGTCGTTTCAACGCCGCCTCGTAGGCATGGTGGTCCTTCGGTGGTAGACGAGGGATCACGCGGATAATAGCCGGGTCGTGTGCTGTATTATTCTTTTGTGCAAAGACCTCAACCCGTTCCTTCTTTACTTCATCGGACACCATCAACGCTGGCTTATAGCAGACATCTGCAAATGGAGGTTAATAGTGCTCCGAGGATTATGAAGAAAAGTATTGCTTGCGATAAGCATTTGTTGGAATAGGTGATATAGGGGTTCGACGAATTCAGCCCTAAGTTTACTTACAAACAGCAAAACGATCGTTGGTAGAAGACGGAACCGCGCCATAATGGATAGTCCTCTAGTTGCTTGATTAGCCTGTATGAAGTAGCAGTCGAGTTAAGAGGGGCTAGACTTACAGAGTCCCAGAGCAGAAGGTCGCCAGGCTGGGCGCATACTTTGACCCATTTGCAACCCTTCGATTCTAGCCATTGACACATTTCCTCATCAACAGCTTGCTGTTCCGAAGTATTCCACCCGTTTTCGCCTTTCTTGTGGTCAAAATGCTGCCATAGCTCCGAGTAAAATGCATTGGAGCCCTCGAGGACTTTGAGGCCACCGTCCTCGGGTCCATTGGGCAGAAGGTTCAGGATACCCTGGATGCACTGTAGGTTTGTGCGAAAGGGAGATTGATCAACATGGGGCCAGGGGGCAAAGAGTGGATCGGTCTTGGAACGTTCAGTCTCTGGGATGGATAGATTTACACCATCTAGGAAGGATCGAAGATTAGTATAAAGTATGGATATGTGACATAAAAGGGGCTAAACACAGAGTAGACTGGAATTGGAAATGTAGAAATGGCTGTAAGTCAAAGGCAACGGCATTATAAATGATGCCACTCACCATAGGAAACAAATAGCTCTTTAGTTCCCCAAATCTTTTCGAACTTCTCGATGACTCCGGGCTCTGATTTCAAGTCCCAGACGAACTGTTCGTGTGCAACACCAAATCTGTCATAGACGGTCAGTAAAATATCACACTGGTAAGTTACGAAACATGATTCACCTGTTATAAAGACCCCCATGGTGATGGTATGGTAGCATAGACGCCTTTCGTGTCGAAGGGTCATTGCGGTTATACCCAAGGTTCCAGCTCTCAAGCCATGTGTAGGCCTTATCTGCATATTCGAGAGCTTTCTCCTTTGAGATGGTCTCTGGTACTATAGTCCAGCCTCGTGTGCGAAGGTCGATGATCCATTGAGGGGCCTAAAGATAGGTATGATATAAAACGTCAGCTTGCTTTAAGCTCTAATTAGGGGAGAGCAAGACATAATTGACGTTGATCGAGCTTGGAATGTCAAGTGCATTTAAAATCAATAGAAGGCAAGAACCCTACCCCTGTGCTCGAGTCCAAGGCATTCAATGTCAGCTTGGGTGTAACCACTGTCGCTTGCTGGATAGTGGCGGTCTGGGTAGCCATGATTACTAGAGAAAGGAAATAGTGATATGGATGAATTAGTAGTTGGCTGACAGGTGACGGCGAATTTCGGGCCTCCTCGCTGTGCTACACACTTTTTATCTCTACCCTCGCCTACGTGATTGAGTACATGTAGTGATTGCATGAATGCTCTATCGGCGACCAGTAATGTTATAGAACACCTCTGAGCGCCGAGATAGGAGGAAAGATCTCCACAACCCGCTCTGGCACAAATGCGGTCCACTATGGTACGATGAAGCATTGGGTTACGGTTGTCTTGGCCAACGGCGCTGTAGTTGAATCGGGCCGGCGCCTACGGAAATCTTCGGCTGTATACGTGGGCTCAGAAGGAGTCCTGAGTATCGTCACCTTCGCCGCTCCGAAGCCGGTTGCCATATCCAGACATTTAAATCAGGAGGTGATGTCACGACCGCAACTGTGATCATTCTTAAGGGCGTACCGGTTGCTACGCTGGAACTAATGGATAAAACACAGATGCGAAGCGCTAACGAGCACACTAGCATACCTATCAGGCCAAGCCTTCGGCCATATTCACTAGACCTTCGAGTTGACCCGGAATAAATAGGACCAGAGTTTCCTTTGCTCTGTAAGAAAGTAGTATCATAAGACTTACCACCTAGGTAGCTTCACTTAAGGAGAGCAGGGTGGTGTGTAGGTCCATCTACTTTTAAAACAACTCATTAATGGTAGTTATAGTCAACCCACACTAGTAGGCACCTGATCAATTAAGTATTCAAATCGTTAGGTATGATTAAAGGTAAAACTATCATATGCATCACGATGAGGTACGATTTCTATCTCCAAAGTCCCTATCCATCCTCTCCATCCTCTCCATCCAAAACTTGGCATTTGCGAGATACAATTGCCTATCTAAAATTTTGCAGCCAAATCCAACAAACTGGGGTGCACGTGTTCATATATCAGTATGTCTAACAGGCCGCCAGTCAGTCGTCAGTTTCTCGTCAGGCACCTTGCCATTGGGTACTCGAGAAGATGATTCTGCCTCCGGAGTGCTAGGCGGTAATCGATTATGAGTCGACAGGTTAGCAAGAACGGTTTCTTTCCAGCTCCAAACACCAGCCCAAGTTGCGCCGGGTCCAACCAGTACCTGGCCAATAATCGACAATAGAGCTACTCTGACTGCCTGGAGGGACGTGATGTAGCCCCTTCGCCGGAGAATCCAGATTGAGTACAGGATGTATGTAACGAAACCGACGGTAGCCATGGCTAAATCATATTTGAAGAATACTGAGATCTGAGAGGCCACTGTAGGTAACGACCACTCGCTCTCAAAGGGGTTTGGCAGGTCGCAGAAAAGATTCGCGAAGGTAATATCCGGGTGGGAATACGCATAAGCGAAGGTCGCTATGTGCGAAGTAGCCTGTAGCGCGAAAGCGTAGTAGTAGGCAGATTTGAGAGTGGGCACATCAGCGTCCTTGTATATCTCGAACGGCGACTCCTCGACTCCGGATGATAGTCTCTTCCACCATTTCAGCGCCGAGGAAAATACGGCCGTAAGCCCCGTGAAGAGGATAGGAGAGAATTGCCATAGGGCTACCCAGTCCTGCCAACTCTTTGTATTTGTCGTAGGCGTAAACATCAAGATGGTTGGCAGGACGTAGCCAAGAGTGAGCGCAGGTATCAAAGCCTTGGCAACCTCCGGCTTAACCCAACGACCAACATTTCGATCTCGCGCGAATAGCGCACTTATGATAGTGTACAATGGAGCGATTTTGCCGATCCCGTAAAGCTGCATGCTGAACACGTAGAGGCTAGGGAGCGCCAATAATGTGCCTTCGTTGTTCATCCGGTATCCCTCAACTGTATATATCAATATGGGTGACACCAACTGAGATAAGAAGTAAATAGCTTGGAGCCTTGACGTCGGGTCAGGTCCAAGTATCGGATAGCCAAAACAAGACACAATCTTGTTCAGTAGGTCATTGTACGGTGTGTTTCCCAACCAGATCCTATTCAACGGACCAAAGTCTCCCCAACTACCGACATCATCGAGCGGTATGCGCCACGCTTTAGTCGTGATGTAAAGCACGAATCCCATTAGTATTGTTACTAGCCATTTGGGGAGGTTTGATGTTAGAGGCTTTGCAGGGAGTTCGACATCAAATGGTGATAGGCGAGGGCGAAAAGGGACCGGAAGTTTGTTCAGTCGCGAGCCTGGAGAGGCACGCTGTATCAAGGGTTCAATGAAAAGCATGGGTCCGGACACCTGTGCCACACCTTCCATGAAGAACCGAGTTAAAAGGGGAATCTCGTTTGCGAAGAGGGCCTGCTGTTCATGAGATCCCTTGACAAGAAGTTTTGCTCGACCTTTGCGAGCGGTTTGCATCTTCTGGCCGACGATATCCAGCTCCTCGCTAGTCGCCCCTTTCAACCCTCCAGGTCGCGAGTCTCTCAGTTCCAATAGAGCATTCATGAACTCAGCGGCCGTCTCCATGGCGCTATTGGCACCTTGCCCGGTGAGCGGGTTTGGCTAGAATTATATGTCAACAAGAGTACCCATGTTGCAATGTCAACATTGCTCCTCACCTTATGAACCGAATCCCCCATAAGAACCATGCGTTTATAGAACCATTTCTTGATAACGACCTCATGGAGTGGGGTGAGCATTGAAAAGGTACGCTTCTCGTAGAGTTGGCCAAAGTTGAACCCCTTTTGAATCAGCAAGCCAGCGTGTTTCTTGGCGAATTCCGCATCGTCTTCCGCCGAGTATCGCGGAATCTCCTTCCCGTACTTGACTTCCGGCAGCTTCATGGTGAAAAACCAATAAACCCGGTTCTCTGGTCCAGAAGCGACCAGAAACGAGTAGTGGTCACCTAACGTGAAGACAAGATCATTCGGCCGCCACTGGGGCACGTTCTTGGCGACACCGAAGCTGCACTGGTAATGGCATGGTATCTTGCCCACCTCCTCGGCATCGAAAGTGCCTGGTTGAGCCGCATTGGCAATACGAGTCATCTCAGACCTAACGAAGCTGTGTATACCATCAGCGCCAACAACGATGTCGCCACTGTAAACTTGGCCATCTGTAGTCGCAACTTTGACGCCGGTCTCTTCATGTTCGATACTAGCAACGCGCTTGTTCAGTAGAATCTTGTCCTTGTGACGTAGCTTCTCGTATAATGCCTCCAGAAGCCATATTCTGCTGATGAAGAACAGAGGATAACCAAATCTGGTTTGTATCTAATTAGCCTCGATTGCAGGTTATATTCAGGAATCGTCTCGAACTCGCCGTTTCTCGAAGTTGCCAATCCCGTTCTTCTCCCACCGCAGAAGCTTGCCATCCTTTCTGACTGTGCGAAAGTTGTCGAGTTCTCCGCCACCCGCCACATTCCTCACGGCATCGTAAAGACCAAGCTGGTCTAGAATGACCAGACCGTTCGGGGCCAGGCCAAGACTCGCACCGGTCGGTGGTACGATGTCCTTGTAGCCTTCTAGGAGGACGTAATCAATGTCAAACTTCTCAAGCATGGTTGCCAGAGTGAGGCCGGCAACGCCCCCTCCGACAATGATGATCTTGAATCCATCCTTAGACGACATGACCGAGAGACGGGAGAGTTCATTCGTATGAAGTGTAAACTGGAGCTGAACTAGAGCTGAACTAGAGCCGAACTAGAGTGATAGTAGTAGTAGTCGAACAGCGGCACTCATATATAACCGGCGTGCTCGTTCAAACACTTTATATGGATCTTGTTTACCTCTCTAAAGTTTGCGGTATCTATGCGCTTTTGCATAATGTCTGCCTAGGCTCCGGAGGCTGCCCAACTTAAATGATACGCTTTGCGGCTTCGGTACGTCGGAAAATACTCAATCCCTTACCAAGATGCGACGCAAACTTCAGCTTATAGGCGTTGGAATGTTGCGGGATTGGAATCACGCCGAAATCCCTTACGGCACCGATCAAGGCAGCAGGGCAGTCGTATAGGTTGCCAATCATCTATTCAGCCACGCAAGGGCTCACAGTGAGGTTGCAGCACAACCTGACAACCCAAGATCCCTGGTCAGTCATCTCCCACGCCACGGCATTTTGATCGGCGCCACGACGACGGGTATCTCACGGAATTCCACTCGGGCTCGTTGAGACCCCGTCGGATTCGCTTAGCTAGGGGAGGTGTTCAACTGTCGATTAGACTTCCACCGGCTCAGAACAGTCCACAAAAGACCATGTGGAGACCTTCCACGCGGTCCTTCATGGAGTTTAAGTGGTGTCGTGGAAGTCCCTTGCGGTTTGTGGTGGATTACTGTACGGAAACTAGACCTGTCCTAGGCTAGTCGGTCTATAAACAGATGAGCTCGGACGGCCCTGTCAGCCCTAAGATTGTTCTAGACATGGCTCGGACTACACTAAATGTGAGGCATTACCACGGTTGCTCCATGACGGGCTAATTCCTTCACAAGAGACAGACCTGCGTGTCTGCACAAGCTGACAAGGTAAAACAGCCTGTGGATGGCTTTATGAGTACCTAGTGTCTTCAGACCGCCAAATCCCTTGCGTTCCAAGGTACGCGAAAATCTCCGTCTTTCGCCGAGTACAAATGACGATAGGCTAGTTGTCTTTGCCAAGATTGAACGGGTGATTATGTAGAAAGATCCGGAGAAGCAGTTCTCTAGTGTATATACAATCTGACAATCTCCCATATTGGCCGGGAAGTTGGTTTAGGCAACCCGATTACGAGGCACCTTATTAATCCACAGATGAACTACGTACTAAACTTATCATGAATGGAGGCTCTCATGAATGCCTTGGCCCATTTTTATGAGTTGTGGTCACAACTCATCGGTGTAGTATAAACTCATATCTATCGAAATCAAAACTGAGGCGGCATTGCTAAATTCGGAACTTAGCGGAGAGTTCTTCTATCAAGGGACTGACAATCTATGTTGGGACGAAGATGTGCGAAGTTTTGATCACTGGCCTCCGTGTATGGTAATTGGTTAGCTGCTCGAGTAGACAACGCATGGACATGCATTTTATTAGCGCAGGTAGGTTTAATAAGAGAATATGACAGTGCATTTAGGGCGTCAAAGTCATTTCCTCGGAACGTTATGAATTACCTCTAACGGTAGCTGCTTATCGATACACGTGTAGGTTATGTCTGTGGCATCACACTGTGGCGTCACACCCCGCCACTCCACGGCCCTACCTCCGGGGCCCTAAACCCGTGGACTTTCTTTCCATCCTGCAACTCATCTGCATCTCACCCGTTCGGTCAACAAGGGCACTTGTGCATAATTGAACAAATGCCTTCGCGAGGTTGGTGATGATGGATCTGCGCTTTCCAGTCGGTGCAAGCCAGAAATCGGTATCAAAAACTGGCTCCCAGCCAGTCTCGATGCCGACACCGACACCATCGGTAGCATTTTCGACGCTCGCATTCTCTAAAGCCAGAGTAATTCTGATAGTCTGGGTGTCGTTTGCCGTCCAATTGTCAGCGAACCGGAGCCATGCCCCAACACCTCGCAGGAAATTGGAATCTTCTGGGACGGTGTCATCATATCGAGTTATGGTAATGAGATCGGAGAGTAGGTATGCTAATAGGAAAGTTGGAATCACCGGCAGCGAGATCTCATTTATATTTCTTTACTCTCCTTTACTTATCAGCCCTCTGAACCGTTCGTGCCGCTTTTCATGGGTTGAATAAGGCAAAAAGTCGGGCATTGGCCGTGGTCGGTCCATCCTGGCTGAATGGCCGCCGGCTCGGAGAGGTGTCTCATGCCCCAATTTGTGCCGCTGGGCCGCTATATACAGACGGCCGCATTGCTGGGAACGGCCGCGGTGGGTACATAAAACGGATATTGGGATTGGACGCATGGCTGCAACCCTACAACATCGTCGACCGACGCTAAACCGTTATTGAAAGGACCGCCCTGTCAGCCCTGTCAGCCCTAACGACATCCTACTTTCCCTACCGGCCGGCTTCTAGTTTCTAAATCATCGTTGCCAGGCCTCATCCAGTCGTGGTAGATGGAAGTACCAAGTTCATCGTATTGTTGCTCAGCGTATCTTGTAATCCGCCGATGAGCCCGCCCGAATTTCCATGATAGCTTCGACCCCCCAGTATGGCAAGCGACTTCGCAGCTTTGGGTGATTTTCACTTCAGTAGTCTTCAGAATGATCCAATTTGGGCACCATTCGAAATGGACCTCCCAGAGGAGGATTTCCCTGGAGCTGATGTGTTCGCGGCAGGCCGAGGTTCCCATCAGTTCGAGGCTCCCTCCACAACTGAGGTCACGGGCGAGAACTGCAATGATGGCAATGAAGTACCTAGTGATAACTTGGGGCGGGGGTCGTCTGGTGGTCAAGTGTCATTAGGTGAGTCTAGATCTTACTTGATCATGCCCTACATCGAACCTAAGTCTCCAAGACATGAACAACCCGGCGGTATTGAACGACTATGCATCCTTGCTGCTTTTTGCAAATAATCCATCGGCCCACCATCTCGCCCTAGAGGGTTGCAACTCGTTCAAACAAGCTACGATTCAAGCTCTCGCAGCCAAGCTTGACCTTCGATACTCCTATGATTTTTCCCTAGGGGTAATCCAGCTTGCGAAGGAGGATTATAGAGCTAGCTTAGAGCATCATTCCCAACCCTCAGTGGTAGCCCAGGGGTCGGGAACACGCTTCGACGCGGTTAACTCTCTAGCGTCACCCCAGTGGAAGCGCAGATCTATCACAGAGGCACGACGGAGTAATCTATCTAATGTAGACAAACTATCACCATTTGCGAATAGTGGTGTCACTATGGACTTGGACTTCACATCTAGCGACCAAGGCTCAGGTAGGCTCTAATAAACCCCTCCTTTCATCAAAATTGGAGGCAGGGCTCAACAGGCAACAGGCAATTTTAACCCCTGGGGAGAAATCATAGACTGCTCTCTGGCCACATCGCAGTACCAAGGGTTTTCAGAGGGTGAGCAAGAAATAAGCCAGTCAAGTATGCAATCACCCTCCTCACCATGGCGGAATTCCTGGACTGGGTTATCTCGGACTCTTAAGGAGGTCGGGGCCTGCTGGAGATGTAAGATTCTCCGTAAAAAGGTAAGACTGCTGAAGTTACTAGCGACACATTCACTAAACTACGTCAAGTGCAACCCAGATCAGCCTTGTAGGGCATGTCCCAGGCCAGGCATGATTAACTCCCGGTGGCAGACAATCGGCTGCAAGCGCGGTACACTTGTGGATCATTTACCCTACATATCCCTATGTCCCAAAGGTACTACGCTTAGCGGAATTGATGTCAACGGAGCCTTCGACACCACATCGCGAATGCTACAGACCCCAAGAGACGATGGGGCTGAACAATGTCTTCAGGACGCGATGCATCGCCTCGACTGTTTATTTTCATCTAAGAATGACACATACGAAAATAGTACTGGAGATTTTATGCTCGCCTATGGCTATCATGACCGACACACCACTGTCGCTTAGGAGTGATGTCGAAGGAAATGCCATTCACATAGCTTGGGGACTTGTTGACATTACCTCGGCTAAGGATATTCTGGAAATCAAGTCAGCAGAGCATACTTTCGACGTCATAAAGGCTGCTATCACTTATGAAATGGAGTACGGCCTAGTAGGTGCCATTCGCATTCATGTTCTACCTGTCCAGGCACTATTAATCCGTGCTAACTTTTGTCCTTAGTCGCAGGCAGTTCCAATAGCTATTGAGTGCTTTAGAAACTGCATTGAAATCCTGCGACTTCAGAACGGCGGTTACTTGGCAGCCGAGTTGCACAACAATTGTGTGGTCGGGAAATGTCAAGTCAGGCTCTTCCAGGACCTCAGCTCCAACATGAAGTCTTTCACAGATGAGCTATCCAAAGTGATATTCAGAAAGGAGAACCGAATCCACGAGAGAAGATGGTGGCTGTCAGTCTTTTACAGCCTTTGGATTCAATCCTACGTTCGCCGAACCATCATGTTCGTGGAAGGCCAGTCGAAGATGTCGCTTGGTCCAGAAATGAAAGATGCCTGTTCAACCTATCTTCTACTAGCGTTGGAGCTTTTTGATGCAGCATCCGCGTCGTTCGATCCTTTGATAGCAACGTGGTCGCTCGAGGAAGAGCCGCAGGATACGGACCTGAGGCTCATGAAATATAATCGACTGGCGCAAAAGGTTCTTCTCGACGACCAGTGGGCGTATAATATTCGTAACTCTGTTGACTATCTGAGATGCCTATACCGTGATAGAGATCCGTACGCGGCTACGAATCCCCAAGGCGATATACGTTTATCGTCTATGTCAAGTGTAGGAAACGTGGACATGGAAGGGTACTCGGCTTCTAGCTCTCAGGCGTCCACCCTTCAGTCTAATAGGATGTCACAGTCTAAGAGTAGGTTCTCCGTCCCAGTGAGGACTAGATCTGGTGCAAAGCGGCGTGCTAGGTCTCCTCTACAAGACGAGAGCACGATACGACGAAATGGAAGCTCTTCCAGCATGCTAAACAGCAGAGACACCAGAAGTCGAGGTCTTACAATAGCTAGCCCCGGGTCCCCTATATCTTCTTCTTATTCGTTCGCCTACGACACCAGCAGTCCTGCGAGGTGGGACGATAACGCAGATAACTTAGCAGAAACGAGCCGATTATATGGAACCAGCCCGACCAATCCCCGGGACCAATTCGATTATCTGAGTCCATCAAAACTGCACATGCCTACCCTGCGCTACAAAAGCAGTAGCGAAAGTTTCCTTGAACTACCCAGAACGTTTAACAAACGTCGGCCAACAAGTAGCCCCGCTAAGGGCGGCATTCCCGAAGGGTATCTAATGTGCGAGTGTTGCCCGAAGAAGCCCAAGAAGTATAAAACTCTGGAAGAACTACAGTACGTGGCTCCAAGTGCTGATGGAAGTCTTTTTGATCTCTACTACCAAAGCTAAACATCTCCGCTGCGTGCGCGTGCTAACTGCTTGTAGCGCCCACGAAGCAGAAAAGCAATACAAGTGCAGCTTCTGCGGTAATCGTTTCAAGTCGAAGAATGAAGCAGAGCGGCATCAAAACAGTCTCCACCTCAGGAAACATAGTTGGTCGTGCTCGACGCTACTTCCCGAATACGACCGTGCTTTCCACGAGAGCACCAACCAGCCTGGAATAGCCGACACATGTGGTTATTGCGGAGAGGATTTTGAACGTCGTGGTGGCGTTGGACGCTCACGGATACCCACCAGGCAAGATTGGGACGATCGGCTACAGCATTTGCAAGAGGTTCACAAATTCCGCGAATGCAATGCAAACAAGAAGTTCTTTCGCGCGGATCATTTTCGACAGCATTTAAAGCATAGCCATGGGGGAACAAGTGGCAGGTGGACGCATATATTGGAGAACGCATGTATGGTTGATGTTCCTGAGCCGACGGGGTCAGGAGGTGGGTGGACTCAGAACTTACTGTCCGAATGATCTGATCTGATTTTGCATGTTGGAATATAAGCGTCAGCATGTATCTTGAACGGTACGTGGCAATATATTTTCTAGACTCCGCCTAGCGACCGTAATCTTTTGAATAACTTGATGCCTCTCATGCAATTTTGATGTTCTTCCATTTGGGTATTACAGTGGGTCACGCTGTTACAATATTTTACCGCCCCTGACCTCTGCATCTCATTCCCCGTCTCGTTTTATTCTACCCACGTGCGCTCGCGAAATCAGCAATCTAGACCATATAACCAAATTAAGCGGCTCAAAGATATGGGCTCAAACCATGTAGTAAGTCTCAACTATAAATCCTCTCTTAATTTCACGCTGGCCACACAGTCCTGCCACCTCAAGACTTTCATATAAAGTCCCTCGATAGCAGCAATGAGCACCATCCCACATCCGAGACCGATCCAGACACCATTCAACTCCCAGCCAGGTGAGCCTAGCTCGAGCCATATTGCCAGGGGCACGGCACCCAGATAGTTGACTCCGAAGACGACCCAAGCAGCGACGGATTGGCGGCCCAAGCCACGGAGCAAGCCATTGGTGCAGCATATGATAGCATCTATGATTTGAAATACTCCCACAGCAAGCATAGTGTTGGAGGCGAGATCGCGAACAGCTTGGTCCTCGGAGAAGAAGGCCGGGAGCTGGTTGCGCAAGGCGAAGAGAACCAAGCCATCCACACACCCGATGGCCGTGAAAACAACCGAATACAACACGGTGGCGCGGCGGGCGGTCTTGAGAAGTCCGGCTCCGATGAGATGCCCGATGCGCGTGCTTATCGCTACGCTTATGGAAAAGGGGATATGCCACGCGACAATCGAAATGGTGGTTACGACCGACTGGGCCGCCAGGTGCTTCGTGCTAAGGTAAGATGTGCTGAAAGTCACGATTTCGAACGCCGCCCACTCGCCTAGATTGACGGCGAAGCCCGCGACGGAGAGTCGTGCCATGGGTCCCCAGTTGGAGAAAGCGTCTCGCGAGAAGCCTCCCCAGCACTGGTGCGACCATTTCCCCCACGGCATCAAGATGTAGGCAAGAAGGAGTACGGGCCGCAGGCCGTTGGTTAGGGCGGCTCCGAGGGCGGCACCCTCGAGGCCCATGTCCAGCTTGAAGGCAAAGTACCAGCTCAAGAGGGCGTTGGCCGGCGCGCATATTACAATGGAAAGCATGGCGGCTTGGAAGTCGCCCTGTGCCTGGAGGAACCGCTTGCCGACCTCGAAGAAGGCGTATCCGGGCAGCCCGACGAGGCTCACCCGCAGAAAGGAGCCGGCCATGACGGCTAGGTACTCTTGCTTGACAAAGAGGGCCAGGATCCAAGGCGAGCAGGCCCAGAGCGCGCCGATGGGGAGAATGGCCAGGACCATGAAGAGCATCATCCTCTGCACGTGCAGCCCGACGCCTGACAGGTTGCCGGAGCCGTAGGCTTGGGCGCATAGCGTGTCGAGGGCGGTGGCCATGCCCTCGATAGTAGCGTAGCCCACGATGTTCATCGTGGTCATGGCTACGCTAGCGGCGGCGAGCTCATCCGCGCCGAGGTGGCCTGCGACGAAGGTCGTGATGACGCTGTGGGAGTACTGCAGTAGATAGGTGGCAACGAGCGGCACCGAGTACCGCGAGAGCAGCCATAGTTCGGATCCCCAGCTGCCGCTGTCCGCAGACTCGAGAGGCTGCGAATCCGACAGGAGCGGTGTGGACTCCGTGATGGACGACTCCGTGATGGAGTGGCTTCGTGCTACCCCATGGTTTGGTGTGTTTGGATCCATCGAGTGCACGCAGTCGGCCTAGATCACTGGCGTATCATCGGATTCGGACGATTTGGGTAGTAGGGAGACCTAGGTATTGTTCCTGTGGGGCAACCTGTCGGTCGATATGGAAGAATAATTGGTTCAAGTCGTGAAATCCGAAAACTGAATAAGCTCGCCTAGGCACAGAATGGACAGGTAGTGCATTCATAGGCTTAACGGGTTTTCAATGCCCCACCGTCGGGATCATGACCGAGCAACCCCCATAATGTTACGCCGTTAATAGTTTGACAGCCACGAGAAATGGGTATAGACATAGCTTTTGATGGAGTAGGAGCAGGAAGAACGGCACAAGTATGGCATCCATACAGCATAATAATAGACCAACAAGCTCGGATGGCTTATGTCAAGAATCAAGATAGGTTGGTTATATGGACTCGTCGCTTGCAGGCCGCGTACTGGGTGAAATATGGTAACCTCCAGTTCGTTACATGGACATCCATAGCCCCTGATAAGCTTGTTTCCATGCAGTTTCTTCCAAATGAAACCTCTAGGTACTCATGGTTGTACAGCCCCGACAATGATATTCTTGCATTGTTTATAATCGTCGCTTACGACCTAATTCTCCTTTTTCTTATTGCGGCTGCACAGGAGTTCCATCTGCACTATTATGTCGTCTAATGCCGCATTTGCTCTGTTAACCACGGTTTTTGATCTTTTTAAATCTTCAGAGGTATTTTCAAGCTGTGTCCTCGTATCGGCATGGCTATTTTGTTCGAGAGTGAGGAGCCCCCTGGTTGCTGTGTGCGTATTCCGCTCTGTTGTGAGTAGTTCCCTGATAGCCTCTTGAGCTCTTCGTTCTATACCGATGGCTTCACGGAGGGTATTATTGCTAGCCTGGAGGCCTGCAATGCTGCTTTCGTCAAGACAAAAAAGGGACAGCCAGCGGTCCACGAGTTTGATAATACTGGCTATGTTTTGGTATAGGTAATTGTCTCCTGTATACCCCTTGGAAAAGCGGGAAACCCCCACGAGCGAGCCGGCTGGCCGGAAGACCTTCGCTACAACGGGACCTCGCCAGGATAGAGGTGGCGACACAAATGACCCCTCAACAAAGAGCCCCGGGTTTCTGAATACATATTCCGCGACCGGTGCTAAGCTCTCGTTGAAGGGGGAGTTTGTTAAGCTGGTCCAGGTTTGGACCCGACGCAACATGGGGAGTTGGTACAGGTTCACATGAAGTTCAGCTACGGAAGAAGCCCAGCCAGTCAGCCATTTCTTCATTAAAAAGCATGGCTCTTCCTTGGAGGGGGGAGATAATGGGGCATCTCATGTGTGCTGAGTCACGACAATGACATACATAGCCTTCTAGCTCTCTCATAGCTCTATCGAATTCACATCTTCATCTCACTTTGACTCTTAACAATTCGATAGCTAGGGTGGGGGGAGTAAGCAAGCTGCGACGTGCCGAGTTACATATCCGCCGGAGATCAATGGGACGGAAGCCTACGGAATATCTGCAGCCTAACTTCTAAGCGCTCCACCCTGAATCAGATTCACATACCCGCTGATGTCATCCGAGATTTCAAGAAAGGTGCCAGCGCTTACACCGCGGCTGTGCGCTGAAGCGCGGCACAGGCCACGACGGATTAGACTCCCTATGCGATGAAGAAGTGGACGAATTCTCGTCATTCTAAATAGTACATGGTGAAAGGGACAATGACGATAGTGAAGCAAAGGGAATAAATTTGGATTGTCATGCAGTAAATATCGTATAGAACTCCTCCCTCTAATACCATCTTCCTCAGCCTATACACTGCATTAGAGATCGTCCGTCAATCACCCCTAGACAAATTCGAAAGGCCCTTTAGGTCAGGGCTAGCTCTTGTCAGGTAGTAGGGTCCTTAGAGCGCAGCACTATGCACTTTCATCATCTTGTTAAATCCAGAAAAAGGAGTCATCCGCTGATTCTCTCCTCACATCTCCCCGTATTCTCCCTGCACTGTAGGATCACTCATAGTAGAGCATCGTACCCTTGCGGTATTGGAAGAATCTTGATATATATGGCCACACATGCAGATAAATTGTTAAATATGTACACTTAGAAATGCTCCTTCCAGAACCGGAAGCGCACTTCTCTTGAGGTTGCGGCAAGCGCCGACTTCTGGATGTCACGGGCTATAGAATGTGTTAGCGAATGTTCTCATCGGATCGGTTATATGAATTCATGTACTCACCAGCTGCGGAAGGACCACAGAAGTATACACCAACAGTTGTCTGCATGCTGCCTTCAAGGCCGCTGATATACGTTCGGTCCATGATTCCGTCTCGCATTCCCTCGAACATTCTCTGGAAGTTGGGTCGACCGAAGTTGGTGCGAGCCTTGAGTTCAGTCAAAGGATCGTGGTCGGCACCAACACTGTTCAGAACAATATTTTGCGTCGTGTCCATATCAAGCTTCTGGGTCAGGAAAGTGTGAATCTTCAAGAACTCCACTCCGTTGCTGCCAGGGATGCGAGCCGCCTCGTTACTCTGAGATTCGAGAGACGACAGCAGGGTCTGGAACCATTCGAAAGAGCCAGTGTCCTTGCAAACCCAGATAAATTCAACACGGCGGAGACGTCGGGGCGGGTTCGGGCTGTTGCGCAAATGCCAGATGTTCTTCAGGATGGCAGCCCACGGTGTGACACCAATACCCGTACCAATGAGCACCGCAATTTCGTTCTCGAACACATCCTCGGCAGGGGCACCGTAGGGACCATCGATTCGGAGGGTAGGCATTTGCTGACCATTCTGTAGAGCAACTTCGTACATGCCCATGGGGTCAACACCGTCGTAGAGCTTAGATTGCGCCGCACCAGCACCAACTGCATCACCCAATGCCCTAGTGAAATCACCAACTTGTCGAACGTGAACCGAAACATACGGGTCATAGGGGCAAGATGTGATCGTGAACGGATGCCATTGGTAGCTGGAGACAGTTGGGACTTGCAAGAAAAGCCATTGACCGGCCTTGTACTTGAAAGAAGGCTTTTCGAACTGGATTTCCACGACGTCTACATGAAGTTAGCATAAAAATTGACATGTATTTCGGGGTTTTCTCACCGTATGGGTGGCGAACAACTCGAGTAATCTTGGTGTTGCGCTTGGCACGAATTTCCCTGTACAGACGCTCAAACAAGTAAAGACCGCCAGCGAATAGCTCCCAACGCCAACCCTGATAACCAATGCAGTGCTGCCAGAAGATGTCTCCAGCAAAGGGAGAGAAGGGGTCGGCGGTGTCACGGACAAAACAGCCAACAGCGTGAGTGTACAATCCAAGGAAGAACGGGATGAAGAGATGGTGCGTGTACCAGAAAGTCTCGAAGGATTGCTGCCGAATGCGGTGGTGTGCAGTGGTATACATGAGTAACATGCAGAGCAGCATGACATGACCTGTGATACCACCGGGCTGGGTGTAGTGAATCTCGATTGCTGTTACCGGTCGAATTTGAGTTTTCTCTACGTTGTAGAAGCTGGCCAATGTTAGATGCGATTCTTATTGAGGTTTTCAAGACTTTAGACTTACTTGACGTAGTGACCGGCCACGTGAATGACGGTGAACATCAACATAGAGTATGCGACCTGTCGATGGAACCATAGATTCTCATCTAGAGGTAACCATCTGATCTTGGGCCGTACCCATCGCACGAGTGTTCGGCAAACCGGCAAGAGAATCAATGTCCCATCAATGGCTAAAACTAGACCAGCACCTCGCGAGAGCCACACGGAATATTGTAGCGAGTTCAAACCAGCTAGCTTAGGGTCGTTCTCTTGTTTCCACCTACACATTTAGTTAATAACCAGAACTCCGGTGTAGGTTGATTTAAGAACGCACCATCCGTATCCAAAGAAGAACCAGTGCATTCCCCAAAATAGGAAGTGGAAGATGAGTTTGCTAGCAGTGAACTGCTTCTTCACCAAAGAGATGACCTCCATGATGCCGATTATGTATTCCACGTCCTACCAGAGACGTAAAATCAAATTAAAAGTGTGTCGACCTGCGACGCGATTCTGTACTTCCGGCGGGCGATCGTTGGCGAAGGCGTTTGAAGCGAGTGGACGGGCTAAGCGACGATAGTAACCAAAATTTTCCAAACGATCGTCTTTCTTGTGTCCCAATTCCCTCCTTACGTGCTTGGGATTATTAAAATGGCGTATTAACCGACTTCTAGCACCTCGAAGTAAACAAAACCGAACCAAAAAAGAGCGATCTGAGCCAGCAGGAGACGAAGGAAAGGATGGCGGAGTAGGGAAAGTCTCTAGTGAGAGGCGGAATCTTTCTACGTCCTGAGTGCCGCGCGAAGAAGCAGAAGAAAGGGTAAAACGTCAAGGTTGGCGGGCGGAGAGTAAGTCATAAAGAATAACAGGATCGGGAAAGGGTGGCAATGCGATTAGTCGAGATCCACAGGCCACGGCCAAAAAGAGGACGGCAAGGGTTGTGTGGATGTACGAAGACCCGGAGTTCGTTCAACAGACTAGGGACACCTCCGGCAGGGGATGAGAAGGGGCTCTGAGATGTACTGGTAGTTCGGATGTCAATGGCCCATGAAACCTTAAAAAGCTAATCGTGACGATGCTAGTCGACTTCTTGTTTAATTCGCGGGACGGGAAGGGTCTAGTAGGGTGGACTATCAAATGTCGACGTCGAGCTAGGGCCCCTCACAGTAACCGACTTCCTATGTACGGCAGCCAAGATTCCACACTCGAGTCTGCGAGATGGATAGGCTTTGGGCCTTTGAAGATACGTGATCCGCGATCAGAATAGGACGAGCCTAGTTGATCAAACGGAAGGGAATGTTTCGCGAGCCGGTATCAGATGTGCGTCCGATGAGTACTGATTTTGACAGATGGCATGCAGGTACGGAGCGTGTATTCAGCTCACGATCCGGTAGAGGTGGGGGTAGAGTTGAGACGGGCGGCGTCTGAGAGCGTAGCTCTTTGGTGTTTCGACAGGGGAGGGGGCTTGTCCCTTAACCCACTGTAGAATTGTATGTGCGCGCGCGCGTATCCTTTTGCGGAATACGACCACCAGCCGCTTAAATGAGAATCAAGGAGGCGAAAAGTCGAACAACAGTGAACCGAATCGTCGGAGCTGGGGGGCTGTCTGGTAGAAATAGATAGAAATATGCAAGACATCTTCAACATGCAAAATAGGCGCCAAAGGCCAGACCTATCGGGGAAGCCAATTGACTGATGGAAGTCGAGGATAATAATGGAACACATCTCGAGTGCTGAGCGCTGTGAGCCAGGCGGGCGGTTCCTGGACAGCGCGGATTCGTCCATGTGAAAATCGGGATTTTGCATGCGACCAATAGAATGCCCTGAGCCCGTGACACCCTCGACCTCTTCGACATCCCTGCCTGCTGCCAAGATTAAAAGGGTGCCGTAAGGAGTCTAGCCGATCTCGTTGCAGAAAACGTGCCTTTCCTCTTGTTCCTTTAGTTAGCCGTATCCCCTCTTAATGTCCATTGCTCTATGTATGTAGGACGAGATCTAGGTCACCGCATGGGACGCCGGCTATACTCTTTTGATACTGCTGCCGACCAATAGCGCATTAGGAATTCTCTACATTTCCATTTGGCCATACTACCCCGTCTGTATGTATGTGCCTGGAGGGGTCCCCAGGGCTCATGGCTCTGCCGGGATCCGGCAGACTACACCCACGGAGAGATTAGCAGCACCATGCCCACGTTGCTGGCCCTGTTGGCCTTGTGCCTGGATCGCCATGCTCTTCTCGGCGCTGGGCAATGTAGAGTTGGGGAAAATGTCGTACGAGTTTGAAAAATCAGGCCACTTCGAGATGGCATTCTCAAGAGCTGGATATATAAGTTTGTGGTAGCCGTCATGCCATTTGCCCTGAAAATCGTCGTACGACCTCTCCATGTCCCTCCCTCCGCATTTTGCAGGCTCTTGAATTATCAGGATGCGCCAAGTGGTAAAAAATGCGGCTCGATGTGTTCCCGTCGACGTTAATGATCCTATCCACTGTCTTGTCGACCCTTACTTTCTCATACTAGGCTTCAGACCAACTGAGGGTGGTGGCCTTGATACGAGCTATGTACGCGACTGTAATCCGTAGCGTTCAGCCGCTGTACTTCGCTAGCGAGCTCAAGCACCTAACGATGAGGTCACACATCGAGGCGGACAGAATCCTGAAGCGTCCTATGACGAAAGCTGTATCGTCAAACGGCGAGTTGCTGTCGAGCGACTCCAGCCTGTCTCACCAGGGACATTGAGGTAATGATCCTTCGGTGGCTGATACTGATCATGGTAGGTGAGGCATAGGGTCGCCGCCAAAGATGTCAGATCTCCGATAGAAGTGCCCGGAAGATGCACCAGTGTTGTTTTCGGAATAGGGCGGTGGCTGCAGCGTTGAATTGTGAAACTCCTAACAGAGCCTCGGGTCTAAGTGCTTGACCCTTCAAACGTTAGCGTACGGTCCCAGATCCGTAGTGATACCTTACCCTTGCCAAGCCGTAAAACCAATCAGGAAATAGGCCCTTGTTGCTCTTCCTCGTTGGGGTCTAGTTGCATATTGGGCCCCGGCACGGTTTCTTTTCATGTTCGGCTCTGTATCGCAATGGGGTTAGCCATTGTCAAAGTGTTTGTTATTCCCGTAAACATCTCGTACAAGCTTTCGATGGTTTGATGTTGAGATTAGTTCCGGGGAAGCAATTTGCGATCCGAATTCCTCAACTTTCACTTACAGCATTTGCTTAGCTTTCCGTGAGCTCGGGTTGAATGGGGTATAGCTTACAGATACCTAATAAAATAAGGATTTCTCTAGAATAGCTACACTATTCGCCAATCCTACACGTGTGTCCCTGACTTGACTTGCGTCGACAACTCTATCAGGGCATTTCTCGTTCCTCTCGTGAGATTTTTTCACTGAGCTGCGCAAATCATGTCATGTCTATGTCGCCGTATGGGATAGACCAGTAAGCGTCTCTTTAATAGGACGATCTGCTCTAGGTAAAAGTTACCGGGTGCAATACATACCTATTCCACGAGGGTCGAACAGTGAATTGATTTGGCTGGATGATGAAATGCTTTTGATATCGTGACGGCGTTTTCTTCTCAAGCTCAAGGATGATGCCGTTCGGGCTATTGGACTACCACCTATGCAAACTTTTTTGCTGGTCGAGTCTGGTCCATGAAGCAGTGCATGATATCATTCGACTTCCTAGATGATGCAGACAGTCTATGTCGTGACGTCTTTTCAAAACCTTCGGCTTCGACAGCACACGTGGCTTTCCAGTGTATAACTGCCTGTGCTACCCGCCTGCTTCTACACGTTCGAAACAACTACCCATCATCATAGCGCCAATTCTTCTATTCAACTCACATATCTACCTAGGTATATATCGAAATAATCAATTCAAAATCTTGAGATGGCACCTAGATACAAGAAAGGCCAGATGGTCACATACAAACCGATCGGGGGCAAGTAGACCCTACCCCCTTTCAAACTTCGCTAACCACCAGGCAAGGTCCCAACACCAACACCCCGGAGAGCGTTGGCAAAATCAACGACGTTCTCACCGAGCCAGGAGTGCAAGCTAACAGAAATGTGCAAGCAAGCTCCGAAAACCCGCGATACGAGGTGAATTTTTACGTGACCACCAAGCGACTGAAGTGCCGATGCTGATAGCTTATGAAATAGATCATGAATGACAATACTGGAAAGATGACGACAGTATATGAGAGCAGCATCCTCGGCGGGGCCTAGCGAAGAGATCGAGATCAATTGTCGCCTTTGTTCAACATCGTGATGCTTGATATTGGTTCGAGCTGGTGACCTAAGTGTTGGAGGTCACATCAAACAGTATGAAGCTTGGCCGTTAAGTAGGAGTGTGTATAAGGACTGTTCATACTCTTTGAATATAATCATTACCGAAGATGCTCGCAATGGCAATGATTTCGTGGAGTGTCCAATGTGGTATAGAGTAGAGCGTGTTCCTTGCGGCTGAGACCAATTTCAGTCAATGTTGTAGTAAGGCGCTGGCAAGGCGGTTTCGGACTGATGCAAAGCTCGCATGCGAGATCCGAAAAATTAGCTCAGAAACTAGAAAGTTCATTATCTACGGTGAAAGTAAATGCTTTATAGTTCTGACTAGAACATCAATCAAGATAGTATGCGAGTCAGTTGGTGTGAAAGAGTTAGTCAGTTAGCTAATCGTTGCTTGGCACGGCTTGCCAGCCACGCCTGCCTGGCCTGCCACGTTACCCAGCCCCATTGCATTACGTCGCAGGGTACGTATCTCCCTTAGCGCTATATGGGGGGAATAATGGCGCCTCCTTCAAGGCAACTGGACTCTACAAATACAAAGTCCATCTTCACATATGCAATTCTAGCCCGCGCTTGCGCAGATCCCACGATAAGCCTCCCCCAACGTCGTTATTTAACCAAGGGTAACTTGAAGACGACATCACCAAGCAGATTAACCTTCAAACTGCTATCTCCCTCGCCTCCCCCACCAACGTTCCTTTTTGTTCTGTTGGGTGCGACCCTGACGATACCTTTCATGTGTGCCCAACATGGTAAGACGGCGTAGCTCGACCAAAACCTCACCTCCAATGCTAACCGTGACGTGCGTGTGATCGTAGGGTATAAGTAGACGACCGAAGGACAAATCGGGCGGAGCAGCCCGCGCTGCGGCGCAAGATGGAGGCGCCGGCCGACCCAAGAAAGCCACATTCGAGACGTCCAAGAAGAAGGAAATAGGGGTTTCCGATCTGACACTGCTGAGCAAGGTGTCAAACGAGGCAATCAACGAGAATTTGAAGAAGCGATTCGAGGGCCGCGAGATCTACACATACATCGGCCATGTGCTGGTTTCCGTCAACCCCTTTCGCGACCTCGGCATCTACACCGACCAGGTCCTCGAATCGTACAAGGGGAAGAACCGACTTGAGATGCCCCCCCACGTCTTCGCGATCGCCGAGTCGTCATACTATAACATGAAGGCGTACCACGAAAACCAGTGTGTCATTATTTCTGGAGAGTCGGGGGCCGGCAAGACCGAAGCCGCCAAGCGGATCATGCAATACATCGCAAGTGTGTCCGGCGGGGAGAGCGGTGAGATCAAACAGATCAAGGACATGGTGCTGGCAACCAACCCGCTGCTCGAGTCTTTTGGAAACGCGAAGACGCTACGAAATAACAACTCGTCACGATTTGGAAAATACTTGCAAATACATTTCAACACGAATGGCGAGCCGGTAGGAGCAGACATCACAAACTACCTACTAGAAAAGACGAGAGTCGTCGGCCAGATCACCAACGAGCGAAACTTCCACATCTTCTACCAGTTCTCCAAGGGTGCCTCAGAGAACTACCGGACCATGTTCGGCATTCAGAAACCGGAAACTTATGCCTACCTCAGCCGGTCCAAATGCTATAATGTTGACGGTATCGATGATCTCGCAGAATTCAAAGACACCCTAGACGCCATGAAAGTTATCGGCTTATCTCAAGGTGAACAGGACGAGGTGTTCCGCATGTTAGCGGCTATTCTATGGGCCGGTAACATTCATTTCGTTGAAGGAGACGACGGGTATGCTGCCGTCGCAGACCAATCTGTGGTGGACTTCCTAGCCTACCTCCTTGAAGTCTCACCGACTGCATTAATCAAGGGGATCACCATTCGAATTTTAACTCCGAGGAGCGGCGAGGTGATCGAATCGCCGGCCAACACAGCTCAAGCGACCGCAACCAAAGATGCGCT
>JAOXNK010000007.1:938039-954902 GCA_028566675.1 Hypoxylon intermedium
GAGAACTCTGTATATACACCCACCCAAGCGAAGGCAATGATCAAGTCTTCGTCTCCTTCTGCAGCCCCCCAGCCATTAGCCATCCCAACAAACTCCCCGTCGTCGCCATCCCGCATCCCGATCCGAAGAACCCGCAGTAACACCGAACCTCCAGCCCGAACAGTTTCGAACGGAATGGATGAACAGCAGCAGCGCGAGTGGCTGGCTCCGCACCCGTTGATGCCGGGACGGTATTTAGGCCACGGACGGAGCAAGTCCACGCAGTCGTCGAGGAATGTGTCGCCGAGTCGAAACTATAGGAGATGAATGCCCGGCCCAGCTCTACTACTGACATGAACCGCGAAGAAAGAATATAGGGATAGAAAGGGGAGAGATGGTATTGGCCCACGACCACTGATGCCGAACTGCCGAGCTCCAGCAATATCTACCTAATGAAGCTGGACCGAACCGGCTAAAGCAGCTATCCGCCCGACACAGACAAACACGAAAATTCGATGAAAACGAACTAGGGCGATAGGAAGGAATTACGATGATCACTAGCAACTATCATTGTACAGACACAGCAGCCTAGACGGATAGTATTAGAATTTTAGATAATGTTGACTGTTTGGGAATGCTTACCCCTAGACACGCACACAATAGTAACTCGGGACTCGATCGCAAGGCACGTATCAAGACGAAAGCGTGACTTTATATAGTCAATTGACATGGGCGTCCCGCAGGTTCCTCTACGATAGCAATTCGCTGCAGAGCTTCTTTTTAACTATGCTACAAAACGCTGGCCTCGTTTGCGTCCGTAATCGTCACTCTCCGCATGACATGACATGACATGACTTGCCCTTCCATCACTCATGCCTGTCACGGTCCGGCGCGCTTTTTTCGTCTTGGCTCCTCCAAGTACATCGAAAGACTCGTGAAGCCGTCTTGTACGCAAGCATGAACCCGTCCTGTGTATTTTCCACCCCAGCCAAATGTTATCCGTCTATGTGGTGTATGTAGAGACGTCAGTATAATAGAAAAAGAGAAAGACTTGATCCCCAGCCTGTTCCGACGCGCTCGCCTTGGCGAGATGACGTTGCCGGTAATACGGGCGACAAAGCACCCTGGAATCAATTAAGGTGTAAGATGGGTTATGTGTTGTAGGTAGGTGACGGTGACATATCGAGTTGAGTCACCCTTTTGAAAGTTAGGGACAAGTTGAGTCAAACTACATAGACAGCTCTCTATGGGTCATCAAAACAGAAATCTCACGGGGTATCTGATCGAGGCCTGGCGCAAGAAAAAAACGAATAAAGAATCTGGAAGCAGGGAGATAATATGAATTGGCGAAAGTCAAGTTATGAGGGGCACTGATGGCGGCGTTGGCGGTTTCGTTCGCTTAGTGTACCCTTTTTAGGAGAAGTCGTCCGCCGTGGGTGATAGAACTAGACGGTCAATGCGTTGCACCAGCTCTTTGGTTTCGCGCACGATTTCAAAGGCGATAGGCGGTAGTGTTTGAGTCCACATGCGCCACTCTCGATCGCTCTCTCCGAGGCCGCGAGCTGCGAGCTCTTTGCCCTGATCACCAGCTTCCAACAATCGCTGGCGACACGCAGACAAACGCTCCGTCATGTCGCCGCCATTGCCATATGCTTCCGTCTGTGCGACGACCTTGCCGACGACTTCAGCAATCGAGGTGATTTCCTCGTTAATTTGCTGAATAGGCGCGTCACCCCGAATGGAACCGACCAGGCCTTGGATCGTCTGGACCATAATCTCGGTCTGGTCCTCCAGGTAGATCTTCAGGTCTTCGTTCTTCGTATCGGGTCGACCGAGGCCGTTGGGTGGCGAAGGCAGATTCTTGTTCAGTCCCAAGAATGCCATCCCGTTCATCCCGCCGTTCCGAGACATTGGTCTCCTCGAACCGTACTGTTCACCAGATTCTCGTGGTGAGCTGACTGGGCTGTACGCGGAAGAGTTGGCACTATCACGCATGCCGGCACGCAAGCCTTGGAATGGTGGGGGCGGCACAAGGGGTGATTCTTGCGATTTTAGAAACGCATCCTGTTGGGTCGTCGTAGTACGGTTGGAAAAGAATCCGGTCGAATCTACCGGCGTAATTGTACCGTCATCGTCATCTTCCAATTCGCCCGCGGGCGTAGCACGTATTTTGACGGTTCTCAACATTTCTACTAGGGCAGCAACAAGATGGGAGGCAGCCGCATCAAGTAGGGAGACGGGGGAGATGCCAGCTCCCGCTGCGAAATTCTTGGAGGCGGTGATGAGATTGTTAGCAGTGGCGGATACGCGAGTCTTGAGTTTATTGTGCTGCTGGACAATTTCTCCATCGCTCGGCTGCGACTCATCGATATCTTTCGTGATACGCCGGACGCCGACGATGACTGCCTTCATGGCATCAATCACTTTATCCGGATCATCACCTCGGGCCCTCTGTAATAGTTCGTCTATGGAGATTTGGAACTTGGTGACGTGCACATCCTTGACGAGGCCGTTTTCTTCCGTGAAGCCCTTTTCACGAACATATTTGGCGGCGTCTTGGTCGATTGTCAAACCCATAGACGAAGCACGCATGTTGCGGAGCTGGGTCTTGGTGCGGGCATAGCGGTTTCGCCAATCTCGAACTTCCTGCTCCAGCTGTTCGACAGTCTTCTCTAGTTCGGCCTGTCGTTCCCAAGGGGGGCTGTGTTGCTGCGAGAGCACCTTCATTTCTTCTAAGAACTGTCGAGCTTCGCGTCGCACGCTCTCTGTTGATTGCTGCTGTTCTTCGAGCGCCATGCGTAAATCTTCGTTCTCCCTCATGAGATCGGGATCACCCCCCGTACTCCTGCTGTTTTGCTGGACTTGTTCAAGGTCCTCCCTTAGTTTCCGCACCTCCATAGCGTGATCGTCTCTCACCCGGTCAAGCTCATCCCGCAAGGAATCGTTCAGGCTTTGCGCCTCGTTGAGTTTCGACTCAAGGCCTATTCGTAAATCGTCCCATTCTTTCTTTTCGAGATTCGAGGCTGTTGCTCGTGATCGTTCGCCATCCATTAGTTGAGTCAGCTCGTCATCCTTCCTCTTTAGCTGGCCCTCCACGTTATCCAACTTATCCCGTAATTCTCGTACTTGATTTTGGTAATCATCGATAAGCTTCTTGTCCACCTAGAAACAACTACGTTAGCAACTTGGTCGTTTTTGAACCGACTTGTCTAGAATCTACCTCAGATGTGCCTCCACTGGTGCCGGTACTTCTCTTGCTTTCTCGGTTGCCCGACCTGAACGCGTCGTTTTCCTCGTCGTTCGATCCGACCATGTCGTCGTCCTCTTCCACCATTGTGCTCTTATTGGGCACAATCGTGTTGCTCTGAAACTGTTTTGGAAGTGGTCGGTCAAAGTTCCCATTCGGTAAACCTGGAGACGGAGGCACAGGATAATCACTGGGCATTCTCGGGGCTGCCGAGCGTATAGAGCTTGCGTCAGATGGTCTTCGCATACCGTTGGGTCCCCTCATGCCGTTCACTGGAGTGCCGGCTCGACTTGAGGACATTCCCGTACTCATCCTAGGGACCTCGCCAGCAATGAAGCGAGGAATGCGTCTTTCCAGCTCGCAGAAGACATCCGTCGCCAAATCTCGAAACCTCGGCGACCCGAGTGTGGATAGCTTTTGGCGTGCCTGGTTGCGCTTCGGGTGGAATGTGTCTTCGGGAAGTAGGTAGGAGGGCGGGCCAACACTAGGGGGGGCGTTGGGAGGTCTTCGGCTGTACGCTTGCCGTCGCATCAACTCATCGAAGACGTCGGTGGACAACTCGAGAAACTGAACCGAGGACAGGCGTAGCAGCTTATCGCGTGCCTTGTTGGGGGGTGGAGCTGCTCTACCATCTTTAGACGTCGATGACAGGTATCTCTTGAGGGCGATGTAGTGTTCTCCTAGGACGGACTCATTCTCCTCGCGGATACTCCTCCCGCTTTCGCTTCTAGCGTAGGTGCTGGAACGTCCAATCGAAGGCGGCGGCGAAGGTTGGCCTATACCACTGCCGCTTCTAAGGCCGGGCGGGAAGCCATTCATGTTCCCGTTGGAACCGCTCGAGTCGGGCGGAGAGACTGGACCTCGGTTGTTGGGATAGGGGCTGTCGCCTTCGAGGTTTTGATACTTGGTAATGCCGGACCACTCGCTACTAGCGCCTACAGATACAGGTGAGAGCGGCGCATTTCGAGTGTTCATCATCCTGTTAGTGCGGTATGCGTATGCGTGCGCGTGGTTGGTAGTCGCCTTCGCAACAAACAACAAAGAAGGAGGGAGAAGAAATGCGCCCGCCACGTGAAAGCTGGAAAAGGAGGAATTTGAGGTGTCGATGTCTCAAGCCCAGCTCCAGTTCGAGTCTAGTGCAAACCAGAATCAATGCAGCTAGCTGCCCCTTGATTTTCTCTCTCGACACAATCGTAACAATTCGGTACTATCTCTTTCTCTATCCCTTCCTATTCGGAAAGTAACGGTGAACCGCTGGGGTTGCAAACGAGTGATGCTATTACAGCGTATTCAGAGATGACGCGAGCAGGTTCCCCAAAACTGGCGTGGCCGAAGGCAGGTCGGATTTAATTTAATAGCAGTATGAAAAGAACGTGAGGTACGGCAGATGCGGTGCAATCGTGCCACAAGTGTTCGGTTCGGGTTTGTAGATGGTGCTGTCCCCCATTCCACGTGCCGAAATGCACGATATAAAGCGAGCAGAGATTAAGAATATAATAAATTGCGGCAAGGGCAAACAAGGACTAGAAGAAGTCTAGAAAAAAAGGAAGGAAAAAAGGCAACTCGGTTCTACCAGTTGGGTTGGAAGCGAACGTATGTTGGCGGTGGCTGGCGAGCGTCTCAGGTTATCGTCGTCCAGGATGCGACGACGTTCCAAGTCCAAGGAGGATTCCTGCAGGTACAGACAGACACACGTACAGACACAGTACAGTAATGCGAGGAAATGGAACAATGGAACGGGAAAAGATAGGATAGGATAGGATAGGATAGAATAGAATAGGATGGGACGAGAGAATTGCATTCGACAAAAAAGATGGTGGAAGCATGAATGAAACCTCGAAATGGATTAGAAGGGAGAGACAGGGGGCTGTGGCCAATTGGAAAAGGGGGCGAAGACTGGATTCAGGGCATCTTGAGGTGTTACAAGGCCATTACAGGGATTTTGCAGCTTTGGAACTGGGGTTGTGCCTGACTAGACGGTGACGACGCGAACTACCTAAACCACCTGCAGACCGAACGGGGCCAACTGTGGCCCCTTATTTACTCCCTTATCCTTATCTCCGGTAATTAATTAGTAGGAAGCCATATCCACCATGCATTCCGCATAATAATTTCGATACACGCTCTTCTCTCCCTTCATCCATCTCTTTTCACTGTCCAGGCTTCCTTTTCATAAGTTGCAAAGGATTAAATGCACGCATACATAAACAGAACAGTTCAGACCTACAGCCTTATGAAATAAGCTTTCCCTGGATCTAGTTGTGCCAACGGTGTGGCAGTTATGTAGCTACACTACAAGGCATCTCCTTATGCGCTTGCAGGGATTATATACCTGATGTCCTCCTGAACAAAGATGCATAGTATGTATGTAGGTTGTACATGGCAGACCGCAGACGAGGTAGGGCTCATTTAAGATTAAAAATATGCTGCGCCGCCGCTTTCTAGCCGCTTAAACTCAAGGTTACTGGTGCGGAAACACCCGTGAGCATGTGGATGGGTGCAGCAGTTATTATTTGCATCATTCTAGAAGTCTTGTGTTGCCGTTGGTCTGTTCTCTTCATCCTCGAGGGCAAGAATTAAAATAATAAAAAAGGATCTTGGGGTTCGGCTTTCGCGAGCCTCGACCGCTGCCGGCGGGAGGGGGCAGGATCGAGATTAGGAGGATCGACAGCTTACTTTCCCTATCTCGTTCAAGTCCGATGATGATAATTGCTTTGCGTTCGCGGGGTCCTGGTAGATTTTCAGATTTCCCCGTTAGCCAAGGAAAGGAACCGCGAGGGGATGTGATGTCCGAAGCTCCTCTTCTTCATACACGAAAATGTAGGCCTCAACGCGAGTGACAGACAACTAAGTGTGCCAATAATTTAACGGCCCCTCAGCTCACATGAGCTATCGACGGCTGGCGGTTGTGGCATGTGACGGCTGCGGTCTTCTCTCGTCGCGCGCGCTTCGTACATAAGCCATCGTAGTCACGATGTGGCTAGCCAGCCAGCCAGCCGCCAGCCCGGGTGGTCATTAGAAAATTCGGCCGATTATACTAACCACTAGCCAAAAGGAGCGATTGCGGTCTAATGAAAAGGGGTGTCCCTGGCCCTGTACTAGCACTACCATCGGTCTAGACATCTAGACTCGGTATGCATGCTTGTGTCTAGAGTTGAGCCGCACCTATTGGTCGCCCCCGAGGCTCCGACATCCTGGAATCGATATTCTCGTGGCAAAGCGAATACTTTGTGCTGACACTCGCTCTTCTCCCTTTTCTACTGCACAGGGTGAGTGCCAGTATTTATAATCTGACCTCTTTAATAACCTCACAGTTTCAACCCTTCCCTCCTGTCCCTTTCCATGGATCAGCGGATACCGCGAAATGAGGGCACTGTTCGATTAGCGGTACCGTGCCGATGTGCTATGGAGCATCTGGGTAGATAGGTTCTTAATAAAACACAATCATCTTTCTAGTTCTCTGATGCATCGTCTTTCTCTATTCGAGTATATACATAGGTGTATCTAGGTGCCAGTCCGGCGAGTAGCCCGCAATGTCCTATCTACATGTCGCGATACCTGTGGGAACTTGGACCAGTCTTGTGGAAGACATCTGCGGACAGGTCGATGCAGGCCGTCTTCAACTCACCGGTCTACAATCCGGCATCGAGAAACCAACTCCTGAGCTAAACCATCTGATCACCATTCTTAGAGATAAGCTAAGGGTATGCTTCCACTTCAAACCCAGCCTCCAAGTAACTTGTCAGCTGATAATAGCGCTATCAAGAGAAACTACATCCAATGCTCCCTGCTGAAAGTGAGTCCTTCCGAGCCTTGTGACCTCGACGGGCTTGAGGGTGAAAAATGCATATTCGGCCTGCGGCAGAACGAGCTTGGTACAGCCATGTGGACGGATGTGGTAAGGACAACTCCCATCGGACCTACGGACGTCTTAATTTGCGAAGAGGGTCGTCTTCACGCGACGAAGGACCACGGTGCACTTTATCTTGTCCTGTGCAATGATGGTGATAAGTTGAAGAGAGTGGCTCCCCTGCGCGAGCCACCGAACCAACACGATGCAAGGCACTCGACGACTCAGCAGCCACTATTTGGTACTGGTCACAGGGCCATCAACATGGAAGAGGCACGAGAGATCATCACACTGGAAGACTGCGAAAAGCAATTGGCTTTTTGGAAGAAACTAAGTAAGGAGATAATGAGGAAGCGGAAAAGGGAATTGGACTTACCTGTTCCATCAGAGCTGGGCTGTTGTTGCGATGAGGATGCTATGGTTGATGAGGTAGTGGATGAGAATGCATGCGAGAAGCACAATGACTACTGTTTGCAGTTGATGATGCTAGAAGAGCAGAACAGGAAGAGGCTGAAGACGCATTAGCGACAGGGGTAGGGTATATGAAAGCCGAGGGATATTCTTGAACGGCCGGTACTGGAAGTCCATGGGTGTATTATTTATCACGTTCAACTGATACTGCTGGGGGGACGACGCACCGAGTTTTTACCATTCTGTGAATTATATGGAGCCTTGATATACCAAAAGTTAACGTGAGCTGTGAATAAATGCACACGGCCGGTAAGAAGCGCCGGGCAGCCAATCATCAAAAGCCTTGACGCAAAAATGGAAGACTGCCTAGGTATATATGATAACTCCTACTTGCATTTCCCAGTTGATTCTATTCATCTTCATACATTCCACTTTTAGACTACTGACTTTATGGTCAATACACAATGTCTTTCTTGAATATCATGGTACCGGTGGTGACGCTGACTAGCCTCAAGAATGATATCTGCAAACAGATTGACGCAGGCCGTCTTGACATCACTGATTCTCCGGCTGAACGCAAGCCGACCGCTGAGTTGAAGGAGCTTATTCGTATACTCGAGCAGAAAGTGAACGTATGTTTGTCTCTTCCCGGTGATTACTCAACTTTGGACTGAGAAAGCTAACAAGCTTGTACACAGAAAACCTTCGAGTCCCACTCGCTCATCCAGATGGATTCTACCGAGAGATTCGACCTTGACAATGGTGAAGTGTGCATTTTCTGCATAATGAGCAACAAATCCGGGCCAGCTGTTTGGACGGATATGATTAGAGAATACGAGATAGACCACAACACCGTCCTGCTGTGTGAAGAGGGCTATATCTACGCCAGGGCTCACAACGACGGTGGGGTTTATCTCATCTTGTGGCCGCCGGAGAAGGAGTCAGAGAAGAATATTACTCTAGAACGAGAGCGGGAGCATGCCGCTGTTGCTGAAGCTGTCGACGTCGACAAGCTGCAAGAAATCACTTCGGAACATTGCCAGACGACTATGGCTTTGTGGGAGAAGCTAGATAGGGGGATCCGGAAGCAGCGCAAGAGGGCATGGACCTTGATGAGAACTCCCTCGGAAGTTCCTCTGCTAGAGTATGCCGAAGATGACGACCGGGGTACTCTTAGCGAGACAGGAGAAGGTCATCAGGCTATAAAGACGGAGTCGGCGCACGGGAAGCGTATTATGAGATCCGCCAATGCCGAAACAACGCAGGAGACCCGCGCACGACGGGGCAGTTATGCGCGGCTAACCACCCAGCAGCCAAGCAAGAAGCTTAAGATGCAGGAAGCAGAAGACTGGGATGTATGAGTTGGTTCTTGAAAACTTCAACTTCAACTCGGGTGGTTAACTTCGAAGGTTGTTATGGGGGGTTTCTGCATCCTCGACTGTTACGACACTTGACTCTCGTGAGCCAGAGGTGCACTAGCTATCTAGATTGAATATCCTAACAAAACTAGGACGCCCTCAAGTATAGTATCTGTCTATCTTAGGCATGTGATCGGCTGTAGACAATGTTGTTTGAAGTTTAGGCCAAAGTATCCCGAGAGCTAATATTTCCATCGACGCACACGACTACCTGGTCGAAACAATAAGAGTAGGTAGAGAAGAAACAAGCTTCAACTGACAGCTCTAGAAGTCTGGTTATAATCCGAGTGTGTTACAAGGGACCTACTCACACAGCAGCTATTCATAGAACTCCTCGTTCCTGGTTGCCAGGGGGGTTCAGCTACCTGCCTGGAGTCTAAGTCCTGAATCCTAGACGGAATGAGGAATGGTAAATGGAAAATGTGGCACATGGCAAATTCGTTTCTAATGAGCGACGAGTATCTGCTGCACCTCATCATTGCCGCAATGCGGAGTCCTCCCCTACGGATAAAAATAATACGCCGAGCTCCAAGTAGGATGATGAGGATCATGGAATCTCGAGTAATAGTTGGAGGATGACGTTTGATGTAATCTATCTGTCCTCACAACGGCTCAAGAAGAGACCACACACCATGTCCTCCAATGGGCCGCAAAGAAAAGTGGTTCTGGGGTATCATCAACAAAGGAGAAAAGTCGCAATCACATATCTCAAAACCAGGCAAGCGTCCACGTCGCCGGCAAATTCGGCCATCTCTCCTGCCACTCTCCAATGATCTCCGGGACGCGCTCGTCAAACGAGGTCCTGCTAGCGGCGCTCGCCATATCGAATGCTGCAGATCCAATAGCCTCACGCTCTTCTTGAGCTGCTGCGTTGAGCGAATCAGCGAGGTCAAGAATGCCGCGTCCCCCTATGGAAGCCTCCTCGTGGTTATCCTTAATGTCCACGTTGATGATATGGACTGGCCTGTTTAGGGGAGATCCTCGGTTCAGGAGGTCGTCAATAACGGCATCCCAACATCTCTCTTCGCACGTGAATACAACATCTACCACGCCACCTTCGGTACCCTCGCTACCGCGATCTGAAGTATGCTCTGTTCTGGGAATGCCGATTTGCCAGTCCTGCCATCGCTCGGGACCCCACTTCACTTGTCTATTTCTTCCCAACATATTCAGAAGACCATTGGCAGTGTAAAGTCTAGGGTCCTTCTCATGGAGCTCTTTGTACATGGCATCGTAGGACACCTTGTTGAACTGATAGACATTTGGCTGGGTGATGGAGGGTCCGGGTAGCCGGACGAGGGAGCCGGTGCCGAAAGAGATGACGGGATAATGTGCCTGCGATAATCGAAGATGTGCCTCCATCGATCTATGTGTGTGAGCTCCTGTGGTGCTTTATTGCAACGGGAATAGGAAGCCATACCTGTTCTGGTTGCTAGCACAGACTGTGCAGAACTTCAGCTTGAAGCCTCCTGTATCATCTCGTTCGCCATTCGTTGCTGGAGCCGGGACGGGAGCCGGAGCAAGAACGGGAGCCGCAGGAGCGGTAGCAGTTCCGTTTATGACCTCCATTTGGTCTTCAGAAGCTGCTCAACTCATGAGGATGGGAATGGGTGGTGTTTAGAAGTCCCTTCGCATGCTCGCCCTGGTGGTTCAAAGGCGAACAGAGTGTACCCTAGCTGATTGTGTCAACTCGTATTCAATGCAATAGTACAAAAGCTGAGAAATCGAATAGGAAGCAATTCAGAAAATGTTGCGTAATATAAAGGGTGTCATCGCAGAGATTCAGACAGCTCCAATATGTATTTTCATCATTAAGGATCGAATTCGTATACAAAAAGTAGACGAACAAGAGAAAGGAATGCGTTGGCTCACCTTTCTTGCACTTGATCTGTGGCGTTGGGAGAGAGATGCCGCTCTTTTGGGGGTGATGTGAAAAGTCAAGAATTGTGGTTAATTGGATCAAACTCAACGATGTTCGCGTTCAGTGTGAAGGCCCTTGTCTAGGTCAGGACCCACGGACGGCTACGGTGATAGTTAATCCGTGCCGATCTTAGCCGGACCAGATGAGCTCCGCCTTACATAATTGGGCAGGGAGGGGTTGAATCTTGAATCTTGAGGGAGGATCTTGGAATCTATGTAGAGCAACCTTGGAACACCATCATTCTAACGCACAAACCAAGCACTGGCCTGCTTCTCGCTACGGCCTAGATAAATTCTGGAAGCCGAAGTTGCTTATGATTCTTCTGTACGCCTAACCCATTCCTGTGTCGAATTTCGGTACCGTCCTACCGTCCTATCTCGATGGCAACACTTCACGATTGGTATTTCACGGTTGGCTCTTTTGCGATTGGACGACGCAGATGCAGGAAATGTGAAACAAACGACAGATGACTCCAACAGTTGCGGTGGGAGCAGCTTCGTCCAATAGGATAGTCACAGCATATGCGGTCTCGACTCCATTAGCTGCACGGCCGGCGCCCTACCTGGTAGGAGTTGGAATCGCCCTGTGGGTGTGTTCCAAAAATAGAAATAAATCTGCATGCTCCCCCGAGTCCTCCTGGCCCTCCTATGTACTCCAACTTCTCCCTCCCGCTTCGATGCAACATCCGATCCAACCAGGAATAGGCCCGGACCGGTTGCCACGCAAGAAATTACCTACCAAAAATCTCCTACATATTGAGAGCCAGAGTTCTTGAATCTTCTGTTGGCCTGAATTATCACGACGAGTTCCTGGAGTGCTATGTTATAACCTCAGAAGCCTACAAAAAAAATACCATTGCTAGAAACCCAATTATACCGCATCCGGATTGCCTGCCTGTCACTGCATTGTGTCCCTCGAGCACAATAAACAACAAAGCCTTGCGAATCGTATAATCAGACCGCTTCTTTGTGTGTGTTCACAACCCTAGGTACCTATGCAGGTCGCGAGTAGGCGATGACGGACTGAAGCATCGGCTACGAATCACGTGTGTGCAGCACGAATCAACGATTGCAGCTGTGCAGTCATGGCAATCCGTTTCACCATGGGCTAGATGCATGGTTCCTCGGGCAGCTCATCGGATTCGTCAATCACGTCCGCAGGAAGGGACGCGATGTTGCTGCATGGCGTGAGCGCTAGAGAAGCATGACGAAGCAACTTATTCACTTCCGTTCTCAATGAATTCCGAGTTATGAAAATTGCAATCTACCTAGTTGCACTGGTAGCCAACTCGATGTGCTATTTGCATTGGAGAGCAACCGGCTTATGGCCATTGCAGTTGAATGGAGACTACGGGGTCTGGGGGTGTATCCTCTTACAGTCCGCCATCACGGGGTATTGTCGATCATAGTATACCACCTAAGTGTAGGTATTCAAGAGCGGAGTGCAATCTATAGCCCGAGCCTTAAGTTTTCGAAGCACTGACAGGATTGGATAGACTCGGCAATGGATCCGAATTGCTAGATTGTAGAGACCGTGGTGGAGTTTGAACTAACTGACTTGCGGTCATGGTCATGGTTCAATAGAGCCTCGTCATGATTCAAGAAACGCCACGATCATGATTGTCGACTGCCGGGGCCATATTGCCCTCAACCACTATCTGGTTTTGATTATTCTTGACTTTGACAGTTGTCCCTATATGTATTATTTAAATACCCAGGTAACTATGTAGGTAGCTATATGACGATACACGTTTCTAGCCCATAACCTACGTCTAGAGCTAGGTATGCTGGTATGTAGGTACCTAGTAAGAAAGCCACAATGTTTCCCTGAAACCGAGAGTTGGCAACTTGATGTTGGTGGCTTGCCACTCAGTACATAGTCTAGGCTGTCTAGCAACCGCCGACACCATCCAGGTCATGGCCATCCACCATTTGCCAAAGCGCACTGAAGGGCTACCCAGGGTAAAGAGCCGCCATTTCCAGCCAGTAGGATCGCTGCACGACGCGCTTAATCGCACCCAACGTTGGTGGAACTCTAGCCTCTGGAACCAGTTGGATGGATAGGAGCTGCCCTTTGAAATGGGAAAAAGCTACGAGAGGTCGAGAGGTCGTGACTTGCTAATGAGACTGCAGTTTGCGACTTGTGCTGCACTTGGCTATTCCAACGCACCTGAGGGCCTAGGTATGTATGTGAACTGGAGGTTCGATTTCACACATGTAGAATGTAGAACGGTTCGCGGGTTTAGGGACTGGGTGCGTATGTATGTATGTACCTACAGTATGTAATAATACCTACATGTACACAATACAGTTGACAACCGAGGCAAGCCACTCACTGTGCACCGCAGCAGTTGACCTGGCAGCCTGGGAACATTGAACCTTAGAACCTTGGAACCGCAGCACTGGCACTCCACTCAAACTTACCTGAATGCTCTCTCCACAACTCGCAGCACTGGTCCCTGGGCTACCTACAGTAGTGCAAACCTTACCCTACGACGAATTATTACGAATACTTTTCTAACAATACCTTTCCCACCTTTCACCTCTTATTGTCCACTCTCTCAAGTCAAACCTCGTCCTTGCAAGGGCTCGCTCAAGGCTCTCATCTTTGACTTAGACTCGACATTTTCCGTCCAACATTTCCAACTACTCGCGCCAGCGCCCACAGTTCCGTTCGCGACACTCCTTTTCGCTACTACCTACATCTTCGGTCTTTTTCTTCTTCGTCTTGCAGCTACCGTCGACGCTGCAAAGACGACTCGAGTCAACCGCAAGGCGTACCAAGGTATAGTACCAAATTCGAGTACCGGCGAATTGCCAGTGCCCTTCTCAATCGATATTGGGTTCCATCTAGATGGTGACAAGTCTTGCCAATTTCTTTGACAAGGAGGCTGGATTGTTTGGCTTATATCTTTATTGTCGCAACGTCTCCGAGGTAGTTGGCATATCTGCCCAAGGTATTCTATAAATAATTTATAGCGCCTGGACCACAATTACTCCTCTTACTTCCGACCCCTCGAGTGCCCCTCGAGAACACCTCGATCAGGTACCGGCGCAAGATCGCGAAACAGCTTGCGGGTCGAGTTTTTCGGACGGCAATCGCATCGTATGTAGGCGTGTGGCTGTATATGGCCCTTCTGTTGTGCAGTCCAACCAACTGTGCAAAAGGAACAGACCACGCACATAACGTACGCATCGCGTATATAATTCCAACATAACTTTCTTTACTGGGTACGCATTATACGAAGACGCCTTCGGCCTTCCTTCCTCCTCGATGACCGCAATCATGTCCTCGTGCTCATCCCCAGCTATTTCGCCCCCAGCAGGCCCGTCGCAGCAGACCACGAACCCAAACCACCCCGCCTTACCACCTTTAATAACATCGCCGCCCTCCCGCCGATCACAGCTACCACGACCGATGTCCCACGCTTCTAAAAACCGACTCTCGACCTACTCGACGGGCTCTGTCCCGTCGCGGTCGCGGCCCGCCTCCTATGTCTTCCCTCTCTTCCACCACCCGAACACCCCCCACACCACCGTTCGAGACTTTGCCTACCCGCCTTCACATCCGATGCACTATGGCCCTCCGCTGGAGTTCTCGAGACCGCCCTCGGGCATGACTACCCCCGCTAGCGAGACTAGACGACTCTCGGATCCGCCTACATCATGGGATGGCAAGATGGGTTGGGATTGGACGTCAGATGGCGGACTTGGGAAGGGCGACAGCTTGGCACCGATCCATTTCGGTGATGGCCCCCCTTGGAGCGAGGATGAGGACCTTCAGAGCCCTGTTGTTAGTTCCCGGCATAGGAAGCACAAGTCGACATCTGCAGTCACAGGCCACAACAAACCGCAAAGTGCAAGGGGCGGTGGTGGGTCATCCCTGCTGAACACTGCTAACTTGAACAACGAGAGGAGATATTATATTGGAACGAGCGGTGACGGAAGTGAACGGTATTATGTGAGCCATGGTGAAGAGGCTAATGGTCCAGGAGGGGAATACGTCACATATCCAGCCGACCCAGTCCGGCCTTCCACTAATGCCTATCATCAGTCTGCCCCAGAGCAGCAACCGCGAACTTACGCAGAGAAGGAAACCGGATATCGATCCGAGTCGGACCCCTCCAGTCCTACTTCCTCCCCCGGCTTCAACCCGTATGACGAGTCAAGATACTCGAGGGATTACCAATTTACTATTACCTCGCCAGACGAGGAGATGCACGGCAAGGCCGTGGCACTATTTGACTTTGAGAGAGAAAACGAGAATGAGTTGCCTCTGGTAGAGGGTCAAATCATTTGGGTATCCTATCGACACGGTCAAGGCTGGCTCGTTGCAGAAGACCCGAAAACCCAAGAGAGTGGATTGGTACCGGAGGAATACGTCCGTCTGCTACGTGATATCGAGGGCGGGATGACGAGCTTAACTGGCCAGCTCGATAATAGCGGACTAGGAACTCCCAACGATGCGGACACTCCGACGCAGGCCGAACATAGCGGGCAAGCGGCATTGCCAGAAATCACACAGGCGCCACAACAACAACAACCCGGACACTCTTCGACGGGAAGCAACCCGACAAATGGCTACCATCAACCGGTCGTTTCAACATTCTCCACCTCTAGTAAAGACTTGGATCCCTACCCTCAGCACCTACTTGGCCAGCACGGCCAGCCACCTCCGCAAGTCGTACACTATCACGGCCAGCGCGGAGGAAGCCAGGCCAATACCCCTACTGCACAGAATTCCTTCGGCGATACGCCGTTAGGTCGCACCAGCCAAGATGCTAAACGTAGCAGTTCGCCCCTGAGAAAGTCTCAAACCCTCGAGGTTCTGCCTCACACGAAGATGAAGTCGCCGGTTGAAGAATCAGACATTGGCGAGAATGAGCAGGAGGCTCAAAAATGATGATAAGTCTGCTACAGATAGGACGAACGAAATCAAAATCACCCCGACTACTCGACCACACACACACACATATACACATTTTCCGAAGTTGGTTCCCCGGAGGGGAACCATATGTACACCATACCAGCTTCGATTACGACCTTAGCTCTTATAATCGTCTCACAGAAGATAAGGACCTAATCTAAACGAATTGGTCGTATAATGCTGCCAGGTTATGCGTCCGTCTACGATTGACACCCACCCACTTTTATGGAGTCGATATACTACCGACCTTTATGCATGATTCGGAGACGCATGGTAGACCAAGTCTGGACTGGATAAGAAGGCTCAACTACGTGGCTGTTGGTCATGATTTGAGGATAGGAATGCAAATGCTTGATAAAAAAGCATGCGGTCACATGATCATGATTGGCATGTGGTTACGAAGATAACAGGACGAAAGAAAGAATTGACATGATCGAGCAAGTATTGGTCCTGATCCTAGCTCTGCGAATGTGATTGTCGTGATTGATGCAATTCAGTTAGACTCGCATGCACATGCAAAACCTGAGGCGTGACTTAAACCTTTAGGTTGAGGCTGGCGGACTCGCTTTTTCTGCTTGCGGTTTGAGGTTTGTTGAAATAGATAAATGGTTTAGTTTCCGATGCAATGGACCTTTTCCCTTCGCCGTTTTTTTCCAGAGACTTGAGTACCAAAGAGTGGTGGCTGCCCTTGGGAATAGGGGCAATGGGGCTAATCAGAGTAGCAGTGAAAGCGTATTGGCTAGTCATTAAAGCTTAGGGAACGAGGCGTCCATCTCAAAAATCATAATAGGGGGTTTGAAGTTATTAGCATCAACATTCCTCGGACTGAAGAAATAGGTATAAGGCCTGGTCATTAAGCACCCCCCTTCCCCTCCCCTTCGAGATCTAATCTGCCCCATCTTGGAATCCAATTTCACTGCAGTCCAGCGACGTAGTAGTTGAAGTTGCAGAACCCATTCGTCGGGCTATCTCCAACGTCCACCTTGCTCGTCGCCGTCGCCACCACATTCCCGCTGCCATCCACCAGCTCCAACTTCTGCGCACCCGCCTTCATGCCGGTCACGCTGTTGTAGTTGAGCCCGGCGCTGACGGGCTGCGTGGCGAGAACCTG
>JAOXNK010000007.1:959405-972337 GCA_028566675.1 Hypoxylon intermedium
GCATGACAAGATAGGAAAACAGGTTGACCTCCAAACACCATTTCTCATGCGAATAAAAATAAACGAAGTTTCATCATACGTTATGCCAATCCAGAGAATCGTCTTGACGTATTATGTTGAATCCCGAATAATCCATCCGAAATCTAGGGTATATATTCGCTGATACGCCGTCGCCATGCCTGTATATGACAAAAGAAAGTGCGAAAAAGGGGAAAGAGAGTCTAGCCCTATGCGGAGTAACGTTGGACATGCTTCTCCGTGCATAGGGCATTAAACCGGACACGGCCGGACGGTGGGACACCATTCATGTCGTGCTAGTTATGATCCCATGAACGTACAGTAGGCATGAGCCTGCATTGGTGGCGGTTCATCATGATGTAGTCCCCGACTGCCGGGTCATGAGACCACGGCATGCCCCAATCATCAAACGTCGGATCCTTTGGTGGAACCATGGTTTTCATCTCGAAGTCGCTAAGTTCCGCTTCCATATTGCAAAGATACAAAAGGCCGTGGCCCGCCCACTCGTCGATAATTTCGGCGATCCGTTTGAATCCGTTGGTGTGGCCACCACATTCTCTAGATTGAAACCCGCAGAGAACAAAAAGGTAGCTGTGAATTAGCTCGTGAATGAATGTCGAGATGAGCAAACGTCGGTTGTATTTCCTGTCCTTGAGGATCCGTCGCGACAGGAAGATGAGTGTTTCGTAGCCGGAAGTGAGAGGCGATTTCCTCAGCGCTGTGGTGCCGATGAGACAGCTCGGGAGATCCCTCCAAGCCCACGCAACGCGACCCTTCAATATTCCACCGAAGAAAATTTCATTGGCGGCGTAGAATATGCCTTGAAGAGCAACGTCGTCTATGTCGAACTCTGCTTCGGGGGACTTAGGACAGATGAGGCTCCTCAAGATCCTCTCATGCTGGGAGAGCCTGCTTCGTCGGCGAACATCTGCTAGGTCGGCAGCGACCAGTTTGGCTGCCTCATCGTGATCCTTGTCTTTTACATATGTTGGGTGATTCATGTCGGGTGGGTCTGATGGTGATCGAACCCTAAAATGTTCAAGAGACATGTTATGCCGCGTCGTGGGTTCAGCATAATAGGGGCTTGCAACGGGGTTTTCGGCTATAAGCTGGGCGAACCTGGGTACACCTGGCTTTGCGGTTGCTTCCTTGATGACGAAGAAAGCGGGAGTGAGACTCGGTTCGAACTCCACGGTGTCGAGAGCGCCAGGATGATCGGTGAAGCGATTGCGTTTGAAAGGTTGAAACATTTTGAAGTCATCCGGCAAGCTGTTGAGTTCAGAGTAGCTAGGGCGGCGTTTCTTAGTGTCAAGATGCCGACGACGTTGGCGATATGGGCCGTCAAGAAGAGATGAGTCGCTTGAGGAGCGCGACATCTCCGTCCCTCCGACGTACCAGCTAGCCATTTGTCATGCTTGAAGGGGCCCTCGATCACTGTTGAGACAAGTCGGACGTGGTACCATCCAGCGGTCGTAGAAGGTTCGTGGTTTAATCTTTGCTGTCAAGGAAGGACTTGCGAATCATCACCGAGGATCTCGGATTCCTCGCCCCGAAACCCATATAGCAAAAGCTAAACTCGACGGCAAGGACGCCACGACAATCAATAGATGTGTAGGAACCCTATTTTAGAAATTTGGTGTTGGACTGATGTTGATTGACACACGCCGCAGTAGACACCCAGCAGCTAAGCTGGCGTTAGCCTCACTCTCCGGGTGGGCTGGTTGGCCCGTAGCGGCAGGACAGCAGTGATATGTGGAGGTCTTAAAGGTTGCAGGCCTCGGACAAGACAGGCAACAAGACGGAAGAACCCACTTGTTCGAATTTTGGCAGCCAAGGACCTGACCTGCTTGCTTGGAGAGACGACCTTGGCTGACGAATTCGAAAGTCCTGAAGGGACTCTGTGACCGCTTTGCGCAACAGCTTTCCGTCTTTCCCTATGCCTCCCTCCCGCGGCGTTAGGAGTCAGACGCAATAGTGGAGACGGCAAGGGATGGCCGCTGGATCGAGTTCGATTTGAGGGTAGGCGGGATAAGGAAATTTCCAATCCAATAGATCTTAGATGGCTGGTACAGCCGAAAGGAGCCTTGAGAGATTTGGGACGAAGGAGAGCGGTGAAAGAGAAATACAATGGAGAGAACCCATATGCAGGATGCGAAGCTTACATGCCAGCTTTCCAGACGGATTTGCAGTATTGCAGTAGTGCAGTGGCGTATCCGGCCGTCTTTCCTACTTGCCTACCTTTTTACCCATCGTGGGCTTGAGAGCCGAGTTAAGTTTGGTACCGCCAGTTAATAAAGTGCATACCTGGACGTGAAGGAGTGGCGGCCGGTTCAGGGACAGCGAGAGTAAGCCGTCTGTCTCTCTCTGGGTTGACAACGCAGCAAACAAATATGACGAACCGTGGTTCTCGGCATAGATACATCCCATCTCCTTGGGAACCCGTTTGATGAAATGCCTTGCATGAGGGAGGAAGGGGGAAAAAAGGACTCGATAGTTCTAGACTACCCAAGTACGCAATCTACCATGTGCTACTGCGGTGCAGTGCAAGCGCAGTACGGTAGTAGCGCGGCGCAAGTGGCAATTCTGCGTCAGCAGTGCCAGTGGTGCAGTGGCAGAGTGGTGCCAGTGGTTGTGGTGTCAGTGTTGAGCGACGCCGGGAGCGCTGGGAGCGGGAATGGAATGGGACTTGGTACGGTCAGGGATGATAAAAAAGAGAGAAGGCGAGTTCGAAATGATTGGTCATTTTCGGCACGACGGATTGCTGGCATTTTCCCTTGTAGGGTGGGCCACTGACCTGGACTAAAAACCCCCCCTGTCCTAGACTTCATTTCAATGAATTTCTATTGGTTGAAATAGGGCCCTTCTGGTGAAACCCGAACTCTGATTTGCTGCCTCACGTTTTGCAGTTGGCTTGACGCGTCAATCAATAGCTCTGGTACCTATAATAGTACATGTATTTTTTTGTTGAGACGGGCACCATTTTCACTCTTTTAGGAGAGACATTTATGCAACACAGGGGAATTTCCATGAAGAAGCCGGGACGAGCATGTCGATAACCTTGCGAGCCATGTGATAGCCATGGGAATAATCGTATATTAAAAATAACTGTCTGAATACCTACCTAGGCTTTTTATCATATCCCGTAGTGCACATCTGTATTGTATTCCGTAGAAAGAACCCCTATCTTGCCTCGCTTGCCTCGCTGACGTCCAAGTACCCGCAAACCCATTTTCGCCTCCAAGACCTTGGCCAACACCCTGACTCGCCTGATAAGATAAAGCGGCCCGCCTCAACTTCGCAATGTTTCATTCCTATTGAAACCTCCGAGACTGCTGATCACTTCTCGTCCAACGTGGGCAGTGAGACCACGACTTGGCCTGTAATAAGCGAACAGAGTGTGCGTGCTTATTAGCAGAGGTGACGTGGTTGAAGCCCTCTTGCCCAACGCGGCTGGATGGATATCAAAGGGGTGCAACGAAAGTGGAACAGCATCAACTATTTGGTTTAAGGTTTTTTAGATTCCGTTGTGGAGTGTGCCAGCTCCGAGATTCTGCACGAATCGAACATCTCTCGCCTGTCGTTCCAAGGCTAGCCTCATTCTCTCGCCATACAAGAGTTCTTCCTCTTCTGCTGCGATATCTTCCGGGGTCTTGGTGTGCTCTTCGAAATCCTCCGTAGTAAACCCGGGTTTAGATGAAAAGCTGAGAAGTCCCAGCTTTTCTCCAGTCCAGAACAGGATATCGTCGTCGTTGACCCTAGCCTCGTCGTCCTGCCCGGTCCCTGTAGAGAGGATTTTCCTTGCAATGTCGTCCGAGCATCCGGATCCAAAGAGTGAGCGGTGGGCCAGCCTATCGGACTTGCCAATCTTAAGGCGGCGCACTTCCGTCAAGCCGTCCCGCTCGACCCACCTAAGGTAGCCCTGCCCATCTGAGAAGACGATTCGAGTGCCGTGGTTTATAACGGAGAGAAGCTTCGACTGTGAGGCTGTCTGTCGATTCTTCATTACCGAATTATGCACACTCCGGGACTGAGGTTCATCGTCAGTACTAGAAGGCAGGCCATATAACTCGAGTGATCCTTTAGTCTTGTATTCGCCGCCTGCTATCAAAGTCCTTGCGCCGGTCACGTTCTTTGCCTTCTCGACCTGCTCCTCCGAAAGTTGGAAGCGTCGGCGTAGATCACTATCAACGCTTGAAAATGGGTAAGGAAGCGATGTGAGGCTGCAAAGCCGGGCGCCCGAGTAGATGGATCCCCGGATTGCCGGAAACATGCGCCGATCATAATGTAATATATTTGAAAACCGACCAGCAACGAAAATGTCATCCGATAGCTGGGTTCCATCGCCCGATCGTTCGAGATGCAGAATGGTACTCGGACTGGGCTGAGCGAGAGGCGCATATGGGGCAAGGGGTGTCGGGTCCAAGACGTGCGAGAAATCCCGGCTACCAGTTCTAATAACAGTCTCCAATCGCATTTGATATCCCTCCCGATTTTTGGATCTCGCTCTAAAATCATGCAAGTGTAAACCGTGGAGCGTACCCACTGTCAGGGGGACCATAGGGTCAGCCGCGGAGAGCGTGGTAATCGACCACTCGAAGGGCTGGTTCCCCACGACTTGTAACGTCAGGAGATCGACCTCGATGAGATCTAAACAGAAGTTAGCAAGACCCATACCATCGCTCATAGCATAGGGGAGAGACTTGCGGCTTTGGGTAGCAAAGAAAGCCCTATGGCCGTAGCTATCAACGCTTACACATTCGGTCACACCGGTATCGATCAGCTTCGAACGCCTCGAAAGGCTAACTCTCGGCCCATGAGCACGCAAGAGGCCAGGGCTTGATTTGGACAGAATGGAGCCCTTCCTACCCCGAGTGCCCTTCACGTCCCACAAGTAAACCGAGCCATCGTCAAGCGGGGAGACGGCCAAAAGTTCATTTCCGCTCAAAGATGGTCTATACAAAGCAACGCCACGAGCATCAATCGGATCCTTCCGGGTGCCGTTTTGGACGAGAGGCAGCTCAAACCAGTTTACGGCGATTGGCCCATATCTCTGGACGTACTCGTGATACCAGTTCGTTTTTTCTTTGGGAAATGTCGGGTCCCAATTAGCTGCAATGCGAACCTGCTCGCGCTCCCTCCGCCTAACGATAAGCTGATGTAAACTATCGCGCGAGCTCCAATGTAACAGCTCGTTTTGAGCCTCGGTCTGGTTCGCTTGTTCGCTCAAGGTCGCATCATCCTGATCAATCGAATCCGGAACCCCTCGATAGAGCCTAATGCGTTCGCAGACGGGGGATTCGGACAGGCATTTATTTCGCCAGAAGTTGTTATCGCGACACAGGCCCAAGAAATGTTTCGAGAGGCTTTGGAGAACGACAACGTCGCGCGGCTCTAGAACTGGCGGCAAGCATTAGCGGCGACTCGAGCCTTTGGCGGGTGAAAGACCTGGGTAGCTATCCATATGGCGACGGAACTCACAAGATAGAATTTGCAAGAAGAGCTCGTCCGGAAGCGTTTCAAGGGGGCTAGGGTTAGCCATGGTCCCAGAGGATTCCAGCTATTATACAAGCAGGCTACGAAAGCAGGACGCTACATTTGGGTTACAAGAGGGTTACAGGAATCCAGGATAGATGTTGCGATGGCTATGCAGGTGGGTAAAGAGTGACGAGGCTTCGTATTCAAACGATATCTAGAGTAGGTAGGGTGGAAGATCTGACAAAGGTGATTGATTGAGTTATGGTTATGGATAGGAACCCCTCGTGTCGGCGGCTTATCGGGTGCAATGATGAAAGCCGCAACGGTTCATGATCTTCCTAGCCTCTGCCGTTTATAGAAGGCACTAGGTTAATCATTGCCGTAACGGATTTGCGGGGGTGCACCTTCTTCTTCGTCTTGGCGCGAGAGGATCCCAACGATGGCGACCGCCCAAAGCTTCGGGAGGCGGTCTGTGCACACAACACATGGAACAGGTGGGGACTTGGGAGTTAGGGGCTGAGACCACGAGCTTGCGCCACACATGTGGCGCTTCTTGATTTCAACGACATTGACTACAGTCGTCTTTGTCGAAGTAATAATATTCCTCCTAGGTACATAATCAACTGAACCTCATTTTCCAACAAGGATCTAGGATTCCAGAACGCTAAACACACTGTCAATCTCTAGCAATTTCAACGAAAAATAGGGAGGTATTTGAGATAGTCTTCTCGAGTACTCTCCTTAAAATTCCTCATCTCTAGTCAACAAGTAGTTGGCACAGAGTCTCTAGTTTGATGCAAAGATGGCAACTCGAGAACTGCTTGTTCCATTTACCTCGAGAAACCACGACACTTGGGGATCGTTGAATGCCATTGTCAAGCGAGAGCTCTGCGTTGTTGCCCCTGAGGGATTTGAATAATTGAATCAACATGACAGAAAGTTGTCAACTAGGATACTTCGGATCTTCGGGTCTTAAAATCATTCAATAAAGTATACTAGGATTGGTAAGGTAATCTTAGATTTATAGGTATCTCAAATTTGTAAAGTCAAGTCTATGCCAAGATCACAACAATCTTTTCGGCTGTGGTCAAAGTTCGTGGAATCCTGAACGCAAGGTCAACAGTATACCTATTAGACCGATCTTGGATCCCTCATTAATGCTCGCATTCGCCGTTGTGCGGAGACTGTTAACAGTAAGTGATCTTGTTGCTGTAGTGATCCACTGCCGTCACTGGCCAGTATGTATTGTAGACTTAAATCTCCAATGTCAAGTTGTTCTCGAATTATGTATCCCAACATCATAACAGCAAGTCTATATGACGAGGAATTCCTTGATTAAACTAACTATTTAGGAGATGGGTGGACGTTCGATGCTGCTTTTGGCAGTGATCCCTTGAACGATTACATAGTTATAGGTACTATAGGTACCGAGCTGAACTATGTACTTGGGCGAATAACGTGATTGTGTCCATTATATTAGCACGGTGGCTTCGTCCGTCGTAGCTTCCATGTTTGCAAAGTGTCTATTTTAGGGTGGTTTGTGCTGGACAGTAGATATACCACAGTGTATGAATGCAGACGCGTCTGACTATACACTCGGGGAAGGAGCAATAGCACAGACGGTGTGTTCCTGCTCCTTTTTGTACGTTTGGCCTGATTGGGTCGACTCCATCTTCACGTAAGACAAATATATAACCACTGCACACATGCACGCCGATTCTGTTTCCTCCCATCTTTCAATCTTCACTCTTTACTCTTCACACCACTGTTCTGTCCACGTTACCAAGAAGAACGTGGTCTCGCCAATCCATCCATCGTCCTGGATAGTATCAAGAGTTTACCTACCCTTCCATTCTTCTCTTCTCATCCTCATCGCCTTGGAGCAAGATGCGCTAGGACGTCGCTTGCATCTTTTGATTCGCGCTGGTTCGGCATTTGTTCGTTTCTTCCACCTTTTATCACCACCGTTGTACCTTCGTTTCGTTGCGGGCAGGACCTTCCGTTTTGTCTATCGACACAAAATATCTACGTACACCTGTACACGCCGCCGCGGCTTGCCCGTTACGTACATACTTTCATCCCCACCTTTTCACTTCTACTCAACTCTCTCGGCTTTTGGTCGCGTCTCTTTTTTCTTTCACCTTACAGAGACACGATCACCTTCAACCTTCGTCTTAGCAACCCTCTTACGGCGGACACCTCGTCGCAAGCCTTTCACTTCCTACCGTATTCATTTCGTTCTTCGTTTCTTGTCCCACGTCACTATCGACCGAGGAATCTGGTTCAATCCTCCCTTGGTGTCGACGATACCTACTCTTGAGAAAGCATACTGGTTACGCCTGTCTTGGTATTAGCACTGTTTACCCATCCATCTACCCACCTTATCAGGTATGTTTGTCGTCGCTACTTCCGTATTTCCCACTTCACTCCCTCTTCACTACATGTATCTATTTGCATCGCCAACTTACCTTCTCCTGTTGCCACGTCTTGTCACATCCACTAACGTCCCATCTACAAAGAACAACGACAACCTCTGGCCATGACGCCGAGCTATCGTCAGGACAACGAAGAGGCCCGGGAAATGTCAAAGGTTCCACGAGGCATGATACCTCGCGGACCACTCTTCACCAACGCGGACCAGGCCTATAATCGTATCGTTACGAGACGTGGTCAACCTTCCGACGACACTATGCGCAAGACAAGCGGGGAAAGTAAAGACGGTATCCAGCCCAAGGCTGCTACCCCGGCTACAGGAAGATCACTGACGGATAAGTTCATTACACCTGTGAAGTCTACCGGACCGTCAGTCAAGGTGTCAGTTACCAAAGAAGAGGACGGCACCCCAGCTCAAGCCTTACATCAGGACCCTACAACACCCAGATCTGCCGAGCCCATAGACACCTTCGGCTCAAGCAATACCGTCGAAAGGATCTATAAACAGTACGCTGTTATTCTCGACGGAAGTTCAAATAGTTTGGGAAAGTCACCTAGCGAGAATTCAACGGCGTATCCCTTGACGGCACACCCCGGTACTGCATACTTTCCCCCTCGTAACCCCCGCGCTTCCACACGACTTGGAGTTCGCGGGGAAGACACACACCAAGATGGCATTAACACTCGTCATCGCTGGCAAGCCGAGTCCGAGCCTCCTGAGGCCCCTCTAAGTCCACCCCCCAACAACCTCCGTGGTCATCGGCGGTCGAGATCACTGATGGCAGCAGATCTCAACCCAAGGCATCTCGAGGATTCTACAATATCCGACTCACACCATCTGCTTGATGCTGACGCACAAGCTGATGAGCTTCGTCAGGCCAGTTACGGCATTGGCTCCCCCACACTTGGAGTTCCTGCCCGAAACTTCGACCAGTGGAGTAGCGAATTCTCCTCATCTGCTGACATTACGAACGGATCGAATATCAATCCTTTCCGATACGATGATCGGCAATACCAAACTGCTTCAGGACCTTCCAAGGATAGAGCTATTAGTCAAGCTTTGCGCCGTGCAAGCAAGGCCGGAGGAGCAAGCGAATTCACTCTGGTTACCCCTGAAGGTAGCCCCCATGGCAAGATAGCTGCCAAACGTTTGGCTTCAGAAATGGATTCCGATAGCCTTGCCCCAATCTCGCGCGGTAAACAACCAGAGAGGATTAAGTATAGCATGAATCCAACAAAGGACGTTCAAGTGCAGCTTGGCTGCAAGTCTGAGCTTGAGGCTGAAGAGTCAGAGAGTCGAGACAAGGTCGGTGAACTGGGGGGCATGTCAAAAACCAGGATGAGTTCTTTGATCAACAAGTTCCCAAGTGCATCCACCGGGGATAGTGAGTGGGTTACGAGTACGAGCGAAGATGCCAACTTAGTCCACGAGACTGGTAGCAGTTTTGCAGACTGCTCGGATGACGACAGTCATGATTTGCCCACAATCAACAAGACTCGTGCTGTCGTCAAGCACCCGGTTGGAAAGGAAGCCCCCTATAAGTTGGATTCTGTTAAGGACACTAAGAAACAGATCTTGGTCCCTAAGACTCGACCTAGTCGTCTAGCTCTCTTTCCGGACAACTCTACCAGGGTTTTCTCTAGCGGTCAAAACCGATTTCACAGATCCAACAGCTACCAGCGAGCTGACCTTGAAGGCAGCTTTGACTTCACGTTCAAGCATAATGGCCCATCGAAATTCGAATTTCGGGATTCTGCTTCAGAGTATTCGCCAAGCTTGCATAGAGACCAAGCTGGCAAAGGCCTCCCACAATCTCCCAATCGTAGGGCCATGTTAGGCAAGGAGCTCTGGGATGGACAACCTAGCAAGCGTCCCAGGAGGGATTCGGGTTCTATCTCGCCGAGCTTTGGCTCTGCTAGTAGCCAACAGCAAGAGTATGGACCCTCGGCAGCTGTGAAGGGGATGACAAAGCTGCGTCCCATGCGGCTGGTTGATGAGGCTTATCCTAACCGACGTCGCGGAAGGGAACAGAGAGAGTCCGAGGACACTCCTACTTCTGCTTCGAAATTCAACTTCGAGCTTCTCTCCTTAGATGAGGCGCAGCGGAAGATGTCAAGTCGAAACTTACAAGCTTCCAGCCCTATCGAGCCTCCTATGCCGACTCGTGCTCGGACACGGCATTTGGCACCTCACCTCTCATCTGAGTTTCTCGGTACCGATAGCTGGTATTCTCTCTCTCACGTTTTGCAAGGTAAGGTTTATACATTACACTCCTTCATGAGATTCAACTAACCTATAGTAGACACGCCTTCTCCATTCGATGCCTCAAGCCGTCGAGACATGACTCCGCTGTCAAGCGCACCAAATCGCTCGCTTCTACATCATGGAAATTCTCCCTCTTTAAGTGCGACGGTCACTCCGAAGAGAACCTTATTCGGAAAATACAAGCCACGGATCTTCTCGAAAAAGAAGCAAGATGATAACAGAAATGGTATCGAGTTACGCCGTATCGGTAGTAACCAGACTGTTATCCACCATGGCATTCCAAATGTGGAAAGCGGGCTAAGCATGGCGGCTATGGAGGCTATGGTGGAGTCGACCATCTCCGAGGGCGCTCGCTATCGACGAAAGCAATGGTTCTATGGGATGGCAACTCTGTCTCTTATATTTCCATTTTTCGCTCCCATCGTCCTTTCCGGGATGTTGAACGAGGCACTCATCTGGTTCACCATGGGCGAGGTGCGTCAGATGACCATTAAGCAACGGAACTTTATTCGAAATGCTTTCCTTGCCGAAACTTGCGCGATCGTTATCATCATTGCATGCGTCGTCGCAGTCTACACGAAGAAGCCTTGAATGCTGCTCGCATGAATCTTCTCGGTACAATCAGTACCCTATGGAAATGTACCTACCATCCATTGGCTCTCACATAACGTAATCGGCGTTACTCTATGAAGCAGATCACTCCTCGTTACATCTACCCGAAAGAGGCTGTAACCAGAGATTGTCTTCATTTTTTTGCTGAATTTCCTTCTTCGTCTTATTTCCTTTTTCACGAGACCATGCATACTCACGAGTTTCATGCCTGATGATGCTTCTACACTATGAAGCCCTACCACAAATCCGAGTTTCTGATACCCTACCTGCGCTCATCTGGAGTCGCGCCAAATCGAACCTTGTGACAATTCATCTGCCGATATTATTCCTGGTGAAGACCACAACTACAAAGGCTCACCACAAGTTTTATTACGGACATCCTAGTTACATTCGTCGCCTATTACCTCGAAAGAGGTTCTGTGATCATACCCTCGAAAATTGCAGACCAGGATCATTGCAATTACGAGTTTCGGTACCCCTTTATAGCTCGTCTCAGCTACGTCAAATGAGACCACCTACCCATCGATACATTTGCCAACAATACTATCGATGTCTACGACACTACTCTACCTCGACCATAGTGTTTCGTACATTACCCTCCTATATCTACATAGTTGGGTAGATACTCTACTTTGAGTATCCGACCACTCTACTACAAAGTCCCGCACTTTCTCACGGTCTGTGAAGTTGAAAAGGGAGACCTTGGAATTGTTACTCTTAGGTTGCCAATACCAGGACTACCTTTTCGATTGGATGAATAGTATCCCTCTTGACCAACACTACCATAACTTCCCGACCATCTGGAATGAACAACCCTCTTACCCCGTGAAACTGCGCACTGGCGATTTCTGGCAAGATGAAAAAGGGAAAGGGAAAGGTTCATACTGAATTGGTCAACTGATTTTGCTTTGACACTGATCTGGTTGTGATGACTGGCTACATGGAAAGAGATTTTGTGTTACACACCTTTGTTCTCTTTTAATAAGGAAACTTTGGGGGTCGACTAAAAAGCTCTGCGCCAGGTGATTGCCGAATTGCTTTAGATAAAACCAGGTCCATAGGCATGAGAAAATAATTAAGGACAAAAGATTTCCTTGTTACGAATGCTATGAAAATACCGTAAAGGGCGTTGAGTAATATGGCTTGAGTAGATGCTCGTAGATAAAAGAGAGATGACTAGACCTCTTGATAACCGTCGGGAGTTAATACTACCTATCATACACATGACTCATTAGTAAATTTAGGGCTTAAGGGTAAGTATTAGTGATTGCATCTTACTTTAGTGTTGCCCAGAATTAATCAGGGAGTCAGTAACTAGCACCATAGCAATACGCGACCCTGATACAGTAGGAAAGAAGGAGGGGGAAAAGATTAGAGTCAATGATGCCACTTCGAACATTTGCTCGGATCTCGAGTAACTAATACTGCATAGTCCCAGTACCTACTGACCTAGGTAATGGTGAGGCACTAATCAATGTTCCCTTAGAGAGGGGGGGCAAGTTAGAAAAAGGGATCATGGATGCCAATTAGAATTAGTATTTCCATGCCAGATATCCATCCATCTATATCATTTATCACAGACACATAGCGCATGGCCTACACACTCGGTCGGTATACGCAATGTCCACCGGGCCAAGGGTGAACCCATCATCCATATATCTCATCCAGCTCATCCCATCCCATCCCCCTTTTATGTACTCAAAATCATCACTAGGTACTTTTCCACCGTTACTTCTATCCCTGCGGCCTGCAAACCACTCTTTATTCGCTCGAGTCCCCGTCCCCTATCTTGTGCTCAGTTCCGCTCAGCTCGGTTCAAACCTCCCCATACACAATCTGCCGGAGATGTTCCTTCTCGCCGCTCTGCTCGCACATAGCGCGGAACATACCCACCTCGGCATCTTCGCCCTCGCCCCCACCACTCGTAAGCTCCCACAGCTCGCGCGGCGTCCCGTACTCAGCGACCCTGCCGTCGCTGAGCACAAGGATGCGGTCAAAGTCAGCAATGGTGCTAAGACGGTGGGCAATGACGACGAGGGTGCTATCGCCAAACTCCTCGCGGATGCTGCGCTGGATGAGGGCGTCGGTGGTCATATCGACGGCGCTCGTGGCCTCGTCGAGGACCATG
>JAOXNK010000007.1:994164-1010597 GCA_028566675.1 Hypoxylon intermedium
CCTCTAGCCACAGGGGTTTCGATCGTGCATGTCGAGCTCTTAGAGAAACCAAGACTCAAGTGTTCGATCAGTTTACCGAATGAAAACTTTCTTCACACCTAGGTGAAGGTGTCAATCTGATTTACCTTCGGATACTACCGAGCGTCGCCTCCCATTCGCCGAGACCTAGAGGCTGTACTTGTTCCCCATCGCTTCTGGGTATCGTCGGCACACCAGACAATCTATCAGAGTAGTCTAAACCACCGAGAGAGCCTCGATGTTTTGGTTGATAAAACGTATTCGAGCCAATGGGCTATACCTGCCGAGGCCGGACCGTGGTACCTCGATGTCTCACATGCAATTGTCCGTGACTAGCTGCGCCTCGACGTCTTGACCCGTATGCGTGGATATCATATTCCGTACACCTGGCATAGTGGGCAGAGTAGGCTAGAACTCCCAGTCCTGACCAGGATAATGGAGTGTGAAGTTTCTCGGCAGCCTGCCTTGGATTGAGAAAAAAAAAAGACTACCTAGACCTGCTAGAGCTATGTAGGCCCCCACCCATATTGGTCAGCCGGAGCTTCAAGGTTCTGTCCTAACTTTTCCCGATTAGTCTTGTTCCGGGCCGTGAACCCGATGCGTTAATCGGGCTGATCGGGGTCCCATATATGTGGACCCTTCGCCTAGCGGCAGCAGCCATTGGTAAATCACCTTAAATTCTTCCCAACGTAGAAACCCATCTTCAAATGCATGCACAACCATTTACATGACAGTCCAATGACTTACAGGATCTCCAACCTGCTATGCACAATGGGTGATGCTCGGCCTCATCGACTTGTCGTACCCTTGTTGTAAAGACCTATCGTTATTGTCAACTCGGGACCAGACTAGGACCAACGCAGTATGCGATTTATGAGATTCCAACAGTGCATCATACTCACTATTCTCGCTTGCAAACATTATATCAACCCGACGAGAGTTTCGCCCAGAACTATTATCTATATGGATAGTCAAACTATTCGGTGTACCTACCGACTTCTGATAGATACTTCTAGTCAAATCACCTACAAGTGTGCCATCCTGGCAGCTAGCTGAGATGGACCTGGATAGAACGGCGGCTACGTGGACGCTAATGCTCTGTTTGAGAAGGGTTCGAACTTCGCAGTTCACATTTACATTAGCGTCTCCGAAGCTCAGGGTCGTCCGATTCGTTGTTGGTTTCTCGCGTCTCTTCCGCCGGTCTTCTAGACGGCCAAATTCCTTCCACATATGGGCCGTGGGTGAGGTAACATCTCAGTCACCATCCTTCGCCTGGACATGTTACAGGGTCCCATGAATATGTCATGTAACAGAGAAGTGTAACGAATGATGTGTTTGCTGAGCCACGAATATCATGCTCCAGTTACTCTACTACGAGATACACCTAGCTAATCAGAATTACAGTCATCGTTTCTTGTCGAAGAAACAGGACTATGTAGGAAGGGGAGCCTTCACCTTCGGCTCCCCACACCTCTCTTTTAAGTTGGTGGTATGCTGGGATCTTGGCTCGCTAAACCGTCCTGTCCGCCAGATCACCACTCCCCCGTATTCCCCGTCTGAATGGATAAGGCTTCCCGTAGTGTCCCCCACTCTGTTCGTGCGAAGCCGACGTAGACATGGCTTTTGCTTCGCCTTCGCCCAAGTACCCTGAAACAACGCCCCCCCGGTCCGTTACTGCCGGTGTGGCCATTCCTCAGTCGGGACCAGCAATATGGCGTCCTTATAGACGTGTCAAGTGACAATGGTTGCACTAAGAAGCTGCTCATGAATCGCTGACAGTCCAGCACGTACAATCTATCTCCACTCCTCACTCCTCGGCGGCTTTGCGGCATCTGCCTCAGATCAAAACTTAATAACGCCTTGATAACATGTCGATCCTTCATCGGCCTCCCAGGTTTATGAGCAATGGCTCTGGGAAGCCCGCAACAGGAAGTACCGCACTCTCCTCATGGGTCTATTTCATCCTGCATGGTTTCATCCAAGTTCCGCTACCCTGTCTTCGCATATGCACTGAAGTCCGCCTTCGTGTGCCTCGATAGATAGTTACCATCATCGCAACTGTGACGTCGTATTCACTTGCTCCTCGCTGACACATAGGCAAAGTCACCTCGACCTTGGCGCCTGGTCTTGGAGTTGTACTCGACTCATATAACCTTCAAGACTTCCCGCTATCTTTATGGGGAAGAGGGTTACCTTGGTACTGGGTTCATCAAGTAACTTTCACTTCGCCCTGTAGGGTCTTCGTTCGGCGACTACTATTCTCAGGTATCCATCACATCAGTCAACGATCAGCTCTCTATCGATATTGAACTTCGTAATCTCTGAACGGGTATTCTGTTGACCACGTGCCGCCGTAGCTCTCAAAAAATCTGGTCATCAAAGGCATATCAAACCCCTGCCCAGGAAGCTATGGAGCATTTTGAGGATCAGCAATACGACGGGATATACCCCAACGCGTCTCCCTTCGAGGGTGTTGGTAGTAACACAACGCCAGATACCGAACTCTCCCCTCCTGGTAGCCCAATTCCGAAACATGCTCTTCTTAGAGATTCTCGATCTCTGGCAAGGGAAAAGCTAGCCCGGCTAACTCTTGAGGAGAAAGTACGTGGATATAAAAAGCATGATAGTCAATATACTAACTTGCCTAGGTCTCACTTCTTACTGCTGCCGATTTCTGGAGGACAAAATCGGTACCGTCTCAAGGAATTCCAGCCATTAAGACGAGTGATGGCCCTAATGGTGCTCGAGGTGGTATTTTTGTTGGGGGTACCAAGGTTAGTTTCCAATATCGGGACTTCAAGTAACTTATACTAACGATCGCCCTCACGCAGGCAGCCTTATTTCCATGCGGTATTTCCCTAGCAGCCACCTGGAACAAAGATCTGCTGTACACAGTTGGCCAGCACCTAGCTGACGAGGTCAAGGCTAGATCAGCCAATGTGCTTCTTGCGCCTACAGTTTGCATGCATCGTCATCCTCTTGGTGGTCGTAACTTCGAATCGTTCTCGGAAGACCCGCTTCTCACCGGCAAACTCGCATCTAGATATATTCAGGGGGTCCAATCTAAAGGAGTTGCTGCAACAATCAAACGTTCGTTTGAGCTGTCTCCTAATATCGGAAGCATCAGCTAATATCCAGATAGATTTTGTAGCAAATGAGCAGGAGACCCACCGGCTTACCATCGATTCGGTGATGATGGAACGGCCGCTGAGAGAGCTATACCTACGGCCATTCGAGATCGCCATTCGGGAGGCAAACCCTTGGGCAGTTATGTCATCGTACAATCTGATCAACGGAACCCACGCTGATATGAATAATCACACGCTCAAAGATATTCTTCGAGGAGAATGGGGCTATGATGGGTAAGTCCCAAGCTCCTTTCCAGCATCATGGGAGAATACTAATGGTCATATATCAGCACCGTCATGTCAGATTGGGGTGGTATCAATTCCACCGTAGAGTCGATAAAGGCCGGGTGTGATATAGAATTTCCTTTCTCGTCGAAGTGGCGTTTCGACAAAGTCTTGAAGGCCATTGACGAAGGCAAGCTCACGAGGGACGACATAGATACCGCGGCAGAGAATGTTTTGACACTTGTGGAGCGTACAAAGGGGGACGATATGTCGGCCGAAGAAGCCGAGCGCGAGGATGACCGAGAGAATACGAGGGAGTTGATCCGCACGGCGGGAGCCGAGGGTCTGACCTTGTTGAAAAACGAAGGGCAAATCCTACCGCTCGATCCTAAGACTACTAGAGTCGCGGTCATCGGTCCGAACGCTAACCGGGCCATTGCCGGTGGCGGCGGTAGCGCAAGTCTCAATCCGTACTACAACACTCTTCCTCTCGACAGCATCAAGGCCATCGCGCAACAGGAAGTCGTTTATGCACAGGGCTGCCATATTCACAAGTGGCTACCAGTCGCATCGTCTTTCTGCACTACCAAATCGGGCGAGCCGGGTGTGACTCTCGAATGGTTTAGTGGAGACCAATTTCAGGGGGGTGTTGTTGTCACTCAGAGAAGAACGAACACCGATCTTTTCTTATGGGACTCTGCACCACTTGCCCAACTTGGTCCTGAGTGGTCAGCGATCGCGACGACATATCTCACACCGACGGCAAGCGGAACGCATACGATTAGTTTCATGAGTGTCGGCCCGGGGAGGCTGTATGTGGATGGGAAGTTGGCTCTCAACCTTTGGGACTGGACCGAAGAAGGAGAGGCAATGTTCGACGGCTCCATCGACTACATGGTTGATGTAGAGATGCAAGCTGGCAAGCCAGTGGAACTGCGGGTAGAGATGACAAATGAGCTTCGACCGATCGCTAAGCAGAAGGTGTTCAACATGACACACAAGTATGGTGGCTGCCGTCTTGGCTTTAAGGAGGAAGACAAGGTTGACTATCTCCGACAAGCCGTTGACGCGGCGAGAGAGGCTGACGTTGCTGTCGTGATTGTTGGCCTTGATGCCGAGTGGGAATCCGAAGGTTACGACAGAAAAACGATGGATCTTCCCTCAGACGGAAGTCAAGATCGACTAATCGAGGCTATCGTGAAAGCAAACCCGCGAACCGTGGTGGTTAACCAATCTGGTTCACCAGTGACTATGCCTTGGGCCGACCAGGTGCCGACAATCATCCAAGCCTGGTATCAAGGTCAAGAAGCCGGCAATGCGCTAGCTGATGTCCTGTTTGGCATGCGAAACCCCAGTGGCAAACTTCCGGTCAGTTTCATTCAAGTTTCCCCATATGTCCATTAGCATCGACTGACTGTTTTAGACAACTTTCCCTCGCCGACTCGAGGACACTCCTGCGTACCACAACTGGTCTGGTGAGAACTTGCGAGTCCTATATGGCGAAGGCCTGCACATTGGTTATAGACATTACGACCGAACGAACATCGCACCTCTCTTTCCATTCGGGCACGGCCTCTCATACACAACATTCGAATATGGCCGGCCATCGCTTAGTCGGAAGATGCTGACAGACTCGGCGCCGATTCACTTAATCATGGCGGTTACCAACACAGGCAGCGTTGCCGGCGCGGAGACGATTCAAGTATATGTCAGAGATGACAAGTCGAAATTACCCCGTCCCGAGAAGGAACTAGTGGCTTTCGAGAAGGTCTACTTGGAACCAGAAGAAACTAAGCATATTATCGTCCCGCTAGATAAATATGCAGTGGGATACTACGACGACGCGCTACCGGCGTGGATCGCGGAGGAGGGCACATTCAAGGCCCTGATAGGGGCGTCGGCGACTGATATCAGGTAAGAACTCCAATCCACTCTTCCCTTAGACGGGTCCTCCCCGTACGATCTTCCCCCAGGTAGGTATTTGGTTGATCCCGACTGACAATCACCCACCCTAGATACTCGGTGCCGTTCGAGGTCAAAGAGTCGTTCACCTGGACGTTTTAATTCCGCTCTGGATCCTATTCTGTCTCCGCGTCTGTCACTAACACCATAGTAAATCTCTGTGTCTAGTTGGGTTTTATTCTCTACGTATAGCAGGAGCGATCTTCGACCTGCACGAATACCTATGTCTGTCTTTTCCGCTGGGGTTTGATTTCACAGTATGGCGATTCGGTGTGGGCGTGATGGTATATTCCCCGGACTTGATGAGATTCCCGCCGTGAGAGGCTCATGCGAGGCCCGTTCTGAGCCTGCTGATGTAGGAGAGGTCGGATTATTGATACACTCTTTAGTTAGTGAAGTTCTATTTGAACGCATAATTTTGGAATCTTGCAATGAATGAACACACATACTGTTATGCTTAGGGCAGTAACTGCTGGTGTTTATTGTACGCTATCGGATAATGACTCTTATACTTTCTGACTTGTGTTATAGTTATATGGAATACGATGTTTGGAGCTTGGACTTGGAGTATCACTATGACAGCGAACATAGCAAAGCCGAAGCTGCCTCCTTAGCAATTCTTTGGATCTTCGTATAGCTAGCTCATGGGTTCTAGTTTGCTGTACTTTTGCGATTCGCCTTCGTATTAATACTGGCCACATAGACTCAAGGTTAAGTTCTTCCTTTGAGATGAGACGATATCTTTGCGAATCAGTTGTACATTAACTTGCCTCCCTGTCGTTCTGTCGTCGGAATAACATGTTGAGTTACTTCAAATTCAAAGAAATCGCACGTTAGTTGTCTGAAGCAAGTTAGCAGCGGATATCATAGCCAGGTAGTTCATTATATAACTACACCAAGTCAATTATATGTCCAGCACTGTGTGTACTCGAATAGGTGCATATGATTCTTGCCGTGCATTATGCAGGCAGAGCCGAATTCCGAGCAGTCCGAGATGCGCTTAAGCGGGGTCGGGCGCTAAGCTAAGATCTGTGGGTTTGTCCGGACCGTGCGAGGAAATAAGGGGGGACGCGTGTACCGGCTCTGCGTTGGCTCTAGCCCCATCCAGAAAAAATAAAGTTATAGCGTCCCATCGTAAGGTAACACTAAGGGTCTCCTTGCGATTTTAAGCACTTCCAAGCTTTACTTTCTTTCTCCCTTTCCAACTTCCACCCGTTTACCGTTGTCGGCCAAGAACTGGACGTTGAACGAGTATTCTAACGTTCGCTACCTTTGTTTTCGTCGGGTTCTCAGCGCGCAAGCCGTAGTGAAAGAGGAAAGAGGAAAGGCAGAGATCGAAAGCCGGCATATATGGCTGCCAGTCCCGAACGCCATGGCGCCGCCTTATAGCAACGGCTACGGTTACTCGTCGTCGGCCCTCCCCACGTCCTCCTCCTACGACTACAACAACGCCAGAAGTAATGGCGACTTCCAATCCATATGCGACGACATATTTACTAGTGCCAGGGCCATGCTAGACCGATTATGGGGGTACACCAACGGGCGGGGGCGACATACGGCTTGGAGCTTGGCTACGAAGGGGGGCCAGCAGATCAAGAGGAATCTGACGCGCCGCCGCCTCTTAAGCTTTCCGCACTTGCTCGTCGTGCTCTGGGTGCTGGTTCTGCTTTGGGGAGAACGGTGGGTGTTTGCGAGTCGCGTGCGGAGTTGCGACTGGGACCACTGGGAAGATTGGGTAAGACAATCGGACTGGAAGAGAGAAAGACTCGGGTTATGAAGCAGGGACAAAATGCTAACACGTTGTTACCATGCGATATAGCCCGCAGGAGCAACGCCGCATCGCCTGATATTCGTCGCAGATCCCCAGATCAGCGATCCACATTCATACCCCGGCCGACCTTGGCCCGTTAACCCCTTGACTTATATCATTACCGACAACTATATGCGCCGGTCGTACAAGCAATTACAGAAGGTGCTGCATCCAGACACCGTATTCTTTCTAGGAGATCTATTCGACGGCGGAAGAGAGTGGAAGACGGCAACTGGGAACTTCGACGACCCCGAGTGGGCGAAAGGACACCGACCAGCCGAAGAGCAGAAGCTCCTAAAGGAGTGGCACAGAAAATACGGCCAGGAATTCTGGCTTCGAGAGTACGCGCGGTTCGGAAACATCTTCTACGATAACTGGAACCTCGGGGGTGTGTTCCCGAGCGCGGGACAGCGAGGGCGGAAACTCATCTCAAGTTTGCCTGGAAATCACGATTATGGTTTCGGTGCCGAGGTTAAGATTCCTGCGAGGCATCGGTTCAACGCATATTTCGGAGAGACGAATAGGGTCGATGTCATCGGAAACCATACCTTCGTGTCGGTCGACACTCTGTCCCTGAGCGCTGGTGCGTCGAGTATGAGGGACCAAGTTGACCTAGAGCCCATATATGGCCCAGCGAAGGAGTTTTTGAAGAGCGTCAAGGCGACGAAGCGGAGGGCTGTCGAAAAAGAGGTGCGGTTCTGGAGGGGAGAAGTAGAGGATCTGACCTATGAACAGAAAGTCGAGGATCTAGGCAGCGCTGACTACAACAACCTCCCGACGATGGACCTGAAGGATTATGCGCCTGATTTCCCAACTATCCTTTTAACGCATGTGCCATTATATCGAGACCCAGGCACGCCCTGTGGTCCGATGCGAGAGCACTCGCCTCCGGCGAAACCACCCAAGGGGCAGACTACCCCCGTACTTCCGGATCACCGCAATGCGATCAGCGTCTCAAGCGGATACCAGTATCAGAATGTGCTAAGCCTTGAGGATTCGATCAACCTCATAAAGAGCATTGGTAACGTGATACATGCCTTTTCAGGAGATGATCACGACTACTGCGAGCTTGTACACACAGCGGACAAGGGAAATGTCCGCGAAATTACCGTCAAGAGTATCAGCATGGTCATGGGGGTGCTGACGCCAGGGTTCCAGATGGTTTCCCTGTACAATCCCATCGACGACCAGGGAAACCCACTCCCGGGCTCGCCAAAGACTACACTACAGACTCACCTCTGCCTCCTACCAACACAACTCTCGACATATATGATGTACGCCGTGCTAGGCGTCCTAAGTGTGCTCATATTAATAGCGCGAGCCTTTCTCGTATCCGCGCTTAACCTTCAACCGTTCGCGCTAGACCCCGTTCAACAGGCACCGTCAGCTTTCCTCCCCATCTTTAAGGCGAAGGCGGAAGGCGACGACAAGGCCGCTTACGACACCACACCCACATCGTCCAAAACTTCCTCCTCCAAATTCCCGTCCTCCCGCATGTCGTCGGCAAGGACGCGCGGCCAATCTATATCGAACCGCGCCGTGTCGCCTACGCCCGCGGGCAAGGCGAGCCCCGGTAAGTGGGGTTGGGGCCAGAATAGGGGCCCGCGCATCAAGATTAGGAAGGACGCGTACTACGACGACAACAAGGACCGCAGCACAGGCGCCTGGAAGCCGGCGGCGCGCTCGAAGAGCACGCTTGGGCTTGTAGGTGGGGAGATATGGACGACGTGTTGGCGGCTAGTTTGGATGGTGTTGCTGTTTTTCGCGTGGCTTACTTATAAGGGGTAGCTGTGCGTTGCTTGCTCGTCGTGGCAATGAGAGTTCTAGGGAAAGGGGGTTGCTATTGTCAATGCATATATGGCAAGGCAAGGCAACTAGTGGAAACTTTTCCCTCTGTAATGGTATGGTATCGAAAACGAAACGGCTGGTTGGCTTACGTGTAGGTGTCTATCTCTTCGAACAAGGAGTACAATGACATGTCAGGGCAGGACAGGGCAGGGCAAGAACATGCTGGTCTCGGAGGTATGATCTGTATAATATATACGTGCGTACATGCATGCCTAGCATAGCATAGCGTAGGGAGTACGGCTACGTATACTACCTAATTCTATGAATCACACATTGACGAAGTCGAGATGTCGGTTATACATATATGCAATAGCTATGTCTGATTTGGCTTATTTGAAGTCCTGCTATTAGGTCCTGCTAGGTAGACGAGAGCTGTGTCTACTCTCTTTGAACAAGTGAGACCAGCTCAGTACTTAGTTATGCTAACTTGGGTAACACTGCGTAGACAGGTGGTTGTTTATGTGAATGTGGAAAAAAGCATCAAGCAAACAGACGCTGCTTATATACTGTAGGTAACAATTTCAAATATATCATATCATCTCATATCACAGCAAGTAGATAAAGTCTTTGTATTTGTGAACGTTTGAAACTTTTTGAAATTTGCTAGACGGCGGCGGCGGCGGCAATAGATCGACTAGACTGGCTATCTCCTAGTCCAAGTCATGAGTGATACCGCGACGCTACACAACAGTATTCGGCATCTCTACGGAAGGCTAGCTAGCCGCTAATGGCAGCAGTAGTAGCGCCGTGTAGATCAAGCCAGGGTAGATCAGGTCCGGTGAGTAGTAGTGGTAGTAGTAGTAAACGGGGTAAGTAGCGGGAATGATATGGCCCAACAACTTCGTTGAAAAAAAGGGAACCATAGTTGCGGCCCCTCGGGTCTTTCTCTCTGTATGTGTGAATGTGTGAGCGTATCTAGCGACGGCACACGCCGCATGCCTTCCATTTCATAGAAGGCGCTTTCGCCACGAGCCATGTTGCCCCAGCGTGATGATATGATATAACGAACCGGCCCCGGCCTCATGTGTGCCCCAGTGAGAGAGGTAGGTCTCACCCGCACCTGACCACCAGGGAGGTTGGACGTGTCGCCCCGATGGCGTCCAAAAACCAGCCCGCCAAACCCGGGAAAAATAAAAAATAAAAATAAAAAGTCAAACAAAAACCCCAAGTGTCCCAGAATAATTCCCAATGGTCACGAAATGACGCCCCCCACCCGGTAATTCAAGTCCCCCCCCAGTTTGCCGTTAACTCCTTCGCGTTGAACTCCTACGCTGATATATCCGATGTAGACTCCGAAGAACAGAACATTCCAAACCCCCCTTTTTTTGGTCGAAAGGGGGCGAGATAGGTCATGACGAGAAGTGCGTCAGTAGCTGAAGTCGACATTGCCCATGCCCATTTGATGTATTATCTTGTCTTCTTCCGACTGGCTATCGTTGGGGCCGGATTCCGTGTGTATCGTCTGCACGCTCTCCGTAGTGGTCGTGGTCGAGGTCGTCCGGGAAGCCATATGTAATTCGTGTTCGGGCGGGGGGATGCCGCTATCCGCGAATCCGTCGTCGCGCAGCTGTTGGAAGCTCCAGCTCGGCACGAAGTCCTTGCTCTTCCACGCGAACGCCACACGCTCGTACATCTCGTCGATCTGTTCCAGGCTGATCTTGCTGGTTTCGTAGATCATGCCATACACGAAGATGGCGGCGAGCACGCAGAAAGCGCCCCACACGTAGAAGACCTTGGCCCCCAACGCGGCATAGCCGGTCCCTTCTTCCACCATGAACGGCGTGCCGTAGGCGATACCAAAATTCAACAGCCAGTTGGACGCGGTCGAAACTGACATGGATTTTGCTCGGATCTTGAGCGGATATATCTCCGAGGTGACGACCCAGGCGACCGGGCCCCACGACGCTGCGTAGAAGAAAATGAACAGGGAGACGAAGATGATGAGAAGCTTGGCGAGCAAAGAGCTCTGCGAGTCGTTTGCGATGGTAGAAAATATGGCGATGACCAGTTGGCAGCACGCCATGCCCAGCGCGCCGACGATGAGCAGTTTCCGGCGGCCCCAGGTTTCTACGACGAACAATCCAGGAACCGTGGATACGACATTTATGACATTCATGACGAGAGAGATTAGGAAAGGGTCCGAGACGCCGGCGCTCCTGAAAAACGTTGTACCGTAATACATGATGAAGTTGATCCCGGTCAGCTGCTGTAGCATCTGAAGACCGCAGCCGGTCAACGTGCGGCGGCCGAGATGGGGTGTGCCGATAAAGAGGTCGCGGTACGACGCAGATCCGAGTGCGAGTTCGTAATCGTGGTTCGCTTCGATTTCGGCGAGTTCCTCGACGAGGGCGGGATGGGTGATGTCGAGGCGTCGAAGTCGGCTCAGGGCGAGGCCAGCGGCGTGTTTGTCGCCACGCTTGATGAGAAATCGGGGGGTTTCGGGTAAGATGAGAAGACCGAGACAGAGCACGCAAGCCCACGTGAGTTGCAGGCCCATAGGGATTCGATACGCAGACGGACCGTCCATGCCTTGGGTCAAAAGATTGACGATGGATGCCGCCAGCAGGCCAAAGGTTATCGAAAGTTGATATGCGCAGACCAACGTGCCGCGAATCCATTTCGGGGCCATCTCAGACTGGTATAAGGGAACGAGGACGGAGACGGATCCTACACCAACACCTGCGAAGTATCTACACGTCGCCGTTAATACGCACGATTCGACGCAGCATCGCCAGGGGGGGTCGATGTGAACCTACCTGCCCGCCAGCAACATCGGAATGGCATCGGCGCAAACTTGGAATATAACACCGAAACAAAAAACACAAACGGAAATGATTATGGATATTCGACGGCCTATCCAATCGCCCGCGGGAGCAGCCATGAGCGAGCCGGTAAAGGTGCCGGCGCTTAGGATTGCGACGATGATGGAGATCTGGGCGGGAGAGAGACCTAAGGAACCTTCGCCGTCTACGTAGCCGGTGTTGAATTGACGTTTGAACGAGCCCATGGCGAGGATACCGTTTATCGTCCTTTGAACAAGAATACAGATTAGCACGCCACACCCTACGCTTCCTCCAATGTATTCGACCGGGGGAGGGAGAGGGTCGTGATGATGTCGTCGTTGCTCACCCAGTATCGTATCCGAACAGGAGGCCACCGGTTGCCACGAAGAGGCCGACCATGATGGCCGGGGCAGAAGAGCCGGCGACATTATCGGGTTTGTGCCAGCCCATGGCTATCGCCATGGTGAAAGTGTTTCGACGTCAAACCAGCGCTATTGACGATAGTGCGTGGCTCGAGATGGATGGGAAGGGTCGAGGTTGAATTTTGCGGCCTCCCATTGAATGAGAGATGCCTTTGCCTTGGGATAGGACACTGTTAGGTGGGAATCGATAGGATAGTGGGTAATAATAGAGTCGGGTGTGAGTTGCAGAGTGGAGAATAAAGGGCAGCGAGGAAAAGGCGGGAGGGACTGAAAGAACCAGAGGGTCAGGGCCAGGAGGGCCAGGATCAGCACGACGCTGGGGGGACGCCGGGGAACAATGGGAACCCGAGAAACAACGTGCGAGAGCCAAGACGTCGCCCCGTCTGATTGGCCTACGACCAGAGTGGGTGTGTGTTTAAGCGAGCGAGTCCATGGGGTTGCGATTCAACGCCCCCCGGGAGAGAAGATGCTGAACATTGAATTTGGATTTCTATCCTGGTCTCTTCCAGACTCCAGAGCCCTCCGAGGGGGGGCGCTCGCTGCAAGTTGCAAGCCCCGTGCAGCGTCGTATGTATTCCCAGCTCCTTTCGGGTTAGCCCGTAGCTGGGCGATCGTCGCGACTCGCTGAATCCCCTCTGGGCTGAGCTAGTCTGCTAGTCTGCTAGTCTGCTAGTTTGCTAGGACCCTAGCCTCACACAGGGAGCGACAAGGAGTTGGATCGTATGAGAGCACCGCCAGAATTGGCAGACCAGGCAGCCAGGCAGCCAGGCAGGCAAGCAAGCAAGGTCCACGGTCGTTGGAGTAGCCTTAGGTATATGAGTAACAAGCCCCTTTCTATGTCAATCTCTCGTTACGGTGTCTCGACGCACATCTGGTAATGGAAATTCGCTAGCAGAGTCTGGGTGAAGGGACAAGATGCAACTTGGTGGCGTCCCAGTCGCTGACCTCCCCAAGCGCTAGAAGAGGCATATATACACGCTAATCTCCAATAACAGGATCATTCGCATGCATGGCTACCAAACCGTAGAGCGGTAAGAATACCTAAGCCACATGGAGCAAGGTATCTGCCTCCAATTTGCTTGTGTTCGCCTAGTTAGGCTGTCAGGTTAACCTGAAGGGTGGGTTGTCTGGTTGTTCAACAAGGGAGCTGAAGCCCTGCATCAAGGTCGTCGGTCTTCTGCAAGAAATGCCAACTCGCTACGCTTGCAGGTGATAGTCGAGTTTGCATACCTACCTATGTAGACCTAGGTAGTCTCTGCCAAGTAGACAATGGACGGAAAGGAGTCAGGTTTGGTACGGCACGGCGAGCTAGTGAATACCTCGCCAGCAGCCGGCAGTTTTCTCTTTTCGCTCCTCCTTGTCCGAGTTTTCGTAGAGCGAGTGCATTACAGACGATAGCAGTCATACCTACATCATTAGTCCGCACCTGAGCCGCCTGCTGGGCTGCCTAGGTAGGCCAATGAGCAAGATTGTCAGCCCGGATACTCTCTGATCCATATTCTGGGCTGCAGAATTTGTCTTGGGTGTGTGTGATGCAACATGGAAAGGGACAAGCTGTGCGAGGTGATCCGACTGATAGTAATTAATGACATAAATTCCAGTTCCCTGGCTAGTGGCATGGGGTAATAACGACGAAATATAACAATAACGGCAGATTCCAGAAATAGCAGTAGTCCTCCAATAGGACTAGGTGAAGAGACTAGGTGAGCGAAAAGTAGCCGTTCGAGGTGATGGGGTTCGATAAGTGGCCGGTCATTCAGGGGTAATTCCCACGCGGTGAAAGCTCTGGTGAGTCCTCGACTTACTATGTATGTACTATTTCAAGTAGCCGTGGATCACAGGAGACCATTTGCGGGGAACCCCTTCAGATGGATTCCGCGATGCTCCCCCATGATTTCCAACGAAGGAACAATAGCGTGCAGTCTCCACGCGAGAACTCGAGCGCTAAGCTTTTCTTTTCTTCCATTTTGGGACTTGCCTTGATTTTTCCGCCAGGGGGTTTTCGATGCGCTATTGGCCTTGGAATCCGGGTAGGTATTTATCTGGTCAATTCCAACTTTGCATCCATGAATTGATACCTCGGTGCAAATTGCTGAAATAGGGGGGAGTTCTGACCGGGCATGTGGTTTTTATGAGGCGTCTTGATAAGGAAAAAGGGTGTGTTTGTAGCCATTTGCGACGCCATGTAAGGATTTGGAATATTCAATCTACCTAGGTAGTCTACTGCGGGTCAGCTTTTTTAACGGGATATACCGGCCAACAATATTTTGATTCTCCTGTTGTGAGAATACGAAGTACGGAGTAAATGTTTCCATGAACTCCCTCGTCGCTGACTTCAAGCAAAGCCACTATATTCAAGTTGGACCTATGTGATGGACTTGAGTGATAGTACGAACCCCTGAGGCTGTGTGAGATGGAATAGGGGGAAGACCAGCAATACCGAAACATGAGCTACCTATAGGTACTCGTCGTCCTCAACGTCGGGAGTCGGCATCAGAGCAACGCGGCCGTCGCACGTGCAGGATCGTGTCTAATCATTTAAAAGGGTGGTGCAGGTGTGATTTACGTACGTACGCCATATACATGTGCGCTCCAGCCTTCTCACGTCATCTAGCTGAGGTGCAAATTTGTGCAACACGCCAGATGATTTCTAGACCGGGAATATGGAGTCGTTGTCTACATGCAGCGCGGTCTCCAAGTGGTCGGACAGCCAACGGCGACGTCCTATTTGCCGCCCTCGTCGCCTGGCTGCAGAGCAATTAATATCCCTTTTTACCTCGAGGCCAGTATTATGTGCTGACATGTGTTTCCTTTACCGCGAGGTCACTCAAGCCTAGGAAGTAAGCGTACTTCTGCTGTGGTAATCGCTCTCCGTCGGGCAGGTGACTCAAGCAAACCGTCATATCTCAATATACGCATAGACTCGGGCTTCATGTAGGCTATCAAAGCACATCGCTAAGTCCGCAAGGGCGAATAGCTTCGCTCGTTATTCGTGGTTAGACGGAGCTACCTACATCACGGGATGACGACGCGGCGCCGGACGTTGCAGCTTACTGGCTACTCGCAGGATATGTAAGGTATGCGACTTGCGTTCACGGCCGTAACTCTTGCATCGCTAGCATACCCATCGCTTATGGCTCGGGTCTAGCCGGCTGGCAATTGGTGATCAGAGATTTGTTTGCCGACTAGCAGCGGCAGGCGTCTAGCTAGCTATTCGACACCGGATTCAACATCCGGCGAGGCAAGGGAGATGAAATATGTGCTACGTCTCCAAATAATCGACTACCTCCTGGGGTTAGCATGACAATTGCTACGCTTCCCATCACATCTGAAGGTCAAGGTTGCAAGAAACCTCCCTACCTACCTAGGTAGGTATCTATCTATCCATCTACACCGCCAGGTGAGGCTATACATCGCAGAAGTTTGTAGAACTTTAAACCGACTTCACATACACCGTCACCTCCACGACGGGCACTCACGATCGTAAGTGACAAGCCATGGTTCAAGAGCTGGACTGGGAATGCATAAGAGAGATCCTTAGTACTGGGATCCAGTCCTCCCCCATCTTCCTCCGCCCAGGATTCCAAACCAAAGATATTACTACCTACCGAGACTTACAGGATCTTTCCGCTTTTAAAAGCGTCTCAGTAAACGCTGCAGGGCCAGAGGTAACCAGGAAAAGGACCAGCGCAGTCCACAGATCGGATGAGGAAGCTGGGGCCAGCTTACTACACCTGCGCCCCAAGCCCGCGCATCCTTCAAGCTATTCGTGCCGGCCTCCCGGGACAAACTAGTTATAGCGTGCCTTGTTCTGGTAGATTGTTATGATACCGATGATTATAGGGCCAAGAACTAGCAACGACAATGTCACTTACTTGCTTGAACGCCTATAGTAGCGGGACGTTTACATGTAGCGCTTCATGATCGACGATAGGTTCTCTACGCTGACTATGTCTCGCCGAGGCGTGCAGCAGTAAGCATAGAGACTCGTCTCAGCAAGAAATGGACAAGATACAATAGTTAAGTACTAGCACTAGTCGTCGTCGTCGTCCTAACAATGAGTTAGTTCGAGAAAGAAAGAGGGAAGGGGACATCATCTAGAGCTACCTACGCCGCCAACTCACAAAGCCCCCGTCTAGCTCTCGCTAGTACCCTAAATAGTCTCAGAATACGTACCCACCATGAGCGCGCTCCCAGACGACTTCCTCCCGGACTTCCTGGGGTTTAGCTGGGGCTT
>JAOXNK010000007.1:1013064-1024452 GCA_028566675.1 Hypoxylon intermedium
TACTGCGGGAAGAACTAAGATGTCCTTCCAACCCTCGAGATTTAGACGACAGTGGAATGTCCTGATCCTTATCTGCAAAGCAATATGTATGTATACCTAGGTAGGCACGAGCCCTATCATGATACTCTTTTATAAAGGCTATAGCTCTTTATAGCTTAGTAGGCATAGATATGCTCGAAGTCCTTATTTAGTATAATCTACTGTTTCCTACATTCCATCCTTGGTAACTCATAGCAACTAAGTAAGATTATTGAAACAATATGAGCCGTCGAGCTACGTACGCACATGTCCCAGGTGGCAGGACTAAGAGACAATGAGAGAGTGAGGGAACTGAAATGGCAACGGCGCAGGTAGTAAGCCGTCTCGCCATCCCGTGAGTGCTACCATTCCATCGCGCAAAACGTAATTGACTCTTCTCTCGGCCGCAGCTTGTCGGATTGTTGGACACACACATGGTATTCGTGAGCATCCAGACTCGCTTAACGGATGAGGTCGACAACGACAACACAACAGGCACATTGAACCTTTCGCCTATCTTGTTTGAAGCCCGAAAGCAGACGTCGATGGTGACTGCTTCCACGAAACATGATAGCCATGGGACATGAGTTCGTTCCCAACGTATTCCAATTTTGGGTGCCTGGGCAGGCAAGGCCTAGTTAGTCAATTACCGACACGAGTGTATCACGGAAAACAATACTCGTATGAGACAAATAATATTCAAAATGATATTCCTAAAAACTACAATGCGACTAAAATGAACCCAGGTATGTATCAATACAACACCATCAGCATAATGCAACAAGATGTAGCGCCTCGCCCAACTAGTTTTACTCCCACCCGATTCAGGTGGCCTCACGCGTCCCACGACACGCGAGAGAGATGGAAGATACTCGCTCATAATAGCATATCCCGTGAATCCTGAAGCGCCGTCCGATTAAATCTTTATGCAAGCAACACCTAGATTTCGAGAGTAACCTCCTGGCCCTTGACACGCCCTATTACCTGTTGTGGGGCGTACTTAGGGATAACTTCATCGTCGTGTAGCATTTCGAACTCCTCAGTCGCGTCACGGCCCATGAAGTTCATGATGGCCTGGGGACCGCCGGGGTGTTCATCTAACCAGTTCGTCACGTCCATGACGACACCTTTGACGACGACCCAGAGGTCTTCCTTCTTGTTGTGCTTAGCAACTTCTTCCATTGTGAACTCCTTTTCAGGTATCTCAAACTTCTTGGCACTTTGAGCCTTCGCTGCCGGCTGAGACGATTTGCCTCCATCGGCAGTAGGGGTAGGGCCAGTGGCACTCGTCTGCTGGCCTGGTGTGGCCGACGATGAGCTAGAAGCACCGTTACCCCACTCGACAGACACCTTGCCCGGCTGAGATGGGTCAATGTGTAGCGAGATCTGGCCAAGACGCGAAGCAGCTCCCGCAGTACCGGATAGCGCTTGCTGGAAAAGGTAGTTGCTTGCCGTGTCACCGGCAACACGGCCGTAAACGACACAGCCTAACAGTGAGGAGCCACCAAGTCGGTTGGCACCGTGAACACCGCCAGCTAATTCACCACAGGCGAAGAGACCCTCAAAAGGCTTCTGCTCCTTGTTCAAGACCTGAGCCTTGTCGTTGATCTCGATACCGCCCATAGTGAAGTGGAGGACTGGCTCCATCAACGAAACGTGGAAGGTGTCGTTGATATCTAGGGGCATGTTGTGGAAGAACTTCTTGCCCCATGGGTCCTTTTGCTTGCCCTCAGCAATGGCGTTGTATGTGGTGAATGTCTTTTGAAGGTGGTCAGGAGAGCAGCCGATCTCCTTGGCGAGATCCTTGCCACTCATCTTCTTCATCAAGCCACGGCCAGAGTAGTGACGAGTGTGGAAGTCCAAGGTGTTGGATGCCTTGGAGTTGAGTATTAGACGGATGGGGAACTTGCCCTTGTCCTTCTCCTTCCACATCATGCCCGAGACGTAGTCTCGATGACCCAGCTCGTCGCAGAATCTGTCACCGTCGCCATTGAGCAATAGACCACCCTCACCACGCAGAGCCTCAGCAGCCAAGAACTTCCACTTTGAGCCGGGGTCCTTGGGGTCAACAAGACCTGTGGGATGAACCTGAACCTTGTCCATATCGATTCCATTTCCTCCGATGGCCATGACCATCTTCTGACCGTCACCAGTGGCGTGGGTACCGTTGGTGGTGGCAAGGCCGAAAGTATCGGGTCTGTGCTGCTTCAACAAAGAGTTCTCGCCAAAGTCTGCAGCATAACCACCGGTGGCTAGAATGACGGGGCCTTCGAGAGTACTGCTCTCACCACCGGACTCATACGAGACACCAGTGACCTTGTTGCCCTCCTTATTTAAACCTGTTACGCGGGCCTTCTTTATGATCTGGACTCGTTCGGGTTCGTTCTCGGCAAGTTCCTCCAACCTTTGCATCAAGGCATATGTGATGGCCATACCAGGGAACTTGGCATCGTGTCCTCTGTGCGTTCGGGGCTGGGAGTGTCCACTACGCAGGTAATTAGCACAAAGAGTACATTTGAATTGATACGATTCCTTGCACTCACCCGAGCCGTGAAACTAAGGTCAAATCTAGGTTAAAGACGTCTTGCAGCCACTCAACTGCGGCGGCTGACTTGTAGGTCAAGACCTTGATAAGATCGGGTCTCGCCTTATCTCGTGCTGACTTGAGCGTATCATCGTAGAACTGCTTCACGCTGTCCTTGATGTTGAGATCAACCTGTGTCCGTGTCAAGGCGCCGTTGATACCGGATGTGGCTTTGGTTGAGTTTCCGCCGAAGAAACCTGGAGCGAGAAAATCAGTCTCTGAAATGGCTAGACCTTATATTAAAGGAAGCTCAATTCATACCTTGCTTGTCTAGGACCACTACATTGCCACCGGCAAGGTAGATTGTGTGGGCAGCACTGAGGCCAGATACTACATGAGATGGTCAGCTCACCGGCGCAACGATAACGACGTTAAACACGATGCGGGGAGAGAAGGTTCTTACAGCCACCGCCAACAACGATTACTCTGGGAGCCATTCTGATGGACGTAATGTGTATACAGGACTGCCGGGTTGCTAGTGGAAATAATGTAGAGGAGGCAGGTGAAGGAAGAAGTAATGAAGAAGCTCGAAAATGTCAAAAGGGGGAAAAAGTAAGAGGAATGTCGGGGCTTGATATTTCGTCGCAGGAGCTTTTCAACGTTTCTAGCTGGCACTTTCCAGGCCGAGTCAAGCTGCCCTGGCACTTTGAATTGCTGACACGCTGATTCGTGCGCAGGTGAGCCGAGGTCGAGTCTTAGCGGCAGGGGTGTGGGTACATGCTACAGATGTATCCTAGCCCGCGTATCGCACAGGTAACAGTACTTGTAGACGCTGGGATCTGGTCCCCTTTAGTGTTCGCCTCGTTCAAGTCCTGACTAGTCTTGAACAATTGGTAAATGATTCAGAGCATATGGTTTATTGTGTATGGATTTCTAGTATCCAGGGATACTCGCATCCAGAGGCGACAGTTGGAATTCATCATGGATTAGGAGAAAACAAAGGTACATGACGCTCGCACAATGTTTGGCCGAGGAGGTGATGTCACTTGCCAACCCCAGCCGCATTTGATCCATGTACTCCGAATCACCCGGGTAACTTTCTAGCCAGGCGGCCAGGATGCCGAGGCTCTGTTTTCAATGTTGTCTGCTCGCTCCTCCACATGCATCAATCGACCAAAACCCCAAAGGGGCAAAGTCAACGGCTTTGAACTTACTTCCCCACAGTCACGAGCTAACCTTAGCGTTTATGGGGCAGCGGGGTTGCTGTCCTCCAGGACTGCGCCAGAAAATCGGACATGGAATACCGTACCTATGGATGTACATAGGTACCTATGTACGCAGACAGAAGATGCATGTGAAAACAGGCACGGGCCGCACAACATCCGCATCACCGGGGCTCCGTTGTATCTGGTACATTTCGCGATGGCTTCATGTCTCATGTCTTGGCCGTTGCTCTTATTTTCCCTTCTTTTAGACTCTACCGAGACCAGCAGCATGAACAGCCAGGCTGAATCCGTCGTCAACGTTATGCGACTCCCTGGGCCGTCTATCTCATGACGCCTGTGTGAGTCTTCAGATGAGGATACATGAGCGGCGCTTTATTCCGGGGTATATCGCCATAGTATTCCGTTCAGCGACATATGGATGTACTCCGTACGCTCCATCTTGAGCTCTATCAAATACACTACATACACCATCACGATCTGTATTCACAATTTGCGTCGCTACATGCAGTACCGGCGACGAATCAACAAAGAATATTGCACATCAGTCAATTTTGTCGCCTCCATGACAATCTTGTTCCGTTTCACCATTCTATCATGAGAGATGTCCCCGCCAGGTGTCGTTAGGCTCCAATTTTCCTGCCAGCTTCCTGGATCGTCCAGCTCAGAGGTCATCAGCTTGAGGTACCTGGGAGACCTAGGTCTCTTGAAGAAGAGCCCTGTATCAGCGTTGTTGCCTGTGTCTGTGTCCTCCGCCATGAAATTAATGTGATTGATAATCAACATCTGGAGGGAGTTTTCAGAGGGCCTGGTCTCCAGGTCGTCTGTTTCGGGAGGAGCTGTAAACCCAACCACAGACCCTGACGACCCGACGACTTCTTCATTCTGCAGGCTTACTACCATGGGCCATTATAATTGCCAACCCCGAGCCAACCCCCCAACCCCCATCACTGGAACTGTCATCAGAGTCCTCTCCAAAGCTGGATTTGTATAAATGGCTGTCCTCGAGATCATCAAGCTGGGCGAGAAGTTGTCCGACCTGTTCCAAGGTTGACTCCGGAGCCGGGAAGTAGGAACGGTCATATCGTCCACGATTGGTGATGATGTATGTGTTCAGAGACGTGTTGTGGATGCTCGGATCACCGTTTTCTGTGTCAGTGATCTCGCTGTCGGTCTTCTGGATCCCCTCTAGGCGGATTGTAGACGCTTCGTTTCCGCAGGTGTCCGAGCAGTGACCACCCAATTCACTGCTTTCTCCGGTAACATCAAGCAAGGGCAAAGCCTCCTTAATGCAATCTGTAGCCGTCTTTCGGGCCTCTGGTTGCAGGCAGAGCATCGATTCTGGAAGGAACGACAACAGATCATCTGCCTTGAGCCTAAGTCTCCTTTTTACCCTCTGTCAAGCACTCTTGCACCATTCCACTCTCACATTCTCCTTCCCATACTTGGGAAGTCTACACAAGAGTTGGGCAAGCACCACGCCAAGTGATCAGATACCAACAAGGGCCGTATAAGGCGTCCCCTCGTTCAGCGGGTGGTATCTGCTTGGAAGACCTCGGGTGCCAGACACTAGATGTACGTGCCACAAATGCTCTTAAGGGCGTCTCCCTCGCGAGAAAGACCAAAGTCTGCGAATTTGACAAAAATATCATCAACACGGCGATATAGGATCAGAATATTGTTCGGCTTGACGTCCCTGTGTGTGATCTATGGATCTAGCGTGTGTAGGTAATCCAGAGCATCCAGCGTCTGCGTAAGAATCTTCTTGCACTCGTAGTAGGAGAAGGAACGGCCACCTTCGCAGTACAAGAGTTCAGCAAGGAAACAATGTGCTTCTTGCAGGGAGTTAGCAAAGCTACCTGATGGAGGGCACGTATATCGTGTCTAATGAACGTGGTGGGTTCGATCTATGATCAAGGCTTCTTCTCTTTCCCACGCAGCACCGTCGAACGACCCGCCTCTGAGTCCTTTGAGCGAATACTGTTCTCCCCAGCTAACATTCCAGACACGGCAAACAACTGCGAAACTCCCTGTTTCAAGTTCCGTCCTCATTGTTACGGCCGTGGTAGGATGTGGAGCCGGTGTTTGCATGGCTGTTGGAACTTCGGTCTTACGCCGGTTTAGAAGACCGACGTGACCAAGGTCGGGAAGTCTTCGGTGTCCACCATTCCAACACGAAATCTGTCAATCTTGTCTCTATAAGACTTAGACTAAACGATATGTCTTGGGATGCCAAACTGGAACTGGAGGAATCGAGACACCTTGACAATGATCGGGCTCACTCTCTTCAGAAAGTCGTTCCCGCCAACGACCCAGTCTAAGGAGTTCCACCGACTCCGTCCTTTCTGTCCATTTACAACCGTGGTCCCGCATGTCGACCCCAGGTCTCGGGCGGCAAGACAATAGTTGTCGTTGAAAGTCAGAGCGAAGCGATAGAAGCCAACTTTTGGTAGGGACATGAGAGGGAGTTCAGCATCTTCACTCCGTCCGGCCGTGTGCAAAGTGGCTGGGCCTTACCCCCCGCTGAGCACCTTGACAGCAGCATAAAATATCCCCTCTCCCCACCACTAAGTCATTCGTTCTCTTTCTCTTCTAATTCTTCGTTCTTATCCCCATCTTCATCCAGATCCTCATCGTTTTCCACCCACTAACTTCACTTACTAACTTGGTACTCTACAATTTAGTTTTGTTATTCCTACAAGATGTCGACACCCTTCGACTTCATTGCTCAAAAAAATGCCGAGGACGCGAAAATGGCATTTATCCACAAGTTCGTTGATGCCAAAGGCGACATTGTGTCATTTGTTGACAGTTGCCTCCAGTGGAATAAGGCTGGAGAGTTTCTTGACTACTTCAAAGGCTCATTTAATCTCAGCATTGCCGTCAGGAACGGCAATACTAACGAGCGTGCTCTTATTCGCTTTCCGTTCCCAGGGAAAATACACGGGCCCTAGCTAGAGGCAAAAGTCAAGAACGAGGTCATGGTCATGAACTACCTCTCTGAGCATACGAGCATCCCCGTTCCACGGGTGCATCACTGGGGTCTCACTGCAGACAGTCCGCAGCAGCTAGGACCTTTCATAATTGAGGAGTTCATGGAAGGGGAAAACCTTGGCGATCTTCTGAAAACCCCGAGCGAGAACGCGGAGGATCTTGCCATTCTGGATCCAAATATTGACGAAGCAAAGCTCAACTTCGTCTACGAGCAGATTGCTGGCTTCATGCAGGAGCTTTCGCGCCTGCAGTTCCCGCGTATTGGTGCCCTCTCCAGGGACATTGTATCTGGCCACTGGACTGTTGCTGAGCCACCACTGACATACGACATGAACGAGGCCGTCGCCTTCACAGGCTTTCCTGCCGACCACTTCACAAATATGGGATTATTCGATCGTGCGAGTGATTACTTCGCAGCGCGCGCGCAATGCTTGCAGACCAACTTGGAAACGCAGCGCAACATAGGATTCGAAGACGAAGACATCACCTGGAGTCGGTACGTCGCACGCCACTGCTTCGCTAAGCTGATCCCCACGTACAGTACCGTTGACGACTCCGGTCCGTTCCGGCTCTTCTGTGATGATCTACGGCCTTCAAATATGCTTGCCGACCCTAATACGATGCGTATTACCGCCTTGGTCGACTTCGAATTCACGAACGTTATGCCGGCTCAATTCGCCTACGATCTGCCCTGGTGGCTTATACTTGGATATCCGGGCATCTTAGTGAGCGAGGAAAAGCAGCAATTCCTGGACCTGTTCGAGCCGCGGAAAGAGCAGTTCATACATGCAATGGAGCAAGTCGAGGCCAGATCATCCCTACCAGCTGGAGAGCCGCGCCTCTCAGCTCGAATGCGCGACTCGTGGGATAGTGGGCGTTTCTGGTTCAACCTTGCGTCACGGAGCAGCTTCGACGTCGACGAGATCTACTGGAAGGTTCTACACAAGGAGGGCCTAGGCGAGGCAATGTTGGAGGAGGACACACTTGCTGAGAGGGAGGAATTCCTGAAACGGAAGAAGGATCAGTTCAGCGCGTATTTGGCAGAGAAGCAGAATGACAAGCGGTTTTCATGAATAGTTTGGGAATAGACACTTTCATCCGTACTATCATTTTTTCGAGTTTCTTTTGGGCTGTACAATCCTGTACTTTGGTTTACAAGTTTCGGCCAAAAAGGGAAAAGAGATAGAAAGACGGGATGTTACGATTATTTATATGAGAGAGGAAAGGTATTGTACATATGTAGGTGCTTCCATTATTCTCAAAAACTTGTATAGTATGTACTTAGCAGAATCTAGATACACAGCCAAAGAAAGACAGAAGAGGAAAAAAAAACCTGTCCAGAAATTCAAAGCCCCGTCACAGCTTGGCATTTCGTAGGCTTTTGCTGCCGCCGTGCCTCGTCCAAGTCCATCACACCCCATATTCGCTGGATCTTGCCGTCGACAAACTGATAGGTGGCGTGCTCGGAGAAGTGGACAGCACGTCCATTGGCTACTAGTCCTGCGTAGTCTTTGACCGGAGTCCCCCTGAACTCCAGCCACACCGCTACGCGTTGTGATTCCTCGTCGGCTATCATGGTGTGAATATCGACGTGAAGGTCCGGGATCGCCGCCAGAGCATCTTCCATAACACGGCGCGCCAGAGCCTTGTTGTTGCGCGCCGTCTCGGGCTGGTGAACATACTTGGCGTATTCGGTCTTGGCTTGGCGAGTATTGAAGGAGTCGACATAGGCTTGGTAGACTTCCTTGAGCTGCTCCCGGGACAACCGGGCTTCTATTTTCGGGACAGGATATTCGCTGATTAGATCAGGCACATGCTCGTTTCCAGAATTTGCTAGTTGGTTGCGCATTTGGTCGTTGTTTATCACGAACAAGGCCTTTGACAGTTTGCCTTCTGTGAACCAAATGAAGCCATGCTCCACCAGCATAATCTCTCGACCCGTGGGTTCATAATCCAGGAAGGGTTTCTTCGGTTGGAATTTGAACCACATGGAGAGTGCGACGCATTGTCCCTTCTCGTCGGCCATGATGCTGTCCTCGTTGATGCGGACGTCGCCTCCTAGCTCAGGGGCAACCTGATCCCTGACGTGCGCCGCCCATGACTCGGGTGTGTAATCTTTGCCGTTCTGGTTGTATGTCGAGTGCATATATTTGGGCAGGTCGTCCCATCTCTTCTCGTTAACGCACTTGGCCCAATTCCTGATGGTAGTTATCAATTCCGAAGTAGAGGGAGTCATGGTAGTCTTTGCGCGAGGGTATCCTATTCTGAACCCGAAAATGTGGAAACCACAGTTGAATAACTTTCGAAGATGCATTTGTAACGACTTCTCCGAGTACTTTTTAAGAAAATTTTCAGCTTTAAGCGACGATTTTCTCAGAAATCAGATTTTCGAGAGCACTGGCCTGCTTTTTCATACCCTGTGGCTGACCGAGAAACAACCAATAAGTGATCTTTGCGCCTGGACGAGATGACAAAATACCGCCACGTTGCTATGCGCGCGATGGACGGTACGCTTTCAGCTCGATGGGGCCAGCACCGACATTATCACTCTGCGTAGGTACCCAATCCGAGTTCGAATCCGTCTCCAGCACTTGCTTTTGCTCGACGGCATCCTGACCGCTCTTCGAATAATGGCAATACCCATGTAGAATATCACGCACTATCTCCTGCATTTCTCTCACGGAACGTGACTATCAAGTCATGACGCATATCATTAAGCTCCGCACCGAATTTTGTCTCGACGCTTTCCACGACCATATCTATACCCGACGAACCAAGAGGAACGACCCTTTCATCTCCGAGTGGTGAGCAAGACGGCAAATGCGGCGGGTAGGCCTTCCCAGGGCCTACGTGATTCCTGACATCAGTCTCGAGGCCCATTATTTTCGTTCTATCCCAGTCATCGTTGCCTTCAACGGCAAAATAGTACCCGACCGTATGTTGAGAATAGCAGATGATTAGCAGCTTGATGTCCTTCACTACAAGATGCACACATCCAAAGAACCGAAGGCCGCCAGTTAGAAATGCGGAGAGGCTGTAGTCAAATGACTCCTGCGGTATCACGTTCAAGAGTCTATATTCGGGGATCCCGTCGAGTTTAAAGGCCAATGACTCTCTGTACCTATGCCTCACCGCCCCATTGTCCTTACCTAGAACCAAATACGAATTTATTGGCTCTTGACGCAGATGTTTCTTAACGTAAATGCGATGTGGTGGTATAATTGGAATCGAATTTTCTGGCATCATACAGAGAACATCAGACTTTATGCGTATGTACCCATCCAAAGTTTGGGCGAGGAAAATGCCGCAGTGAAAGTATTTCGCTTCAGAGTCCGATATAACACAACCCAGCGGCAGGATGACGCTGTTGTCGGGTCCTTTCGTCAAAGAAGTGTCATCCAGGCGAACGCCCTTATTTGTGACTGCGAGCTCGCCCCAGGAAGTTGGGCTAGTCCGCAACAGCCCTCGGAGGCCTCCAAATTCACGGGGATGGACGGCAAAGATGCCACGATAGTCCCCGGCATAGGATAGAGAGCTGTCTGGCTGCGCTGTCCAAGCAAATAGAGACGGATCCGTGGTTTGCTTGCAGATCTCTTCTTGAAGCCGAAGGAACGCCTTGTCTCCCTCCCCGTATATCAGTGGCATGTTGATATCAAAAAGACCAAGCAGGCAATATGTCATGTCTTCCGGCCGCGTAGTCTGCCGCTTCGAGGCCCACCGCATCCGCTTCCCAACAGGCGCGTGCAAGATACGGTCCCGGTGTCTTAGATATATAGATTCGATCCCAGTAATCTCAGACAAGCAAAACAAGAAGGGCGACAACTTGGCCGCAATGAATTTCCAATGCCGGTTGTAGAACTCGACGTCGCGTGGTGCAAGCAATTCTTGGACAGTCCACCCCCTGGTGAACCACCTGCATTGTCCCAGCTCCCGTGTGATGGAATTTTCGTAGTGTTTGTTATCCATATTTCCTCTAAAGTCGACGAACCCGAGAGTCGCATCGAAGAGAAAGACGAAACAGACGGCTGCCGCTTGATACCATTTGAACATCGAGTTGATGGCCTCGGATAGTTCCGCACTGCTGGTCTTGTCGATGCAGCAAGTGTCTACCCAAGCGTACTTCAGGCCTCTCTCACTAGCCAATCGGCAGGTCTTTTCGATTTTTCTAAACCCTTGCATCTTTCTAGCCAACGAGAGGTTCGAGAAATCCTGGAAAGAGACCTCGCCAGGACCCCACGTGTGTGATAGGATGGCGTAAGAACCAGGCTCTGGGTTCACGAGATACTCGAGCCGGTAGCTTTCGGTATCGATTAACCACATGTTTCCCTCTTATTTGATGTTTCTATTCATTCGGAAAGGTGAGGTTCTGTAAGCAGCTAGTGCTTACACGTTTGCATTCACATGTGCAGTTTTGACTTGGGGAATGGAGGTTGCGAAGGAGGCTACTATACCCGACACAGCTAATTCTCCAAGTTACCTAGCTCTAGAGTAGGTAGTATGCATGCACTTTGAAGAAATATCCGCCAATAAATCGACTTGGGGCATATACACTAGTCTCCCCTGCCTTGAGGCATAATTGACCCTATAATAGCTGAGGCTCAATTACACTACATACCTACCTACCTAGCC
>JAOXNK010000007.1:1041805-1054464 GCA_028566675.1 Hypoxylon intermedium
GCTCGTTATGTGACTATGTCGTCGAGGATATCGATCGTCCTAACGCCCATCCGGTTGTTTTCGAAGGGCGGTACCTGATGGAATCAGTAGAAACCTTTGTATCTCTTCATCTAGGTAGAGTCAGAAGACACATTCGCAATATTGATCACTATGTACGAAGAGTCTACATAGGCAGTAAGTAGTAGTACCTATTGCCAGTGATAGTGACAGTAGGGTGATAAAAGGGGGTCGGAGAACCATGTAGGGCGAAGAAAACAGCGAGTAACAGGCGACCTTTGGGGATATCTTGGAGATATCTTGGGGGCACCTAATGCAAGAAACCTGCTGAAACTTGTGATCGAAGCATGAATCAAAGCCAAGTGGTGTGTTTTTTTCTTCTTCACAAGTTGCCTGCCGCGGCCCCGAGATCACATATTCGTACTCGGTGAGCCAGGTGATGTTGGAGGATGGAAGGCATCGTTATTACGAGGCTTAGGTGGTGATCTTCATCAATCCAGAAACTACATGGGATTATACAGGTTTATAGGTTCCTTTCAGCTCGGACTCACCCACTCTCTTCCCCCGACCATGGCGGCGTTCTCTTCGTATCCGCCGCGCCGGACAACGGGCCCACAGCCAATACGAAGTCCGACAAGTTCCAAAACCAAGGCAACAGATGGCTGATCATAACATGATTCACTTAAGGTTTGAGCGACAACAAGGGTCAATCGAACCTGTTTCGAACATTCCACTCGTTGAATTCCACGATCGGCTGGCTTGCGGGCTTATTACTACGTAGATCACTCACGGCGAAAGGTAGTTCACTTCCGTATGGATCTTATAAAATACGAATGGAGAAGAACCAGGCTTGGAATGAAGGTTGCTTATTATAGAGTTGAGATAAGACTCTCTCATGGCTGAACCCGGCCATTGTGAAGTGAATTGTTCACATCGATGATAGGCCACTAAACTCCGGACTCTTCAACGGATTTAAGTGGTAGCACTCGTAAACTTGACCAGTTCCTGATGACCAACCATCCCAAGTACATATACATGGATGGGCCTTGAGTGACATTCAGATCTCTCAGGTCATGTAAGATTCATGGCCTTGTACCTATTGCTAAGTTGTATCACGCAGTTGACTGATCGCCTCTTAGCGATGGCAGCCGATTTTTGACCGGTGTGGGCATTTCCACTATGTCCGTTGTTCACTAGACCTATCGGGAGGAGCAGAGCCTGTCACCTGGGTCTCCGTGTACCTGATAGGCTACTCTTCATGCATCGCTTATCCTTCTCGAAGCTCAGATGACAATTCAGCGCCCAACTGAAGTGGACATGGATGCCTCAAGAGAGATAATTATGGACTTGGACTTTGTAGTGATACTGTTCAAAGTCGTAAATACCACTCGGGAACCTCATCAAACCTTTACCTCAAATACAGGTTTCCAGCATCTTGTCCAGGACGCCTCGAAGCGTATCGTTCTCCAAGGCTGCAGCAACTCTCTCCTTGTCGGCTAGTTGCTTGTTGACTTGGTCGTCCTGGCTGTGGGACCCCTCCTTGATCATGACATCCACGCGGTAATTCGGCGGCAAGGCTTGCTCAAGTCGCACCCGCACACCAAGGCCGATGACAGTGGCAAGTGAGCAGTGAGTGATGGTGGGAGTAATCTCAATCAGCACTCGTGTCAGAGTGTTGGGATCCGCGGCTAGTGAGGGAGATGGTGTTATATGAATGTCGGGGAGGTTGACGACGGCCAGCTGGCCAAGTGACAGCGGATGCTCCGGGTCAGAGATGGTCGATATCAAATCTAGGAACAGTCAGCCACGAGTGTCAAGATGGAGTGGTATGATGTGTGATTAGTAGAAATAATATTCATGAGCTCGAATTCAGGACCAGGCGTGGGGGGGCGATACAATAGTAGGTATGATTGCAAGGGTATCGGAGTATGCCGCATCGACAACAGCGAGGATATTCCCCATATTCACATAACTCATCCGAAACATGGGGAGGTGAAGTGCACTAGGAGAGAGCTAAAATGGTCTTACCGTACACCTCCTGTTCGTCAATGGGCTCGGCGGTAAACTCATCGTCGCTCTCGGTGTCGTCGGATCCTGAGATGCCGTAGAAGGGATCGGATAGATATTGTGGCTTGCGCATGATATCACTAATCTTAGACCGGGGGCCCTTTTGGACCTTGCGACCCTTCTTCCGCTGCCTGGTGGGAAGCTCAGAAGTGTTCAAGATAGTGGGATTCGCATTGTCTTTCTCCATGTTGGCGGTCTTGACGGCGGTGAATTGCAGCACAAGTGTTACTCTGCTTTTCTTTGCGATGGTAATGTTGATGGGTAAGCTGGAATTTGATGAATGACGGCGTTGAGATGGAGCTGTGGCAAGGAACATCGGAGCACGGAAGATTGCACCAAAGCGATCTTACCTAAGGCAAGTACACATGTACATCACCTGTACAGTACTGCTCTTACAAGTTACAACACTATCTTATCAATTCGATCTAATCAATTCAATACGTACCTAGGTGACCTAATCAAATCAATTGCCGTCATTGGAACAAATGCAATGTCTTCCATTATTTCTAGAACCATGGAACTCGGATTTCATAAAGGGGCTAAAGGGGTCAAAGAGGCTACCTAACCTAGGCAGCCCAGCAAAGCTTTCGCCACTACTACACTAGTCATTGGACAGTACATCAAGCTACACTCTTCTCTTTATGGCTCCTCTTCTACATAGCCGGCCCGTCTTTTGAGCTGGAGAAGCTCGCGCACGGCTACCATTACCATCCATTTACTCCAGATATGTGGTCGATCGTCCATCATCCCCTAGGCCACATTCGATACTTGACGTGAGCCACTGCAACCTGATTGTACATAGATGTGCTTCGGGTTCGATGCAGGGGCTGGCTTGGTGCCAGCGGGTACAGTGCCGGATATGTGATACAACCGTTACAGCGAGTCGCGGCTGTTTCACTGATTCATTATTCATGCGCAGGCGGCAGGCCGCAGCAGATTTGAACCCTCGACTGACGTGTAAGTGAAGTCCCCGTGACCGTGTCCATTGGTGATATCATTGGATACCTAACATTGACGTATGCAGTTTTGCTCTGCGGGGGGAGACCTTGGTGGTGGGTATCCGGGAGTCTACTACATACATACGCTGATACGGTATGTATGTAGTGCAAGAAGAAGAAGAGGGATGTTCACGAATATTCCAAGCTGAAAAGCTATCAGCTAGGCAAATACTCGGGATCTCCCTTGATCTAGCACTGCTCGCCGTTCCCGCTCTCAGGTCCGGCCCACGCGCCTTATGATCGACAGCCTATTATGTAGGTGCAGTTCGAATATGTCGCCATGCTCCGGTCACCTTGCCCAGAAAAGGTCATAATAACAGCGTACCTCCCGCCTGTTTGGGAAGTTGGCTCAAGTACGGAATCAGCCGTCCCAAGCATATGGCACGTGTTACGGGTAAGATGTGCCAATTTTGGGTGCGAGGCCGGCCTATTCTTGGTCCTTCAGCCCTGCCAATGCCGTGTTCGCATTTCATCTTTAATTGTCACTCATTCTTTTTCAACCCTTTTTCTTGTCAATAAGGGCAAATTATCCCATCTGAGCAACCCGTCAGCCCGTCAACGTCAAAGGTCTGGAACCCCTGCGGGTACGCCAAGGCAAGATAGGCACCAACGACAACGCATGCGGCCGCTGAAGAGTGCAAGGAGCGACTTGGCCTGCGTATTTATCGATTTGCTAATACGACGGCGAGCTGCTCTCTTCAACCTAGCATAGGCGAATTGGGGTTGTCGATGACATGACAATATTATCACAAATCAAATCACAAATCAACTAGTTGGATGTACCTATTCCCCCTTCGGCAAGTTGGGACTATAGACCTTCGATGATTGGCCAAATTGCCGTGGGGGAGCAACCTCCCTGGAATGGGTAGGATGCCTCGGGACTTCGGAAGGTTGAATCCCTACCTACCTAGGTAGCTCAATGATCTATCCCGTCATGGCCTGCTGTATGTACGTGCCCGTGTATGTACAAGAGGTGAGGGTTAGGGAACCTGCACACGATACTACGTATGAGCTATGGAAGTCTTGTCAAGCTATCGGGAGGGATTGCGGGAGGATGCTCGGTAAGCAAAGACCGCTGACGAGATCCAGTTGTTGCTTCAAGGGCAACCACTATGTGATGCTGTCACCTCTTTTTTTTTTTTTTTTTTTTTTTTCGCCTTCGACATAGCCGCCCTGTTGCCTCCTGCAATGCAGATGCAAGTGCTCACTCACGTCGCTTCCACACTTCACAACTCTTCCACTGGTCGTCTACCCGTCAGGATTGAGAACACGCGAGAGCACTTGTTAGTCTGGATTTTTTGAGCATACATCTGACCGCTAATCCTTTAGCTAATGATGCCAGGACCACCGACATGCAAACAGGGCCGCCTGCAGGGGTAAACTGATAATACTGCCAATACTGCCAATACTGCTAATACAGAGGCGACGATACAATAGCAAGAGGCTAGGTGCCTGGGGTTTGGGTTCGGTCTCGCTGTTATTGTAGGCGCTAGAAATGGACCCGAGCTGTTTGCCGGTTTGTGACCCATGTCTGTATGCCCCTGAAGGCTGATCTTTGTTGATAGGCGGGCCAGCCTACATACCTATGTACACTAGGTAGGTATTCAACTTGCAGCTAGTTTACATGGGCATTGATTGACAAACCATCATCGTGTCGAAATGTGTATTACATAGGCACCTTGCAGCCCTATCCCCCCCCAAGACCGCATCGCATATACAATGCTTCACGTATCGCTTGGTTACTTACTATCACCACCATCATCATGATTATTATTATCACAGTCTCGGCGGTTATGGGCTTGCCACGACATCTTACTCTACTCGTCGTGCGGGAAAGTTGGATTCGCCATCTGATGCGCTGGGGTTCTCCTTAAAACGTCTCATCCTATATTAGGTCTCTTAATGCTGTTAATGCTGTTAATGCTAACTTGTTGTAGTGCATGTATGTACATACGAACACACACCACACCAATGGCATGTTCCGTGACTGTAACGTTTTTCCCAAAATTCCCCTGCAGCGCCTAATATGAATCGGTGCTAAGTGGAAAGCACCCCATAGCAGAGGAAGGCATATCATAGGTTTGAGACTACACTCACATTACCGGACCTGTATGCGCACAAAATTAGGGCATACATGTGAGCATATGCACGAACCTGCCTCGTAGGAATAGGGGATTTCACAATAAGCAAGCCACGTCGTCTTGTGGCTTCTGCGACTTACTCCCGACCGAATGTCTTCATGATTCCTCGAGTGCTGAGTGCTGGACTTCAGCGCTAATGTAGGCTAGATATGTACGAGAACCGAACCGAGGAATGGATGACACGGTACATGTGCTACGAGGGCGGTATTGGTCCGCACCACGACGACCTTGAATCCTACGAACCACGCCAACGATCGATCTCTCCAGTAGATTCAATCGCAACCACAATCTAGTTCAACGCTCCAGTCTCTAGGTAGCCTACGCCAACAAGATACAGCAGGCATATGGGATCCAAGCCAAATCGTGCATGAGACAGTAGAGATTCCAAAGTCTTTTTTTCTTTTCCTTCCTAAGCGCAATCCCCACTGCATAACTTTCCATCATTAGACTATCCAGACTGCCCAGACAGCCAGACTACCTAGGTAGTGATTCTTCCAATAAGAGTTATTAATAGCTTCTCAATGCTCTGTTACCTCATGCACTCGACTTACACATACATGTACACATGTACACGCTGCTTGTGTTACCTAAAAGTAGAACAAGTACATGGACAGGTACAGGTACAAGGTAGGGTAAACTGTCGAGCTGTGAACGGTAAGCTTCGTTTGGGGCCAGCAGGAACCACGCGAACGACAGGGAAGCATAGGGGCCCCCCCCTGGGCTCCTCTTCGACTCCATAGTACAATGCAATACAAGGGCAGGCCCCCGTTCTTTTCTTTCCATTCATGGCAAGGCATGGGTTTATCCCCTCATCTACCTGAATACCGGGTCTCTCCCTGGGATAACCAAAAGACCATTTCCAGCGCCTGTGCATTACCTCCCCCCCCTCCAACTGCCCAGGTGCCAACTGACTGCAAGCCCACTACCGCCGTGTACGGCAGGTTCCTTAACCTTAATCAACCTTTGCAGCTGCGGATACTTCCACTTCCACTTCTTGATGTCGTTGACTTAATGTTGTGGCGCGCATCCGCTTGCACTACATAACTTCTTACTTCTCTTTTTTCGCCATTGCTCGACTACCGCGTCTGCCGCAAACGTTGACGACACACGAGCGCTCGCGGGCTACACAGATCATCATTGTCGAGGTGGACTTAATGCTCAAGCATTGAATAGACTAGGAGGTTCACAGTCGGACGAGGGTTCCGAACCCGCCGAGACACGAAGCAGCCATGTCGAACAACGACCCGTCCAACGTTCGAAGGCTGCTGCCGCAGAGCTCAAATTCTTCCCTGAACTCGTTTTCATTTGCGCCGCCGACCTACCAGCCTCCCCGGGAGACTCAAAAGAGTGCGATTCATGAGTCCGTCCCGTGTTGGGCTAGGATCGAGTGAGCTAACCTCGTGGCCCGCAGATTATGTTTTCGTGGACGAGCATAACCGACATAAGCGGTTGAAGGGTAGGGACTTGGCCTTGAAGTGAGCGCAAACAGTCGTAGCTAACCGGTCTGCCTTTTCTTAGTTATGAGGGCCTGTGAGGGGTGTAGGAGGAGGAAGATTAAATGCGATGCCGCGACGACGAATACGTGGCCCTGCTCGGCCTGCATCCGACTGAAGCTGCACTGTGTGCGCCCCAATGGCCAGTATGAAGGGTCGCCAGGAGAATCGTCGTCATATGAAGTTGCACAGTCTGAATACGAGGTTTCGCCAGGACAAGGTAGCTTCAGACACATGCCTATGCAGCAGCAAACACCGCAATCCATGATGGGCAGCCAGCCAAAGGCCAATATGTATCCTACTCCCGGGCCGTATTCTGAACACCAAGGCGTCTATCCCCCTATGCCTTACGGGGATCCGCCGCCACCGCCGCACCAACTCCAGTATGCCTCTATTTCTCCCCAAGTAGGAGTCATGGACCAGTCGTATGCTTCCGCCAACGTATTCCCGACTCCGCCAATGCATCAGCATTCCGCGCACTCGGAATCGTCCCCCGAGTCCTATCAGCAAGATCATTACGGGCAGCAGGATCTCGCAGATATCTTGGGAGCCCTCAAAGTAGATGAGGCTGGAACAGGTAGGCTTTACCTTGGGATTGGGATGGCAATGACACTGACAGCTTCTAGCCCCGTATCTAAATAGGAAAATGGCCTTTGCCGGGTTGGAAGAGGAGCCTGCTGTTGAGGATGCAGATGATTTTAAGAGTATATTACCACCTATGCCGTCAGGACCCGGGTCGAAGATTCGGATTCCTCCAGAATTAATGCCGGATGATGCAACAATCATGCACTATTTCGAGCTTTACTTCGCCAACGTACACCCCTACGTTCCCGTATTAAATAAAAACCAGTTATACCAGCAATGGCACACGAACCGAGAATCGATATCCCCTCTGTTGTTGGAAGCGATATTCGCTGTGGCCGGCCGTCTCGCCGACGAACCGGCTCAAGGGCAGCAATGGATTGCTCTCGCTTCGAGTAAGAACCGGAGATAAGACCCTAACCCATGCTTCAAGCTGATAGTTTACAGAACATGCCGATTCTTTCATGGACGTACCCCGCTTGAGCACTCTTCAAGCGCTTCTAATTATCTTGAAGGCGAGAGAAGCGTCACCAAAGCGTGGATACTACTACCGATCTTGGATGTCAATCGTGCATTGTGTTGCTATGGCCAAAGACCTCGGACTGGATGAGCATATTGATACCCATAAAGCCGGTAAACCGTGCGGTTCTCCTCCGGGTGAATGTATCACGAAAAGTCGCATATGGCAGACGATCTTCGTATGTGAGACTATGATAGCTGCACCTCAAGGTAAGAAAATCCGACTCACCAGTTGAGTGCTGTTTGTAGTGCTAAACATAATATAGGACGAACTGATCTTTCAGTTGAGTCCGAGACCGTCGACTTCAACGTCCCGAGACTTATGCCTGGTTGTGACGAGACCGAGTTCCATGCTAGTCGAAACTTCACATATATGGCCCGCGTCGCCCGTAACCTCAACGAGGTGAATTCAGTCTATTCGAGGATCAAAAGGAAGAAGGACTGGGGCCTTGACCCTGAGCTGGTGCAGCTCAACCCGTCTATTACGGGCTGGCTCAGCGATCTTCCGAATGATTTGCGCCTCACTTTTCCGTCGGATGGATCGCCGCCCTGGCTCCCCTCACATTTTATTGGAAATATGCATTCGTACTATTACCTTAGCGTCATCATCCTCCATCGGCCACAGTTGACTTTCTTGGAACCTATGGCGGCCGACGGGCAGTGGAAATCTCACATGCTCCTCTGCTATTCCTCAGCCAAGGCTTTATGCCGTCTTCAGGAATCGATGCTGCAATCCTTCGGATTGAGCGGGCTTCAATGCATGCAACGGGGCATTAGTTTCACCATCTATGCTATCCTTTCTTGCATGGTCCTTCATCTTGTGCGTTGCCATGTTACTTCCTGGTGTTATCGAAAACTATAAGAACTAGGTAAAACTAACAAAAAAAAACTCGTGTAGGTTGCTGTGACTTCTCCTGATCCCGAGCTCAATACCGATTCGCGAGATTATTTCACACGTCACATGAGGGTCCTAGAGAAAACGATGCACGCGTGGCCACTGCCTGAGATGTTGAAGCAAATTGACGCCGTGAGAGAGGCTTTCTCCGCTAACACCAGAAAACCGTTCGTCTTGAAACCGAGCTTCCCTTACGGTAGCCCTCATCCTAGCAGCCACTCAAGCCCGCCCACTGCAAACACGTTCAAGCCCCCTATGCTGCAGACGAGTTCGTTGGACTCCGGCATGGATCCGCAGGCTGGTCACCACTCGCAAGTTAGTTATGCAAACCATCCTATCACACCCATATCTGCTGGTTCCGCGGACAACAAGAGTGACTCTCCTTCTGCGCAGTCGCTCTCCCTGATGAATCCTGGCCAGAGCACCCAGGTATCGTCACTCGCTAGCGGGATGTCGTTAGGGGACCATCCCACGTGGAACCCTTCGCGTTTATTTGAGTGAGTACATGTGTTAATTCTCCCCAGGATGCTAGACTGTGGCTAATGATGTGATTGCTTCAGTCAATGGAACACGACTTTCGGTACGCAGCAAATCCAATCTCAGCCTACTTCGGTGGCTCCACAGACCAGTTCTCTAAGTGTTCCTTCATCTTCAGGTGCCCCCGAAATGCCGCCTTCTCAGGATATCCAACTTGCAGGCGGATCTCTTCCAGCTGTAACGCAGGCCTTGCCTCATCAGCAATATTCGGCCCCTCCCATGCAAGCGTTCGTCACGCCGGCCATGTGGCAAGAATCGGTTGCGAGTGTCTACGAGGGTGGTCTCAAGCGACATTGGGATTACGACAACGGCACCTCGATTGACGTATCGAACAAGCGCCGCTGAGCTGGCTACGCTGTACTGATAGACACCTACCTAGATACCACCTTCTTAATTTGTTCAAGGAGTGATGGATTTCTAAACGAGCGGCGATCGAATATGAGAGAACACTAGACGATGGTCTGCGGCAATTCGTCAACTTATTGTCCCACATTCTTGATCGTCTATTATTTACCGTCTATAGATTTCTTCTATTCAACCATCACATGTACAACAGGGGTCATGAACTCAACTAACAAACTCGGATACGACGGGTGGTAGCCAGAAAGACAGCACACGAAATTTCGCCGAAAAGGAAGAAATAGCATATTCTAAGGAAGGAGCTTAAGAAGTTATGACGCGTGAAGGGAACTGATGACAATAGGTTTATACAAAATACATTCTGGAAAGAGTACGCGATTGGAGACCCAAAGCCAGGGGTTAAAAGTGGCGAGCAGATGTGGGTTTTTTTTTCCCGCCTTCGGGAAGAAAAACAAAAAATGGCAGTTCTTTTTTTGTTTTATCGAAGAAAACTGGGAACTTGGCAAGGCGTTTTGAGGTGGCATTTGGGATGCGGCCCACGAGCTTTTTTTCTTCTTTCGATACGTGCCTGGGTTTACTACTTTGGATCTACGAGACAAAGATAAGGCTGGAGGGAAGGGGGAAAGGGGGAGCGGCTAACGCATTTTATGTTGGTTGCCCTTTTTGTTGTTGATGTTTGAACTCCCTTTTTGTACATTAGGATCTGCATCATGGCGATGGCTGGGGTCGTTTTTGCCCTTCCGAAAGGTATATAAACATATATATACATGTACATGAATGATACCACGGGGATTTCATGTTAGGGGGGGAGGCTTGCAGGGACGGGATACTTGGGTATATAGTTTGGAATGGGGATAGGCGATGGGAAGGAGAGAATAAACGCGGACGCTTTTACTGTTCCGAGGGGTTGAGATTTATATACTGTCAGATGCTCGGGGCACTTTTTATAGGTCTTGTGTAGGTATGCTTGTTGAAATTGTTGAGTGAGTGACTGGCTGACGTAGTTATCGGGAAGGGATACGATATGAGAGGGTGCCTACGGAGGTAGTGTATCTGGGTGGCGTAGGAGATATTTGGGTACGACGTTGTTTTGACTAGGTAGTCTACTACTCTTGATTTTGTATATAGAGTATCGTTCGGCCTAACTGCATGCCGATTCTCTTTCTCTCTGCATTGTCTTGAAATCGATGGCTGATGTCCTTCATGGCCCTATTCCTGTTTGGATGTAGATCAGATCAGCTAGGTCGCTACTCGCATTAGCCCTCCAAATGATATGTATGTAAATGGCGGCACGCAAGGGTCCTCCCGCTGTCAGAAAGGTTGGACTTAGTAATACCTTCTAGAAGGATGATGGATTACCTGCCTGGCCACCACCCATCCAGTCATCACGCGTGAGATGTGAGATGTGAGATTGGGGGGGGGGTTGGAACTAGCCAACCAACTGGCCAACCAAGATAGGTGCTCTACTCTAACATATGCCCGGAAACTAACTAGCCAATGGGTGCCATTGCGGTGGCTTAACTAGGTAGGTAGGTAGGTAGGTACCTAATGTAGGCGTACGGGGAGTATGCCCAGGTGGTTGCGTGACGTGCATACTACATCTTATCCATATGCATACTCGACGCATCTGTCACACACTCGCATACACTCACACACAAATAGACAAACAGACAAACACATACATTCTTCTTACATAAGATGCTTCTCATAACGACGAAGTCTTCGTCTTCGCGAGGTGTATGACCCTACCTGTCCTACACACCCACGCCGTTAGGCACATATGCACTGCCAAAACGCCGTGGCCAGCCGAGCCGACCACGTTTGCGATGCTTTCCACGCACATGTTTGTATATGTATTGTACACATACATATATACATACATGCGATGCCTCCCAACAAGCAAGCTCAGCTCGGCTCGTCACGCAGTAACAGGACCACGGCACATACCAGTGGTGGGCGCGAACTACACACATGCCGTGTAACATACTTACCCCCTACCCCCTATATACAATACAATAGGTCCCAGTAAGACAAACACACAGAGAGAAAGAAATAAAGAGAGAGAGAGTACCCTGGACTTCCCAAAGGACTATGCATAATCTCTCGCCACGGGGAGTCCCGCCGGGGGGGGGGAGGGGGGCCACAAGTCCGTCCGTCCGTGGGCTGATTGGCTACTTACAACTCCGGTTTGTCCATGTACCTAGGTACGTACGTACAGTACATACAGGAGGCGGCTATTGGCTCGTACAAGTTCGTTTATACGTGTGGCTTCGTATTGGCTCGTTACGAAAGCGAGATAAAATAAAATAAAATAAAATAAAAAAAGGCTTGGCTTAGCATTGATTCCAAGGATTAATAATCGGTACTGTACGTATGTACATGATCCTGACACCCTTACCATGGTAAGCGGGCACCCGTTCCCCGATACCCAAGTCCGAGTCAGCGGATAAGCTGGCAGGCCAACAATGAAGCCTGATCCTTCCTCAACTGTGAAATGTAACTCGTAACATTCCGCCAAGAATCATCACCATCCATCTGCCATCCTCATCCCAGAATACGTGAGACAGAGCACTCAACTCAACTTACGGCCACAGCAAAACAATCACTCCATAGCAAAATCAATCATTCATAACAATAGTCCATAGACTTGTATTGAGATACTCAGACACATCGGTTTTGTTTGCGACGAACCGAATTAGACAGACACTACCTACCCTATGCGAATCCCTTCCCTTCCATTCCGTTGCATTTCATCCACACACCAACGCCGTGCCATGCCATCCATCCATCCATGATGGGCATGGCCATAGGCAGACTCGTCCCGAGCCTGCATGCAAGGATATCAACACCTTTTGATTCCTAACGAACGACTGCAGGGCAAAAAAAAAGTAAACCCCCTTCCAACCCTATGAAGCAGAATATCTTTGCTTCTGCCTTGGGGTTTAATGATTACCGTACCGTACCGTACCTAACCGTACCCCTTGAATGTTCCTTTCCCCCTAAACGCCGAAAAGTGTTGTTGGAAAGATGCAAATGCATCAATCAATCAATCAATAATGCCACGAAGTCC
>JAOXNK010000007.1:1054564-1070372 GCA_028566675.1 Hypoxylon intermedium
CCCCAGGGCACAGATAGTACGATATCTTCATGTTAATATAATATGATTACATCACGATACTGAGAATTCCGACTTAAATCTCGATTGGAGCAATACACTAGAAGTATTTAGTATTTGGTGATTGGGTCTAGTTTTGAAAAGAGTTGACGTATTCTACTGAAACTGCGATTTCTAACCCCCCTTTTCTGGTTGGTCCAAATCACGTTGGGAGCCATCATTAAAACCTAGCCATGGTCCTACAAAGGATCAAAAGAGAGTCCTTCATGGTACATCACATAGTTACTATCATTCCAATCTATTTATCCTATTAGCTGCCATATTCTAATCATGTAGAGTCATTCCGCACCCCAAGCACCTGAAAGCTGTTGACTAAGGGCGTAGCGTTCGCCTGCGTGATGCGGATGCGGACTCGGCTTGTATCTACAGGGCTTCCTAATCTATCAATGCGCTTGTATCCTAGCGATGTGCCTGTAATAAGTGTCTTGTACGCGCCATTTACAATACCATCAATGGCATATCCACCAATTCTCTGACCTAGTGCTATATGCTCCTGCGTGACGAAAGCGTCAACCGTGTAGGCGCCACCTAAGTCGACCTCTAACCAGCCAGTTGTCTCGCCGTCGTCGATCGTCCAGTATGTATCGCCATTGTCATCAAGCACGTTGCCTGGCCCGTAGAGTGTAAAATTGCCGCCGCGAGTGCTACTGGCGTCCACTGCAGATTCTGGCGCAAGCAACGGGCGGTTGAGAAACGCGTCACGCTGCGCCTTAAATTGCAACAAAACATCCACATCTTCCTGTACGATCTGCCCAGTCGTAGCAGGGGGAACATCAAGTAAGAGATTGACGCTTCGGCCAACTGATTGCAGGTACATGCTCATAAGAGCGTCCGCAGTCTTGGGCTTCTCATTCGAGTGGAAGAACCAGCCGTCCCGTATGCGGGCATCTGCTTCGGATGGCGTCCAGTAAATGCCGTCTCGCACGCCGGTCTGAAGCTCGTCACCAGAGTAGTGCGGCTCGTCCTGAGTCCGACTAATGCAGTGCCAATTCGTTGCTACCGTCACCCCGTCCTCGTTGCCTACCCAGCGAGCATCCACACCTTGATGCCCCCACATGATTGCGCCCGGCTGGTTCTCTCGAATGATATTGCGAAAACTAGTCCAATTGAAGGTCTGCACAGTGTCAGACCCGCTGTTCCCATCGAGCCATAACTCGGATACCTCGATCGGAGAGCCGTCGCTCAACGTCAGCGTCACCAGCTCAGTCAATTGCTGGGCATATAGCTCGTTGTAGTCTCCCGGGGTGTCATCCCCAAAGATCTGGGGTTCGTCGTAGATCGTACTGGTCAAGTTAGGCTTCGGCATGGCTGGGTCACGGTGTATATCCCACGGCGACAGGTAGATGCCGAACTTGATGCCGTACTTCTTCGCGGAAGCAGCCGCCAGTCGCACAACGTCGGCATCGAGGCCATTCGCAGCACGATCTTTCGCCCACCTCCCGTTTCCTATCTTATATGTTGTCGTGTTGGTATCCCATAGCGCCATGCCGTCATGATGCTTGGCCGTCAAAATCATGCCAGCCATACCGGCATCCGCGAAGGACTCGGCCCATTGATCCGTGTCTAGAGCAGTCGGGTTAAACACATCAGGGGTACTTTGACTGACTCCCCATTCTTCGTTCGTGAATGTGTTAGGTCCAAAGTGTATGAATGCGTAGTATTCCAACCGATGCCAGTCAAGTTGTTGAGGAGTCGGCGTCCGTAGATATGCGGTAGGAGGTTCTTGAGCATACATCACCGCGACCAGACAACAACACGCAAGCCATGTTCTTGTCGACATCGCCATCATAAAGAGTTTACCACACACCTATGTATTTGAAGTAGCAGCGTGTCCTTGATTGACTGAAAATCACATTAGAAGATACTACTGGCTATGTAGCAATTATACATGTTTCCCAGATTTTTAATGTCGTATCGAGCGGGGAACTCTTCAAGATTGCTACCACGTCCCGTAACTGATGCTTTGCCGTATTCCATTTCGGGAAGTTGGCTAGAAAGCAGAGTTGGGTCGATAGGAGAATGGAGTTCAGGTCTAGGGTAGTCGTGGATAAGTATAGAATAGGTAAATATGAAGCATAAGTCGGGATCATATCGTTTTCGGGCGAGTTATGATAGAATCTGGATGCATACAAGGTGAGCGAGCCCCTGAAGGGATTTTATGAAAGACTCAAAATGCATCAATGGAAATAAACATCACGTTGAGCAAGCCTAGAATCCAGTAACAATACATGGAGTTACCTGTCGACCGAGAGAACATGACATTAAGCAGCTCACCTTGTGTCGGTTATGAAGATTGATTATCTCCCAAGCCTGTTAAATCAATCATTTGTAAGCTGCCTGGCTGTCTGTTAAATGGTTATCTAGAGTATATAGTGGGGTGATAGAGCGAATCTTGCACCATATCACGTGTTGACGTCATCCTCCAGGATCAGCCCGTCGGCTTTGAAGCTCGTCCGACCTTGTTGACTGACGACGTGCTTTTCCTACTTTCTTCTTTCTACAATAAACACCTCGAACGCCCAATTGACATCTTGAGCCGTATCTCTTCCCCCTTTACAGCACAAGATGTTTGCCAGATCAGCCCTTCGCACGGCCCAGCCGTTGAAGCGAGTAAGTTGCACCTCATTACGTACCTAGCTAGCTCCAGTTTCGGACAGAGCTCCGAGTTGCATATTGCAGCAAATCCGAGCTTTCCGGGCACTGAGGGAAAATGAAGCTATTTTCTAACAAGCATGCTTTCTCTCTCTAGAATCTTCTATCGCGCACCTACGCCACCGAGCCCACCAAGAGCGGCTCCTCAAATACTCTCCTCTACGCCCTAGGCGCCGCCGGCGTAGCGGGCGCAGGCTACTGGTATTTCTCGTCACCTGCCGCACAGGGCGCGGCGAAAGCCAAAGCGAAGGAGGCCGTCAGCGGCCCGCCGAAGAAGGCTTTCACCGGCGGTGACCAGGGTTTCGTTTCCCTGCTGTTGAAGGATGTCGAGATTGTCAACCACAACACCAAGAAATTCATCTTCCAGCTGCCCGAGGATGACCAGGTTTCGGGCATGGCTGTCACCAGCGCACTCCTAACCAAGTACCAATACGAAGGCCAGAAGCCGGTTCTTCGGCCATACACCCCCACGAGTGACGAGGGTAAGCTGCTGCGAAAGAGGGGTAAAGGGACTCTAGCTAACGCGCAATATCCGTAGATCACAAGGGCTACATCGAGCTCATCGTGAAGAAGTACCCCAACGGTCCCATGTCTACGCATATGCATGATATGGTACCAGGCCAGCGCCTTGACTTCAAGGGACCTCTACCCAAGTATCCGTGGGCGCCCAACAAGCACGACCACATCGCCTTGATCGCGGGCGGCACGGGTATTACGCCCATGTACCAACTAGCGCGTGCGATCTTCAAGAACCCGGAGGACAAGACCAAGGTGACCCTCATATTCGGCAACGTGTCCGAGGAGGACATTCTGCTGAAGCGCGAGTTCGCGGATCTTGAGAACACGTACCCGAATCGCTTCCGCGCCTTTTACGTTCTGGACAAGGCGCCCAAGGAGTGGACAGGTGCCAAGGGATACATCACCAAGGACCTCCTCAAGACCGTCCTCCCCGAGCCCAAGAGCGAGAACATCAAGGTCTTCGTCTGCGGCCCGCCCGGCTTGTACAAGGCCCTATCCGGCACCAAGGTCAGCCCCACGGACCAGGGTGAGCTCTCCGGCACCCTCAAGGAGCTGGGCTACTCCAAGGACCAGGTCTACAAGTTTTAAGATACTAGGCGCATGAGACTATAGATTTAACATTAGTGTTTGTGCGAAGGCGTTAGCTTAGCTAGAGAGGGGTGCTACAATGTAGAACGCTCTTGTTTTGCTGCGAAGACGGAGACCTAGATCTTGCGATATATGTAGATAGGCGGGCTCTCTTCTCAAAACGCGGGCCAGCCGCCTGTACTTTGTGGTTTCTGGCCATTGGGCAGGATTTGTGAACAAAATTGCTACCAAAACGTCTGCCTTGCCATGTCTTCCATGATCTGTGATTTGTCTATCACTTTCTTCCCCTGAGTTCTACAAATCTGGACACGCCCCTTAACTCAATGATGCCATTTGTTCATGCATTACGTAGTTGATCCAACACGCATCCGAGTGCCATCTATCGTCATTGTTCGGAAGGGCTAGAACAAGACGATGATATCTAATCTTAGCATTTAAATATCATCCTGACCATCACGCTCCTTAGATCGAGACCTAGGCCCGACCATCCTCCCTTCGCTCATATGAGGCCGCGCAGAACCAATTGACGAAAATTCCTAAGATCTCGGAGATTCTCTCTCAAGATAGGAAGTAGTCCGTGGCGGACTTGGAAGCTAGACCATTGCGACGTACATATCTTGTCATATTAACTACAAGCAGGCTACGGAATACGACGACAGAAATAGCATCACGATACATACTTCTCGACTCGCGACATCCTTCCTCCGTGACGCATCTCAAGGCGGGAGCAGCCGCTACGGCGGTAAAAGGATGTAATGTACATACCTGGTTAGTGCTTACGCACGCAATACCTACCAGCTCGCCATGGAGAACCCCCCAGCGCTCTCGATCCAAAGTCGTACCTGGTAATTTGCGCATTCCCTAGTGCGCATGGCGTCGTCCGCGACCCTGATAGTTCCGACGACAAGCGTTCGCGAGGCCGCAGGAGCCATTGCTATTGCTGCGCATCGACCGCCCTGGACACAGAGGGCAATATAGTTATGCCGTGGAACGCGCAAAATGCACGTCGACAACGTGCTTGCTTGCTAGAGCGGGTTCCCTGTGGGTTGGAGAGGCAGACGCTTAGCTACAGCAGCAGGCTAGGCTTCTACCGACATTCGCCATGGCCGGCTAAAACGACCCAGGGCGCGCGCGCGCCGACATGCGGCCGACGAGAGGGTATTCGAGGCTGGCCCGCGGTTCCATGTACTTTCTCGCGGTGCCATCTAGCTCTATATATAAAATTATGCTGTGTCCGGCTTGCGCTTGGCGTCGGGCGATTCGCACAGGATTCCCACGTGCAAAGGAGGAGGAGGAGGAGCTGGGCGGTGCTGAGATTTCCATTGGTTGGGACGAGTAGGTAACACGATGATTGGCGATATCAGCCTGCCGATTGACGAAAAGGCTTCGCTTAGGGGAACGTATTCCGCGCCGCGAAGGTGGTGCGCGGGTGCAAAGCATCCAGAACCTCACGTTGTATTATAGTAGATGCAGATGCAGCAGATCCGGGGGTAGCTGTGTGCTAGAAGGGCTAGCTGCTCGCCAGCCTCCCTCCATCGGCCCAGGCGGATCTGACCTGGCTTAGGTAGGAAAAGGAATGCGGGAGCACGCGTTGCATCGAGGCGAATTTACCCAGCCGCGAGGTGAGCTCGCCGATTAGCGAGAGGCGTCTGGGAGACTGGTGAATGGAAGCATTCTTCTTCACGGCGTTGGCTGGCTTAGTCAAGGGATGAGCCTTGACATGGTCAGGCTTGCGCTTGAAGGTGTTGCCCGCTATTATTCTTTAACATAGCCCTTCCAAGTCAGTGGTGTGTGGCATGACTGGAAAATGCGAGCTTCTCAGGTACGTAGTGTCATGTTGAATGAGAAGTTCAACTTGGGGGTATCATTGCTGAGTAAGTGACAAGTGACATTAGCACAGCGCTAGATAGACGAACCAGATATTCGGGTTCTGATTAAGACAAGCTCAAACTCAACTCAAACTCAAACTTGTTAACCGGTTACGTAGCTACATAGACGCAAGGAACCAACGTGGCACCGGGTCCATCTTATTCGTACCTTATTTCGTCCACTAGTAATGCATGAGTGTGTTGTACCTAGAATAAAACGTGGTTCCAAGATCTGAATCTCGAGATATCCCATATCCACGAGCTGCTATCCATAGAACATTACCTATTAGAAGGAGAACAACGCGAAAAGCTATCAAAGCGCAACTCCTTTACAGTTTCTTCGTATCCGAATACAGAGATGAAACGTGCTTTCTTTAGTCTTCTGGCAAGGTTATTGGCTTTTCTCGTCGAGTCTACACGGAGTATGACGTCAGTCCGGCACAGGCGGAGCTAAATGTCCGAGCCAGGTCCGCCAATTCCTAACTTCGTCATCGTCTAAAAAGTCACTGCTAATGACTAGAGTAGAGTTAATTTACAATTCAGCGTCGATCTTAGCGTTGTGCTATCTTGAAATCCCCCAATCTGTCTCCCTCTAATAAAATAAATCTACTTCTTCACCCTCTTTAATATGGTTGGATGGATTGTATCGCGCGGGGATCAACACTCACTTACATGCATTCATGGCGTCCGAGAAATCTCAAAGTGGCCAACGGCAGCGGCCGGGCCCAAGTCCGCCACGCACCTTTAGAGAACGGCTGTTCCACACGCTGCCAGATTATGCCGGACCATACAGCGTAGGCATTATGGAGATAGAGGTGCCCGTACGTGAGCCGCGGACGTTTTCACGCATCAAACGCGACCATATGCACGCGCTGCGAATGGATACCGTTCTCTTCTCGATATTCTACCCCTGCGACGCTGCAGATGCGTCAAGCAAAGGGAAGAGGCCGTCCAAGGCCACGTGGTTACCGCGACCGCGCGCCCTGACTAGTAAGGGCTACGCGAAGTTCTACAGCGTACCGCATTTACCTGTAACGGCATATATCGCAGCCACCACCATGTTCACCAAGGTTCCGGCATTCCGGAATGCCAAGGTCGCCGGTAACCGCGCCGGCGCCGCAACTTACCCATCTTCCAATGCTCGTAGCCAAGACACCTTGACGGGAAATGGAGAAAAACCCAGGTTTCCAGTGATCTTCTTCAGTCACGGACTGGGGGGGTCTCGAACTTGCTACAGCGCAGTATGTGGGGAACTAGCCAGTAACGGCTTCGTCGTCGTTGCGATAGAACACCGAGACGGCAGTGGTGCGCGCTCCTGTGTCAATATTCCGCCAAGCGGCAAGCTGGCAGACGGTCTAAAGATTGACAACACAAATCCGACACGCCATTACACGGTTGATTACATCTTCCCGCGGGACAATGCTGTGGATACAGCGCCCAATAATGACCGAGGTGTCGACACTGAACTCAGGCATGCCCAGATTGAGATGCGTATGTCTGAGATCGAAGAGGCGTATTATGTCCTTCAGCTCCTCAATAATGGGCAAGGAGATCTGATCTACAAGAATAATCTGAGAAAGAAAGGCAACGCCGGATCGAGCTCCAAGGGATTGGAAGGCATTGATTGGTCTGATTGGGACGGCCGGCTTCTTCTGCGGAATGTGACGATAATGGGTCATTCTTTCGGTGGGGCGACGTCAGTCGAGATCGCTCGTCAGGATGACCGCTTCCACTACATCGGCCAAGGCATCCTACTCGATACGTGGGGACCAGCAACTCCCAAAACAGGAGAACTCACCCGCCAGTCATTACATAAACCTCTCTTAGCTATCAACTCTGAAGCGTTCATGCATTGGCCTGAAAACTTCAAAAGATTGGGCGATGTTGCTGCAGAGACCAGGGATGGGGGTGCTCTCTGCTGGATGATGACCATTAAAGGGTCAACCCACCTATCTCAAAGTGATTTCGCCCTACTGTATCATCGCTGGATGTCGATATTGATGAAGACAATGGTTAACCCGAAGCGAGCGGTGTACTTGACTGTGAACGCTTCCCTGGAATTCTTGAAACGGGTCCTCCCCCCCGAATTCACAGCTGAAAGTGTCTGGATCGACGAAGGGATACTGCAAACCAAAACGTTTACCGGGGATGAGTTGCCACGCGACTACCGACCAGAGGACAAATGGATGGCTTCCCGTCTCAAGATACCCAACGAGTTTTTGCTCCGGACTAATTACTGGTTTCGACGGAAACCTAAATCATCAGTCGTAGCTACGGACATCAACGGGAAGCCATTAATAGGTCTAGCGAACTTTGCGCCAGGAAGTGAGGTTTGGATGCACCTCAGTCCCAGCCAGGAAGAACTGTAGGACCCGGCTCGGCCGACAAGGCTATCGGAGGGAAAGAGTGCTGGTCCTGTATAGTTTTTTTAGCGATTTGTTGCGTTCAGTGTTCAGAGGATGGCAACCTTTCGACGTTTACTCGATACTTCGAAAATACCCTCAGCGAGCAAATATGTATATCTGCACATGTACTGAATAATTAAATATAAGTAAGCCAAAGACTACAGCCTGCAGGAGCGTTGACAGGGGCAAAACCAGTGAGGAGTTGAATATCTACCTATATAACGATATGCTGTGCCAGGTAACGTATATGAGTCGAATCGGAACCTGTTATGGCAGATGGTCGTTACACACTGTTCTCACAAATACCTACATGTACGTATGGAGCACGATACATAAGCGTGCAGGTTTGGCGTCAAATAGCCGCTCTCACCTTGATGGCGAACAGGGATGATGCCGGCTGTGACCCAAACAGCCAAGGCCCCAGGAATAGAAATACGAGCTGAGGCTCTCAGCAACAAAGGGAGCTCCAACGCCTCAAAATGCAGCTTAAATCAAGTGCAGGATGCAGGAATGCAGGATTTGCATCTATCCTATCACCCGACAAACTCGAAATCCCCAAAATGTCGTCAGATTTCGCCCAATCTATGCCTTGAAACGGCCCATGCAGGTGGATGGCTCGAAAGAGATCGTGATCTCGCATAGCACACCCGTTTTCCGGTCTAGAACAGGACCAGCTGAGGAGATCTGACATCGTAATTAAACCACCAGGACTTCTTGTGTTCCTGTAAATAATAGAGTAGCAGCTGATGTGGGCAGCTTGCGCGTCGTGGACTGGGGACAGGTTGATGGTTCACGGAACTTGCTGTCGGCTAGGAGCCGAGCCCAGACTCGGTTGATCCGGGTCCTGTTGCCATGTCGTAGTCGCATTGCGTGCAAAGCGCATAGGGCAAAATTGACAGGCGTGGCGAATTGCGGAGATGGAGGGCAGCTGGAGGGTCAGGAATAGAAAAAGGGTCGGTTGTAGGCGAATCGAATTCGCACAGGGGCGCTAGACGGCTAGGTATTCCGGCTAAAGAGGACGACATAACACGCTCCGACGCTATGGATTCGCGAATCGCACCACATGGTAGTAGATGGGCTCGTTTACATCGCCCTTGAACCAGGGAACTGTCTTGGCATCCCCGGATGAATTTTGAGGATTTTAGTCGTAGCTGATCATGACCTGAAATGTGAATAACAGTAAATGCCCCCCTCTTTCGAAGTCCAGGCTGAACCTCGAGGCTCAACGGCAGTGCCTTCCTTTCCTGTGGGTGTGCACGCAAGAGAATGCGATGCCTTCTTAGGGCAATAATATGCGAAGCGGTATGACTTAGATCCCTAGAGCTCAATTGCAGTTCTGGATTTTAACGGCACTAGAGGCCGGAAGCAAGATCTGCAAGGCGGCATCATCATGTTGTAGTTGTGTAAAGAGTCTGCGAACTTTTAAGGCTGAGAAACATGAGCTGTCACATTGCCAAGTTTACATAATTTCTGAGATTACTAACAGAAGTTAGCGCATGGTTAATGGCTTCGATACACTAGAATTACTGCCTGGAAACCAAGCAGTTGGTAACTGAAAGCGCTAATGCCGCTGTAAGCAGATCATTCTATACCCTGGAGGAACCCTGACACAACCCCACGTCAGTAACAACTTGTCGCCAATCCTCCTTCAAGTAATAGCCAGATAATAATTAAACCAATCCTAACGATGAGTTTAGTCTAAGAGTCCCAATTTGCACTAATTAACGTAATTCTCTATCTTTGTTCGTATTATATTTTGCTTTCTCCTCACAGCAGTGGAACCAGCGCAGCTACTCTACCCAATGACGATACTATGAGCGGGCACTGTCCTGTCCGCCTTGAATGACTTGCCCGTGATAGTGGAGATGATGAAGATGCAGCTTGCCGGACGAGGGAGAGTCACTGCAATAGTTTTTCTTAGGGCGCAGTTGGCACTGCATCTCCCACCTACGTAGGATTCTAGGTCTCGTCCTACACGTTTAGTACTTGATCATCGGCGTAATGCAGTGGGAAATCAGTCCGATGCGGCATGTAGTGGACGATTACTTGGTCCAGGACTATGTTACTAGGTAGGTAGGTATGTACTTGCTACCAAACTACGAGTTGAGTGGACGTTAGCCCTAGGATGGGCAGTGCAATCCCTGTCTTCCGGGCCGTACCTACTGCTAAAACCCGACGGTTTCTGTTTTTGGCATCCGTTGCAGTCCAATTACACTTTTTCAACCAGTTGTTGGCGGAGGAAGTGACAATTGGGTCTAAGTTTAGTCTACTTGTGAAGCCCCGACAGGCCGTTTCTGTCCCCATCTCGTGTCGATCCCAGGCCACGATACTCCCTGTTTCTTTCTTGTCTTCGGTTGCTAACTTGCATACAATGTCTCTGGTGGCAACGAGTGGAAAGCTGCCAACCTAGGTAGAAAACAAACGACTTTTCATTCTCGTCATTATCTACGAATGCTCTTCTTTCTTTTTTTTCTAATTCCTATTCTTCGGCATGTCGGCTCAAGCTTTATTCCAGTCGTTCGTTTACTACCTAGAAGTTTGCACCAGATTTGTTCAATGTTCTAATACTACGCGATCTTATATTTACAATCTACTAATCTGATCCATCAACTTTCCCCACGACGCTTGCCAACCTCAGGGTGCGTCCCACTCGTTAGTCCAATAACACCAAGCTCTACACCCGTGATGTTTCTGGGCTGCCAGCCTGACGTCCTTGTTTGTTTGCTTCGAACTGACAGCTTTTTCTTTTTTTTTTCCACAGTAGTCCCTGTGGTTTCCCATGATAGGCAAGGCTAGAGACGCAGGCAAATTCGGCCCAGCAAGTCTGGCCACCACCATCAGTTGAGCAAGTCCCGGACCCTGACAGAACCCGGCTATACGGGCATACGCATCTGGAAGCCAAGACAAGCGGAATATATTCGATTTTTTTTCCCTATCCCCCCTCCACGACTTCCCCGACTCTTTGCCGCCGCCGGCCCTTCTGTCATTCATAGGGCCCGACCAGAAATAGCACCATCCAGTTGGCTTATTTTCTTACCGAACGTGGTACTTCTCGACCGCGGCGACCCGGCCCTTTATCCCAGCACGCAACTCCCAGCTCTACCACCACTCGATACCTAGGAGGCGAATTGCTAGCCCAAATCGATTATCGGTATTAACTCGCTACAGAGCAGTTGACGCGTAACCCTCAATATGACAAAAGTACAGAAGTCAGATCCAGACCTACCATCTAGGTCTGATAGCTTCTTACGAATGTTGGAATTGGAGAAAAGGTACAAGGTATGTTTATTTTCGGCATGTAACCCTCCTTATGGGCATTTTCCAGACATACTGCTTGCCCCCCCTTTTCCCCCCTTCTGCCTGCCGATCCACCATTAATACGCCCGCCTACTCACGTCTTGTAGATGCAACGGATCCAAGGTCATGCTTCCACGACGATCACAACGCCAAGTACAAGTTCAACCTCCGCCCAGCCAGATAAACCCTTTAAGGCTCGGCGTGCAAGCGGGCATCCTCCGCTTTCGCACCAAACCCAGATAATGAAGGCTGTGCGGAGGAGCTCTGCTCTCCCTTCGCTTTCAATATCTATACCACCTTCACCAACCGACGGCCCTGTCTTGGAAACGGACGGATTTATCGGGGAGCCACAGCCGAAAAAGGAGGAACGTACGAAGACGGTGACATTCTCGGACCCCGAGGAGGAAAACAACGTTGAGTCCGACGACCAATCCTCCATATGTCAATCACCGAGCTGGGAGCAATACGGGCGAAAAAAGGAAAAGAAGCCCAAGAAGCAAGACGTGGAACAGGTTAAGAAAAGTAAGGAGAAATCCGCCAACACTCTGAAGAAAAGGGGGAATAGATTGAGTAAATTCCCGCCGCTGCATGTACAGGGGGTTGAACCATTGGTGACGACGGACCGCTCTCAATCGGTGCCTGAATTAGATCTCTATCGTAAATCTGACACTGCGAACCTAGATACCCCTGATCCGACACCAGCTGGTACAATGGCCAACCAAAAACCCGAAGGCAAGCCGAAAGGCAAGGGTTTCCTATCTAGCTTCAGATTACAACATGGGAATGTTGCTGCCGTACAGAAAATCATCGACAGCCAACGGGTCAGCAGCGATGGAAATCAACAGCGCGGGTCGCCTATGCTGAAGCCTCATCCGGCTGTCTCTGGAGTAGACCCTAGCTTCACAAATCCCCGAAAGCCCCCTTCGATCAGGTCCGCTGTCTCGAATTCCACGCGGTCTATTTCTTCACTGGACCAGCTACCAGCAAGTCGGCATTCATCTAGCTCAAGCCACGGGCGTTCTCAATCTTTACTCTCGTCCACTTGGAGCAAACTGAAGGGACCATCGTATCTCTACTATCGCCCCACTGATGTTACTGATGGCATTCAGTTCCAGCGTCCTAGTAGTTCTCGCGAGCCGGGTATTGCGCCCAACTGGTCGAATAATGAGCCCGCAAGACAGGCTGTAGAGAAACAACCCGAACGCCCTAGGGAGCAGCCAATGGTTTCCCCTGACTCCACTCAGAATCTTCCTGAATTTACGTTTCCACAGAAACTCAAGCATGCTTCTGCTCAATCCATATCCAATACCGTCGCCCGTGGCGCTCGAGATCAAGCTCAGTTTATAGAGTCGAGAGAGGTAGCTAGCGAATATGAATCACCAGAGCCTACATCGTTCCGAAGCCGTCGCTCTCAAATTCCACCAATGCGTGCACCGGGCCGAGAGTCGACCACAGAAAGGGAAATACGGGCTCGCTCTGAGCGTATGCCTCGAACACCAAAACAGCACATTGAAGTTCCAACGAACGAGGAAATTCCCCCTGTGAAAGCCAGGCAACCTAGCCGGGGTTTCCAGCGTCAGAATGATGGCGGTCCTCCGACGAATGCTTATGTGCAACCGCATGTAGAAGCCTGTGAAGAATCCGAACCTAGTCCTGAACCAACACCTTTCAACCAACGTCATATTTCAAATTTCACCGACAACAAGTCTCATCAGCCCGAAGCTAGCCCTAGCAGAGACGAGGAAGATGATAGAGTGTCTGTCGGCACTCACACCTCGACCATTCGACCACTCTCTCGGAGACAAGGTCAAAGTCCCCCTGAGATGGATGGAAAGAAACATGTGACCTTTCCACCCAGCCCGAATGCGATTGGAAGAGCTGTTACGTTTAATGAGGAAGCACAGGTCGAATCAACAGAATCATCACAGCCAGAACAACCATATGAAAAAGAGGAAGTCATAAGGACTGAGAAACCGCTACCACTAGACCGGTCAGCTGATTACTTCTCGTTCATCAGTCAGTCGTATGCTCCTCCATCTCTAGAACTTCGGTCGCCTACGGAGGGTAAATTTCCATCGCCGAGAATCGATGAAGAGCCCGAGGAAGATGATGACTTGGATCACATACTGAGGCATATCCCCGTCAGAGGTCAAATCAATGGTGTAGTTTCGCCTTTCGAATCAGCGAATCCAACTGTTATGTCCAATACAAATGTAGCAAGCAGGTTCCCGAAACACGGCCCACCCAAGAGCTCACCTTCTATATCCTCGCATTACTCCGACAGCGATGTACCTGCCTTCGAGCGTCTTGGCCTATCCCCAAAAGTCGCCAGAATCCTCGTAGGCGGAGAGACACCCAGCATGTCCGCTTCTCAATCAAACACAGACCCAAGTCGGTCCACCTCTGAGAGGTCTTCATCATCTACATCCGATGACAATCCTCCAACTCCCGACAGCTCACGTCCCCAATCACGCAAAGGGCTCGCAATACCTAAAACCGATATCACAAATAGCACCACAGGAAGATCAAACGCAATTGACGATGAATTGACACCAAGAAGGTCTTACCGACCCTCATCTTTAGAACCATCAGTCAAACACAGCGGGCATTCTGCTAGTAAATATGTAAACACCCAAGACGATAGCTGGAGCCGGACAGCGATGCCGATAGACCTTGACAGTTATCCCCTTGAGGTGTCCGCCAAGTCGAGCAGCCAGGCCTCGAGCTCGTCACTTGTGGGAACTCCCACTTCAGTAACTTTCGCCGAGGATGTCAAAGAAAATCTCGAAACGGCAGAACTCATTAACAGGAATCCGTATCAACAAACCTTGACACCTAGGGCTCAGTCTGCCTTCGAACTTCATTCAGCGAATCGCATACCCGATTTGAAGCATCAACCCCTATATCCAAAGAAAGGAACTGGCGGATTGTCGTCTATCAGTCTGCCAAATACGCCACCACTGGAAGCAGCCGATGTCACTCCCCGAAAATCTGCGATGAGAATGTCTCGCAAGCACAGCTCCAACAGCGACTCCGTGCTGATGTCTTCTGGTGCTGCTTATCTTCAAGAAGCCCGAAAAGCCGCTCCGGTGCCTTCTAATGCCACATCACGAGCTTTACGGCCCCAGTTCGCACACAAGAACTCGTCAACCAGTGTCAAGAGTACTGTAGGCTCAGAGGGTAGATCAGAACCTCTAGCCAAAATGCTAGTGGAATGCTGCAACTGCAAGTTCTTCCACGATATGCCCTCGAGGGTGTACGAATGCATGGCTAAACCTGATTCGCTCGTGGAGGATAAACTTCTCGGTGTATCAGCTACCATTACTACGATGGTCAAGTGCCCGTGGTGTGCTCATGGCATGACAACTCAATGTTGTTCTGGATATGCTGCAGTGGTGTACCTGAAAGAGAAGCTGCACGGAAGATAATGGGGGATGTCCTAAGCCGCTCCTTTCACAATCGGGAGGAAAATGACTTCTTGCTGTTCATTCTTCCCTTTGTAACCGAACAACTACACCTGCATGCATTTGGTTTGCATATTTCACTAGCTTACCTAAGGTAAGCTTGGAGGCTGTTGGAAACATTCATTCTTGACTTGCATTTCCCGGTTTCAGTCTCGCGGCGACGTAGCTGAAAAAAAGTATTTAATGGTTCATATTTCTAGTTCTGAAACTAGATGGTATTGTTCAGCATACGATATAAGTCCTTCTACGAGCACATATACTAAATGAACAAAAGGCTTGGGGCTTAATGAGAGTATGAGCATGGGTACGGAATTTCAGACGAGATATTTGAGGCTTACGTCCCGTTCCCCTTGCCCGAGTGGTCGTGACATTGACACGAGAATACAGAAGGAATATTTACAAGATCTCTCGGTGTATGTGATGTCATTTTGGCGAAAATGTAAGGCACTCTTAACAGGGCTAGTTAGGGGTATAGCTAACCAAGTCTATCGAGTCCCAACGTCTTGGACCTCTTCAAGACCATACCGCCTTGTTAGCCTCAACGAAGTTCCTGAATTTGATCGGCTCCCTGCCCGTCACCTCCTTAACAACATCGTTTTTGCGGTCCTCCGCGCCGTTCTTGATCGCGGTGTCGAGCCCCGCCAGTGCTGCAGCGAACTGCTCAGGCATACCGTGAGCAACGATGTGTGCCGCGAACTCGACTTCTGTCAAATCGCGATGCGTGACCTTGCGTCCGAGAACTGACGTAAGTGTGTTGGCGAGCTGAGCGCAAATGTGAGTAAGTACGCGGTCTATTCTTGGGGGGGGACGTAAGGGCTACTAAGTAAACTCACTTCGTCATAGGTCAACAGCTCCGGGCCCAGAATCAGGTAATCTCTGTTGGGTGGCTCGGCGGACGTCAGGGCGTAGACGCCCACCACGGCGATGTCATGCGACGAGATGAAAGGGACGCGGCCGG
>JAOXNK010000008.1:0-22665 GCA_028566675.1 Hypoxylon intermedium
CCCGAAACACCCACGAGTCCTCCGGGATATCCAACAACGGGCGTTCCCCCTCCAGAAACCACCGGTAATACTAGTCCTGAAACCACTATGCCAGAGACTACTGCCCCAGAAACACCCTCAAGCCCTCCGGGAACGATGCCACCGCCTCCGCCTCCAGAGACGATGCCACCACCTCCGCCACCGGGAACAATGCCACCACCACCACCACCAGAGACGATGCCTCCACCGGAGACTACCTATCCTGAGACCACCGTTCCTGAGACCACTGGCCCCGAAACACCCACGAGTCCTCCGGGATATCCAACAACGGGCGTTCCCCCTCCAGAAACCACCGGTAATACTAGTCCAGAAACCACTATGCCAGAGACTACTGCCCCAGAAACGCCCTCAAGCCCTCCAGGGTATCCGACAACAGTCGTCCCTCCTCCAGAAATGACCACACCGGAGACCACTGTTACCGAGACCACGGTCCCTGAGACTACACCGCCGGAAACACCTACGAGCCCTCCAGAATATCCGACTTCAGGCGTTTCTCCTTCGGAATCTACTACACAACAGATGCCTCCAGCTATGACGGTTCCTAGTAGTCTTATACCACCACCATATACGCCACCGACAGAAGTTCCTCCGCCAGAAACGTACCCTACAACAGAAGTAACAACGGGAACTCCTCCGCCAGAGCAGACCAGTGAAACTTATCCCGGTACAGGCACGACCATCTTTAGCTCCGAGACTGTAACGGTTCCTGAATGCCCATCAGAAACAACAATCTGCTCAACTGAATCATCCGGCACTCCTAGTATCCCAGGTGTTCCAGGAACTTCGCCCCCGGGTGGGACCAGTCCGGTTATCTCGACCTATCCAGGCACGGCACCTCCTAGTAAGACAACCCCTCCAGTAGAGACTACACCTGAAGGATCTGCCACTACAGGCCCCCCAGGCATTTCAACTTATCCAGGTATATCTACGACCGAGGTCGAGACGTTTACTACAAGTTCGTGTCCCGAATCATCGACGACACCTGGAATGTCTACTGGTACGAGTCCTCCGTCAAACCAAACTTATCCGGGCACGTCGCCTCCTGGTGAGACATCACCACCCATTGGAACTACACCTCCAGTAGAGACTACGCCGCCAGGAGCAACCACGCCACCAGGCGGGTCTAATTCCACGTATCCGGGTATATCTATGCCAACAACTCCAGGAGGATCTATTGGTACAAGTCCTCTATCCAGCCCGAGTGTTCCGACAACCGTGACTACACCCGGGGAGTCAATGAGCACCAGCGTCCCTGGAGTATCCACTACCCAAAGTGAGACGCCGCATTACCCTGGAACTTCAATGACTACCACGAGGACGACGCCAGTTTCTGGATACCCTACTTTGTCGACCGGAACTACACCTGAGGTTCCCGGGACAACGCCTGGATACCCAACCTCGACGCCACCGGAAGAGACTAGCCCTCCTGGATACTCTGCTTCCACACCCCCGACAGAGACTAGCCCGCCTGGATATCCTACCGAAACAACACCTGGGGAGGTAACTGAGACGAGTGTGCCCGGATACCCAACCCCATCACCACCGGCGGAGACCAGTCCGATGACTAGTCCCAGGGTTCCAACGTCGACGCCCCCAGCAAGAACTAGTCCGATGACTAGTCCCGAGGTTCCAACTTCGACACTCCCGCCAGAAACCACCATACCTTGGGAGATAACTGACACGAGTGTGCCCACAACCTCAACACCACCTGCAGTGACTAGCCCGGAGACTAGCCCCGAGGTTCCAACTTCGACACCCCCGGCGGAAACTAGCCCTCCCGGACCACCTACAGAGACTACTCCCGCGACTGTACCCGATACTTCTCCCGTGACTATTCCAGAGACTATTTCTGCGACTGTACCAGATACTTCTCCCGTGACTATTCCAGAGACTATTCCTGCGACTCCGACTGAGACTCCGACTGAGACAATACCAGTTGCAACCATTCCCACGGGATTTTCTGCCGGGCCGCCACCTATGGAAACAAGTCATGTCGGGTATCCTGCCGGGCCACCGCCCGTAGAGAGTAGCCCCGCCGGATACCCCGGTGGCCCGCCACCCGCGGAAACTAACACTGTTCCTGGATATCCTAGTGTATCAGCACCGGCAGGACATAACGGCCCCGAGCACCATAACGAGGGGTCATGGCCAGAGACATCGAAACTCCCCAGAAGGGCCGCCCGTTTCTCAGACTCGCGTTCAAAAGCTTGCCCCGGAGAGCTCACCGGTCAGTGGGAGCCGCCGTACCTGATGGTCCCCGTCGACAGCGCCAACCCGAACACGGCCCACGGACCATCAACCCTCGGCGAAGCGTCATCGACGATCTCCACCATCTTCAACTTCAACGTCCCGCCTAGCGACAGCGAAAAGACGTGTACGCTGGTGTTCCTCTTCCCCAACAAGCAAGAAGACACTGAGGCATCCTCGTTCAACTTCACCGGTTCCGGGACAGTCGAGTTTTCGCGCCTAGATGGGTACGTCGACGAGAAGACGACGCAGAACAGCCTCCCAGACATAGCACAGAGCTACCACCGCCTCACCGTCACGCCCGGCAACGCGTACACCATTGAGTCGTTCGCGTGCTCGGGCGGCGATGAAGTCGCCGTGGAGCTGAGCAGCGTCCCCGGCAGCCAGACGGAGCTGCAGTTCTTCCAGGACCGCGACGATTGCCCGCTCGGCTTATACATGCTCACCTCCGCGCTTGGAGATGTGGAGTTGTGAAGTGGTGATTTTGATTTTGATTTTGATTTTGATTTGTTTAGATTGGAAAGCATCTACCTACTTCAAGTTAGTTGATTCGTGGAAGGCGATGGCCTAATAATGATAAATGTCTACAACATGTATGAGCATGAGAGGTATGACATGAGAGAGTACAAGGCTGAAATGGATGGAATTTTCGAGCAGGTAACAATAATGTTTAGCAATAGGTAGCTATCATTTAATTGAACCATTTCTTTTGTCACACACATTGATGTGTTCGAAGTTTGTGGTGAAGTTCGTGATGAAGTTGGTGATGAAGTTACAGATGAGATGGTACGTAATAGAGAGTACACTACCGTATTAGCCACCCCCTGGCCCCCGCGGTGTGGCTGGGTATGTGGCTGGTAAGGTACAGTACCGATATCTTTTCATCGCCATCGCCATCTCCTTCCTGATCTTGGCATCCACCGTCCATCCCGAAAGAACATCTTTATCTACACTAGATAGCCGGCCTGTTCCTAAGGTTGCAGTCCTACAACGCATTAAGATGATAAGTCCCCTTGAATATACCGAGGTTTGCCTATGATAACTTGACAGCACGCATGACCTAACAAGAATAAGGGAAAGACGTTATCACGACTTGGATATTCTACTTAGGTTAGCGTCGGAGATGGCCGGTCCACAGGGAAGTCGAAAAGACGTCTGTTGATTCGCTAGAGATTACCGTCGCGGTGGCACTATCAGGACAAGTATCTGCATATATCTGCGTACAAAGATCATGGCATCGCCGCACGAGCAAGAGCCGCTGCTTCAACTCGATCGACCAGAGTCGAGTCGCAGTCAGGAAGATCTCATCATGGCTGTTGTACCAGTAGCATCTGCCGATGACGCTATGCCGAACGAAGCTGGAAATGCGACTGGCCACATCGGCCACGATGAAGCTCGCCGTATCTTGCGGCGCATCGATTGGCGCATCATGCCGCTGCTCTTTCTTACTTACACATTCAACTTCATGGACAAGACCATCTTGTCTAGCGCAGCAGTGTTTGGTCTGAGGGAGGATACTCATCTTAAAGGCTCGAATTATTCGTGGGTTTCTAGCGTCTTTTATTTCGGGTACTTTCTCGCGGCGTATCCCACAACACTGTTGATCGCTCGCCTGCCGGTAGCGAAATATCTCGCGGGCACCACCTTTTTCTGGGGCACAGTAGTCGCCTTGACGGCTGCATGCTCCAACTATGGTGGTCTAATCACAGTGAGGTTCTTCCTTGGTGTTGCCGAGGCAACTGTCTCGCCTGCGTTGATGTTCATCACGTCTACGTGGTATACGCGAGACGAGATTCCAACTAGGACCGGCATCTGGTTTGCAGGAAATTCAGCAGGCGGTAAGTAGACGAAACTGCACGATTTCATATCTGGGGTACTGATCTTGGCTAGGCATTATTTCGTCGCTCCTTGCCTATGGGATTGGTCACATCACCAACAGTCTCAGCCCGTGGCGATGGATGTTCATAGTCCTTGGCATCGCTACGTTCCTCATGGGATTTGCGTTGCTTTTTTTCTTACCTGATACCATTTCCAAGGCCAGTTTCTTAACACCCGAAGAGCGTCAGTGGGCTGGTGATCGGGTCGTAATCGCTGGCACGGGCCGCACCGAGAAGACGACTTGGAGATGGGACCAGACGTTGGAGTGTCTACAGGACCCCAAGACATGGCTGATTTGGTCCATTGCACTCCTCTGCCAGATCCCTAATGGTGGTACTCAGAACTTTGCCAATCTGGTTATCAGGTCGTTTGGGTTCACGTCGCTACAGTCGACACTTATCAATATTCCCTATTCGATTATTTCCATCATGGCCATCTCTGGAAGTGGCTGGTTAGCCGGACGCTTCCGGTCTCTGAATTGCATTCTCATCGGCGTCATTGTCATCCCGCCCGTGGTTGGGTCTGCGTTGATCGGGAGCCGCAGCTCGATTCCTCAAAGCGTTTCCCTATTCGGATATTTCCTCCTGTCCACTGGGCCAGCCGGATTGCCCCTCCTCCTGTCTATCGTGCAGTCCAACTATCGGGGGGTGACGAAAAAGATGACTATGACCGCCCTGCTTTTTATTGCTTATTGTGTCCGAAAGTACGTATTATCATTCATCCCTTCAATAGTATTACCACTCGGTTGATGACACTCGCTAACTTATTAAGTATTGTCGGGCCTCAATTGTTCATATCAACTGAAGAACCCACCTACAATACAGCGTTCCGCGCCATCATGATCTGTTACGCCTTGGTGGTCTGTCTCGTTACGACACTCAGGTTTTATTTGCAGTTTCTCAATAAGCGAAGGCAACGAGAGGAAGGGATCCAAGGCAGCGCCGGGGCATCCGGTGCTGTTGGTGGGGGCAAGATAGTCGATGTCGCTGATGGCCGGAACCTGGCGGAGTTTACCAATGAGATTCAGCTCAGGCCGGAGGACTACGAAGATGTGACAGATTGGAAGACTTTTGGCTTCCGCTATAGGCTCTAACATACCCTCATCTCCGGCAGGTTCCAAGAGGAAAAGAAAAGAAACATATCTTTAAGCTTGTAGTACTATTTCTATGGGAACGAAGAAGGCCATTGGTAGCCAAAACACAGAAAATTTCAACTGCAAAGCAGGTATACGTCCGAATCCTGGTAAAGGAGGCTCAAGAGGATTCTGGATTTCATTGATTCCATCGCTACAGTTCCAAGGTGCCGGCCTGCTCTTTTGGGATAATACAGGACCGAGGCTCGACCGGGCAGCCAATCAAGCATTCATCGTCACTACTTGGCCAACCATTTTGGACGAAGGAGCTCGTGTTCCTGGATCTCGGATCTGGCAATTACTGCGGAACCGACCCAACGCTGCATTACCCCAATATCGAAGCGCCATGCTGGTAGTTGTCCAGACTCTGGACTTGAGAGCTAGAATCTAGACTTAAGCTCATCGATGTCGTCTGACCTTAGCTCGGTCCCAAAATAGCTTATACAAATTGTATTGTGATACCCTTTCAAGGCACGGAGCCGTCGACAGCTCCACAAACCCTATTATTTCGGATACTCTGGTCGTGTTCCCGGAGAATCTCACGATGGATAGTACTACGTAGTAACGTGTTCGTGACGTTATCTTCACAGGCTTGGCAGTACGGACTTTCTCTTAGCCAACCATGAAAAATGTCACGATAGTCATATATGTAACGAAAGATTTGAAATATGACGCATCTGCTTGGTCTATTGGATGGCCAATGAGCCCCCCTTTTCATGGAGCTGCTGCATCAACGGCCTGCAGGCACGAGGTTATCCCTACAAGACTAGGCTACCCCCGTAACCGACCTTGGTGTTCTTTTAGGGAGGATACTATTCGCTCTGCTATTATTGATAGGTGAAATGCGGGTAGAAAGGGAAATGCTCCTTTTTGCTCCTATTTTATTTACCCCGGCATGCCCCCAGCCAAGCCAATATGCGGCTAAATGGACGGCGGTCTCTCAACGTCACCTTTCTGCTACCCCAACCGTCATTTCTTCGGTCCTTGCTGCTCCAATTGATACCTAATATGGCCTTCCGTTTTCCGAACAAAGTGTTTTGGCGGGACGGAGGGCTTTGTCAGTATGTTCGTGGATGTGGCCAAGACCTGAACTACTGTAGATGCTTCACACGCAATTCGATGATCTATTCAGTTTGCACGGGTTAACTTACCCCTTCCTCTGCTACGCGGGCCCCGGCCCGCGCTACTCCTGTTATATCTTCTTCACCTTGGTTCCCAGGGTGAGACTCACGCACTTATAATGAGACACTCGATGGGTATTTATAATTGCTGAAAAATCGTCCCGCACATGTGAACTTCAGCCCCTTATCGTTGCTGTTTCTAATAGGCCTTACGCTATAGAGTTTTTAAATCGTGAGCTTTTCTATTCGATACCTACTTACGTGTGACCTGTAGGCTCCCCCTGATCAACTCAAGAGTCCTCTTCTAACCAGAAACGTTCGAGGAAAAGACCTCGTCGGTCAATTGGCTCTTGAAACCGTTCATTCGACATCGTTAGACCCCTTTCTTGGGAGCTTCAAGTCAAGATGCGTTTGAACTTTGGTTTAATTTGCGCCACACTGCTCGGTCTCGGTGCGTACCCTCCCTGCCAGCAGAAGAAGATGGAGAGTCTATTGAAAAATTGAGGGCTAACATATGCGTATATATCAGCGTCCGAAACCAACGCGGATGTCTTCAAAGATCCCGACACTGGGTTCACATTCTCTCAGCAAAACGTACAGATCACAACGGGTAGCAGCTACATTACGTTCCGCCTTGCGATCCCGAGCCCTGCGCCTGCCGGCCAGCCTTACGATGCCGTCCTGCAAGTCGTCGCCCCGGTTGCTGCTGGCTGGGTTGGTCTCGCTTGGGGCGGCTCCATGACCAACAACCCGCTCTTGATCGGTTGGCCGAACGGTGCTAAAGCCGTAGTGGACGTCCGTCGCGCCACGTAAGTTGCACATTTGTAAAAGTAGAGAGAGGACTCGTAGAACGACTCGCTCTGCAAAGAGGAAAGGGGGCTAACACGGTCACAGCGCTCACACTGCCCCCACGGCCTACACAGGCGCTACGGTGCAAGTGCTCTCCAAGGGTACCAAGACCAACGGCACGCACTGGCAGTTCACCGCCAAGTGCACGGGCTGCACACAATTCACCACCACCGGCACCACCACCAAGACCCTGAACCCCACAGGCGGCAACCGCCTCGCCTTCGCGTACTCCAAGACCAAGCCCAGCCAGCCCTCCTCCAACAGCTCCCCGATCAACGTTCACGACCTGTTCTCGTACTGGGACCACGACTTCGCGGCCGCTGGCAACGCCCAGTTCCAGGATCTGGTTGATGCGAACTTGTGAGTACGTTGAGATGAGGTGAGGAGTTGGCGGATTCCTTAGAAACGATACCTTTCTGTTTAGAAGCAGTTCTGACCGAAATAAATTTGATAAAGTAATGCCACTTTTGCGTACCAGTCGCCTTCGAGAGATTCGCAGAGAAAGGGGCGAGTTGTGTCTTGAAAGTACTTTTTTCCGTGTGTCTTGCTACGCTAGGAGGAAGTGGGTAGATATCTCGAGACGATGAAGGGGGTTTGGAAAAGGGTAAGATGCGTTAAGCGGCTTCAGTTTCTTTTTCGTTCCGGATATCGTACATGTATATAGACAGTATCCAGCTTTGGTTCGTATCTAAGGGAAACATGTTACCCCTTTTCTACCTACTCTCGATGATTCGTGATATGTCTATGTTTTATACATAGGTAGGTACCTAGCCTATTATAATTATTAGAAATTGCGATGTTCGACCCTTCACATATTGCAATATATAGAGATCTACCAAGGGGAAATTCCACTCCTTCTAAAATTCGCAAAGCAGTAAAGGATTTATACGCTAAAAATGGAGTACAATTAACAAGTGAAAATGTCGACAACAACAGCTAACGTCTAACAAATTGAACAGACATTGACACCAACGTGCGTGTAAATGAATGCTTCCACATCTCACTCGCTAGTACAGAGGGAAAATCCCAACAACGCAAGTTTCTATTGAGGAACAAACAGCCTTGGCCAGAATCAAACCTCCCCTGATGGAAACCCCCTCTCGCTAGCGAGTATCCCGCTCAAGTAGATAGACAATCCGTTTAAGCCTTGATGGCCATCTCGCCCATGGGGAGAGCCGCGAGCCAGCCATCGACATCCTCGGGAGCCTGTTGCTGCACAGTGCAGGAGCTGTACTGGTCAGAGGTCTGGGCGTGGATGCCAGCGGTGGTGCAGTCCGTGTTAAGACCGCAGCGGCCGATGTTGTCCATGGCCTTCTGGAGAGTGTCGCCCTCCCAGCCGAAGAGGTAGTCACCGTGGGCGGCAGGGCCACTTGGAATCGCATGTTAGCCGCCGTCGCTCAAGCATAGGATTTAGAGAATTTGCGGAGTTCAACTTACCCGAGGTTCATGGAGTAGACGTAGGGGTTGGAGCCGTCGGTGGGGAAGTCGGCGCCGTTGGCGAACTCGGTGACGTTCCACATCAACTCGTACATGATCTGGGGGAGCTTGACGGGGTGAGTGGACGGGCAAGCACCACCACCAGTGGCACCGGAGCCGGAGCTGTACGCGACGTGGCTCTGGTGGTCGGGGCTGTCCAAGTTCTGGCCATCCCAGCAGCTGATGCCAAGTCAGTTATCTGCGCTACGATATAAGATAGATCCGCGTTTCTAAACTTACGTGGGGAAGATGATGGTCTGACGGATCATCTTGCAGCTCTTGGAGCTGGGGATGTCAACAGTGTCGGAACCAGTGCAAGGAGCACCGCCAACGAATGTGTTCTCGTTAGTCGACGTCCAGCATCGGTGGCAGATGTTTGACTTCTGGACTTTGCTCGGGTCGGTGTTGGCGGCGTTACCGGCCAACATACGGAAACCCTGGATTTGAGTCAGACATGCTCATCTCAAGAATATCAGAACCGCCATCATCCTTACCTTCTTGAAAGCTGTAACCTTGCCACTGGGGATGTAGTAAAGGTCGAGACCACCCTTGTTGACCAGCTTTCCTTGCGGGCCACCGTTACCAACCTGGGGAACACGCTTGTAGGTTCCGTTCTTGGCCTTGTAGAACATGACGGCGGTCCAGTAGTTGGACTTGTCCTCCTTGAACGTGCAAGACGTGCAGGTAGAGGTAGCCAGGTCGTGAGACGTGGGGTCCATGGTGACGTTGAGAGAGTTACCACCGACCAGCTGGTGAAGATGGGGTGTGTAAGTCATGCCGGGGTTGACCAGAGGGTCGATACGGTCGACGACCAGCTGGGAGCATGCAAACCGCAGCATGGTGTTTCCACCGAACTGGGCGGCAGCATTCTGCGCCAGGAGCGCGACGGCAGCAACGGAAGTCAGCTGCATCGTGACTGATTTTACCTTGGGACGTTGATCGAGGAAGCCTTAGGGGATTGGGCGAAGGAGAGCGTTGGGCGAGCAACGATGGTATGGCTGTTGAGCTGCGGTGCGAGGCACGGTTGCAGAAATAGAATCCGGGGAGCTGAAATCTGGGGAAGTTCGTGATGACCGTTTGTACTTGTATGATCCGCGAGAGGGCGTTTCCGCCGTCCTGCACCCCATGAACTGCCGAGCCCGAAGAAGACTTTCGAAGATTTCCTGGCCTTGGACATACCAGAACGATTGGCCGGGATCATTTTCCAGCTTGATTGACTCGATTTCCGTATTGGGGGTCAAAGGCTGCCATAGCTCCGAGTGTTGATTGATCCTTGGACCTGCTTTCAACCCCCTTCTGGCTGTATCGTATTTACCCGGTTATTTACGCCTCCCAATAATAGAACCGTAATAGATGGCAGCGTAGCAACAAGCCGCACCTAGTGCTCGATAATATAGGACATAGCAAATTTGAACTGAGTAGGGGATGCCATCTTTGCCACTGGTCGCCGCGAACATGCACGTGTAAGCAAGTTCGCCTGGATTAGGCCACCGAACATCATCTTCCAGATCCGCCTCGTCTGGGAGCGAAGCATGGTTCTAGCCACGGTCGAGAACATTTCCTTATCGAAGCAAGTCGATCATTACTTTCTTTCGTCGTCGATATTCTTCGCTTGCCTTACGCCCAGCACCACGGCCGAGGCTTAATCTTCCTCACCACGCTGTTGATGATCGATCGACAGCGTGGACAGCCTTATGGCCGAAGGCGCTTGGGCGCGGCGAATGACTGCTGGGGCATCGAAGGAGCACCCGCTCTTCACTATATCCGGGCCAAATCTCGGCCCTAATACTAGAGAGGAGGAAGCAGTGCCAAGACACGTTATATGTCCTGGTCCGGCAGCCATACCGCAGGCGTTATTGATACACATGGTAGTGTCGTCACCAGGAACGAAAAATAGAGACTGTTGTTTATTTGATTCGTCTTTGTGGTGTGTGTAATGGTTGGTGGTATGCCTAGGATTTTTTCATTAGGCCACAATGGTGCTGCCGACAGCTTGTCCGAAGGCGTTGGATGTGAACACGGCTTGTAAGATGGACAAGCAGCCAACCATCTCGTCGCCTACATATTGCGGCTGCTTGTCTCAGACTTCCTCTCAATCAAGTTCCCCCACAACTGGATCGGTTAACCATGCCGTACATAGGACATACTGAAAGAGGGCCACATGGCCGAGATATAGTAGAATTCCAAATCATTCAACCATGCAGGGGCAATGTTGTAGCTCATTGATGACTCTGCATTCATAGCCTCCTAAGCGGAATATGCCAGCCAACCTGGAACACAACCCAATGTAGGCCCATAAGCATATGATCGTCGATGAAAGACTGTGGAGCAAGATAGATAGATAGATAGTGCTTAGTCTAGTCTATTAAGTCGCGATGCAGTCTAAGCTGTTGGAAGCGTATCCTCATCCTCCTGAAAGGATTTTCTTTCGGTTGGGTGGCATAAGATTCTTGGAATGCCCGAGAATGCTCGCCGGCAGAGTGGAACGATATTTCAAATTCTACCTTGCGCCTGCATTAAATCTATTCGCTTCTCGTCAGAAATTTGTCATTTCATAAGCGAAAGCTAACTTACTTGGTGGGCCTGAGACGAGGGCATTCTGTGATATGACATGCTCGATTCGTTTTCGTGTCGTTTTCGGGTTTTCCCTTCAGGGTGCTCCGGATCTGCGAATAATTCAAGGTGTTTTGAGGTTGTATATCGCAAAGTTTCAACGGAAAAACACACTGCCCTTCGTTTATTTTGCCAACATTATGGTACATCACACTGGAACATGTTCGGGACAGCGGATGAAAATAATAGACGTGTGTATACGTAGCCTTAGAGCAGCTAGGTAGAATTTTATTGGTGCTGACTACTCGTTGGCCACGGCATCTATACTTTGCATGCGTATATTCGAAAAAAGCTGTCGTGTAAATCCTGGCATTGTGTAGCGGCAACAGACAGTACCCCATATCGTCTCAGTAGTCCTGAAGAACAGCCAATAATGTAGCTCTGAGTATCACTACTGGATAAACATTAGTTAAGTGTGTTCAGGTATGCTGCATGTGTACCTACCTAGGTACCTAGGTAGGTATACGTTATAATTAGCTCGTTGACACAGTAGTATTCCGTCGATCTCTCCAGAAGCCAATCCAAGAGCCTCAGCTGCAAGAGGCAGAACTCACACAAGAGTATGTGCTAGAGCTCTAGAACCAATTCCAAATATTTTGATTATGCCGCAGTCCTCAACCTCCTGCACTGAACGATACTACTCTAATGCATTATTAGCAAGCAACGAATAATATCTATAACAAACAAGGGGCACGCAAACAAAATCAAGTCGATATAGTCTTGCGTAATCATATCGCGATATCGTGACAATGATCCAACTCGATGGAGACTCCACGGAATTTCGCGAGATAAGCAGCCGAGCCAATCTCCTCTTTAGGGTACTGGCGCTTTAGTCCCAGTCCAGTCCAGTCCAGTCCCGTCGTTTACCGGGATCCCTGTGATCTCGGGCAAGTCAATGCTTGCAGCAGATCTCGGGATATGCCTAAAATCGTCGGAATGTAACGTTGAAAGAAACAAACGGTCGGGTGCCGATCAGGCAAACGAGGGACACTCGCGGACCTGAGGGCCGGGCACTTGAGAGGTTGTTTTAACCCATCTTTCAAAACGACGCGTGCGCAGCCTATGTAGATACCGCTTACCAAGGATCACGTCAGGAGCATAGGGCAAAAAGGAGAAGTAAATTGAGTGACAATGATAGCGGGTAGGGTTCTCGCAGGCCTTATCTTTCATGTGACGGGGGTTGCCGCAGCATCATCTGCTGAGTCGCAGGTAAGACACATCATGAGGGGAATAAGAGCATCCCTCGACGAGAACATGACAAGTGAATGTCTTGTGCCGATTCAGGGGTAAATGCTAACCTGAGAGAAGTCCATCCCACTTGATCTGTCACCATTCTACAACAATAAGGCATTCGGCACGTACCCGGGAGAGGGTTCCTTTGACACACTGGGCCAGTCCTATCCCGCGCCGACTCTAGACACACAGCACTATACTCTAGGCGACACGGGGCTGGTGTATTCGTTCCCGGGATACACCGGACCCAGCGACCCGGACAATGTTGTATGCGATGGTCAGACCATCTCCGTATCGATCGGCTCCCGCTTTTCGGCCTCATTTCTGGTCTCCAATGATCAAGAGTTTGCTATAGTGTCTGGCAATGTAACATTTACGTATACCGACAACAGCACGTCGGTTTACGAACTGCGCTCCCTGGACTGGTATAGCTTCCTGACCATCAACCGCGGCGAGCTGATCTTCCCAAGCCGGTTCACAGCTACCGGCGTGGACTACAATACGAGTCACATCTACGAGCGTACTGCCCCTCTGGATGCTGGGAAGCAGCTGAAAGCCATAAGCCTCCCGGAAGCGTCCGACGCGGACGATGGTAGGCTGCATGTATTTGCCATCTCCCTACGGAGTGCCAACTCCAACTCATCCGTAGACGTGCAATCCGTTCGCCCGACTCAGAAGTGGCTTGGCAATGGTGCTCAGGTAGTCGAGGTTATCATCAATAACGCGGGTTCTGAATGCGTTTCAGGTGACGGATTAACTGTGTCTCTTTTTGGAGATGGACTCCAGACAACTGATCAAGGACTTCTGAAGCGCCTGTGTCCAGGAGACCAGAAGATCGTAAACCTAGGTATAGAGACCTCATCCAGTGGGCCCATGAACGTTTCCGTGATTATAGATGGCGATGCTACACAGCAACCATTTGGCTTCGAAGATATTCAGTTCGGGTTTACCGAATGGACTACCGACCTGGATAATCTAGCAGGACATGAGAGCCCGGAGTGGTTTAATGGAGCCAAGTACGGAATATTCATCCACTGGGGACCGTACGCCGTCACAGGATGGGGTAACTCATCGCCGCACGAGAGTTATGCTGAGTGGTTCTGGTACGTGATGCCTAAATGGCGCCCAATCGCGGCTACTAATCACGCAGTCTAGGTGGTACTCGACTCATCATCCTCAAGCCGATAACTCAGACTTCTACGACTATCGACTACGCACCTACGGCGAGGACTGGGCCTACGACGACACCTTCGACGATTTTACCGCGTCCAACTACGACCCAAAGGCATGGGTGGATCTGATCGCCGACGCCGGGGCGCAATACTTCGTCATCACATCCAAGCACCACGACGGCTTCGCCTTATTCGATTCCGGCGACACCAGCAACCGGTCAGCACTGCACTACGGCCCGCAGCGGGACATTCTCGGCGAGCTCTTTGACGCGGCAGCAACATACCAACCCACGCTCAAGCGTGGAACCTACTTCTCGCTGCCCGAATGGTTCAACCCAGACTTCGGGCCCTACGGCTTCGACCAGTCCAACTCTACTTCCGTGCCGGGGACGACCAGCTGGCCAGGCGTGCCCGCGAAGAACCCGTATACAGGGGTCGTGGAGCCGTACCTTGGACACGTGCCCGTCTCCGATTTCCTGGCCGACGTCATGCTCCCGCAGATGGAGACACTGGCCTACACGTACGAGACAGACATCATGTGGTGTGACTGCGGCGCCGCCAACCTAACCGCCGAATTCGCCGCGAAGTGGTGGAACACGGCTCGAACGCAGGACCGCCAAGTCGCCATCAACAGCCGGTGCGGCATCCCCCAAGCAGCAGACTTCGACACGCCCGAGTACCTGCGGTTCTCGTCAGCACAGAAGCGCAAGTGGGAGAGCAACCAGGGCATGGATCCGTATAGCTACGGATACAACCGCGCCACGCCCGATGATGCGTATATGAATGCGAGTACGATCATCTACACGCTCGTCGACATCGTCTCGAAGAACGGCAACCTGCTGCTGGATATTGGGCCCCGTGCTGATGGGTCCATCGTTCAAGTGGAGATGGACCACTTGCGTGAGGCTGGACGCTGGATCAAGAGTCACGGCGAGGCAATTTTCAACACGACGTATTGGTTTGTACAAAGCGAGATCGTGGGTGGTCCGGATCTTAGGTTTACGCAGACGGACGAGGCGTTCTACGTGTTGTTCCTCGAGCGGCCGGTGACTCAGGACGGCATGGTGGCTATTGCGGCGCCGGTTCCGGTGTTAGAAGGTGATGTAGTGAGTTTGGTAGCTGTGGAGGGCGGCGAGAACTTGGTGTGGAGGGTGACTGGACAGGGGGGACACAAAGTGCTGGAGATAGAGGTTGACGATGCGTTACTGGATAAAGAGGAGTTTGGCTGGGTGTTCAAGATCGAGTATGCGTAGACGAGTCATGGTATCTTGCCGAGTCTTACTTTTGTTGCACAAGCCCCTTTCTCACGATGACGTCCTCTAGATAGCAACAGAAATCTAGCTGGAGCATACGCTCATCTTCAAGCCAAGATGTCAACTAACCCATCCTCAAATCCCACGGTATGCAAGATCGTCTAGGAGGATAAGGCTTACCAAGCCAATTCCTCGCCTATGTAGCTCCTTTCGTTGTGCCATCGACAAGTTGCACCGGCTTGGGACATGACTCTTCAATCGGCACAACAGCCTCCATCCAAACAAAGCGGCGCTGTTACCAAGGTCTGCCTGGCAGAAACCGGGGCTAGCAAGGAAGAACGGCTGCCTTTTTGGTCGAGCTGCTGCATTCGGGAAGTATATCTGGTTCCTGAAAGCTGGTTAGGGGCTAAATAGACACTCGTCAGCTTATGTGGACAGAGATGCTTGCGCGGTGGCATACGCAGCTAAATAGATGCCAAGTAAAGCCTTACCTAGGTACCTAGGTAGGCATGCCTCTATTTGCCACTGATGAGAACGGCCTTGACGCCATGACGATAATTTAGGTCGAAAGCAGGCGGCTCACTTTTGATCACATACCATATAGACAACATCAATAGAAGGGAAACAGATGGTAAGGACGTTTGCATGCATTGATACACTATCATTCAGACAACAGACACTTCTTGGTAGTGAAACGGGATTTGACTGGCCAAGATATTGTCCACATATGTATGACGACCGAATTGTGCTGGTGCTGCGGTGATAGATTTATCACTGCCTCTTGTCCAGCTTCACAACATCTAAACTGCATTCAAGTAATAGTTCGCCACGAAGTGCGAGCTCTTGGAATAGCTCTACCATGGGCCTAGAGACCAACGGCATTGTTCAATGCCACGCAGACATGTTCGTATGTATCGATGCAATAATTTCTCTGGTACCCAACTGCAGCTCAAAAGAACCACGACGGGCCAAAGGGTAAGAGATCGAAAATGTTTCTCTGTCCTCCAATTTCCCCTCCAAGACCTGCCATTGAGACTCCGAAGAGCGACGAAAGCCAGAGTGAATATGAAGGATGATTCAGTTTGTTTTATAAAGAAGGAAGAAAAGAGAAAGGAAGTTTGAAAATTTCGGTTTTATTTAGTCAAGTCGGACGCAACAGTGGGGCGCGCGTCAAGACGGCACAACGTTGTTCCCGGTAGCCCATTCAAGCCACATCTGTCCATTCATGCCCAAACGTGGGCAGTAAGCCACAATATGTATCCTGTACGTGACTCCAGGGCTGGGCGGGAAGCCAGCGGGCCTACAGGAGCTGTCCCGTTAATGCTTACAGGCGCTGAAGTGGCAGGTGGGCCAGGGCTTACGGTTTTGGCCAATCAAATAGGCTACAAATCAGCGGGTAACGTCGCATGCTGGATCACCCCGCCATTCAGGCCTTATTGTTAGGGGTCTCTGACTCCAACATGCAGTAATCTTATCGTGTCGTGTGTTTTTTGCCCCTCTTTCCGTCACTTTGTCACTTATTCGACTCAATCTGGAAAGTATTTTACAATTCGAGTCCGTGACTCTTCTTTGTTACTCCTTTGATTAAATCTTCTTTAGGTCTTGTCAACCTAATAACCCATCATTCACTTCTCTCGTCTTACGGCCTAACTTGACCTTGCTGTGCAACATTCTCTACTGCATCAGCAATCCGATTTACTACCCCGCCATCGTCCATCGTCACTTTTTCTTCCTCCAGCAACCGTCGCATTCGTCATGTCGGGACGAGGAGCACGAGGAGGACCTGGCGCCAACTCCCGCGGCCGTGGAGGTAAATTCAAGAAGTTCACCCGAGGAGGTAAGCATCTGACTTGACATTCATTTCTACTATAACCTTCAAAATGCTAACGTGGCTGTCCCCTTAGGCGGAAAACACTTCTCTCGTGACCTGCGCCCCCTTGACGCTGACGGCAACGAGATCGGCATGTGGAACGATGGTACCAAGAAGGACGACGATGACGAAGATGAAGAGGACTCCGACGAGGAAGAAGACTCGGACTCTGACGATTCAGATGCCGGTCCTTCTCAGCAGCAGGGCGAGGTGAGCCGAGAGGAACGCAAACAGGCAAAGAAGGCCCAGAAGGAGGCGGCCATTGCCAAGAAGAAGGGCTCTGTCCAAGTCGGCGACATGCCCACCGATTCCGAAGAAGAAGAGGATGATGACATGCCCGCCAACCCCAACCATTCTAAAGCCGCGCGCAACATGACCAAGGTTCAACCTGTCGACCCCGTTGAAGAGGTCACCGAGGGAGTTCAGAAGGTCGCCATGAGCCGAAAAGAGCGCGAGTCCATGGAGGCCCAGCAGGCCAAGGAGCGATACCGCAAGCTTCACGAGGCCGGCAAGACGGACGAGGCCAAGGCCGACATGGCCCGCCTGCGCCTAATTCGAGAAAAGCGCGACGCCGAAGCCGCCCGAAAGCAGGTTCGTAACTATTTACGCCATGCCAAATCATGCCAAATGATACTTTGCTAACACCTGACCGTAGGCCGAGAAGGAAGAGAGAGAGGCGCAGGAGAAGACCAAGAAGGCGGAGATTGAGGCCAAGGAGTCGAAGAAGCGCGAGGCTGCCTTGGGCAAGCCTAGCAAGAAGGGAAAAGTTACTAAATGAAATGGACCATCCATCACTAGTCACTCTGAACATAGTCTGCGTAGTCCTTAGACGCTAGGACACCATCCCGCTGCGTATCAATCAAAACCGCGTCGTCTCGCAGGTCATTGTCCCAAGCTTGGTCTATATGTGCCGCCGTGGATGACTTCTATCCCAATTTCCTAACGTCCATGTGTCCCTAGCGCCCTGCTAACCACCATATTCGTTACCACTGTTAATCATATACCGTCCCGGGATATTCCGACTAGATACTGAAAACCAATTGCGTATCGATGAGATCAGGCAGACTATGTACAGGACGTAGCTGGCACATATCACCTTTAATCTGTCAACAGCCTACACGGAACCTACACAGCTAGGCCAGTTAGCGAATGCGTTTCGAGCAGGCTGCTGGCAGGTGATAATAAAAGCAATAATACGTGCAACCCGAAACCTCTAATTTAACTAATTACATCTCGGCGATGATTGGTATGAATTTCCTTGGCTGATATCGCACACCTGGCTTTGGATTAAGCAGTTTTTAGAAGAGTAGAGTCGACGCAAGCATTCGTATACGTTTTAGTTTGCGCACCCGTGCCCAAAGCCCTGCTACCGGGCATCATATAGTGCGCCCTAAAATCGTTCAGGCTATCAGAGCCAGGGTAAATTGTATCCTTCTATATTCACACGCCACTCTTTGTTATGTTATTGAACTCATCGAGCAAGTCTCGGCACACATTAAGCCAACTCGGCTCGATTATAACCTCCCGGTAGCAGGTGTATTTGGGGCCTCAGCAGGCAAAGTCTGTACCATCGGTGCCTCGCCCACACTGTGCTTCCAGAACTCATCGAAGTCGATGCCTTGCTTGTCAAACATTTCCCTGATCTGCTTTGCCGTCTGGTCCTGTTTCTCGGGCGTGAAGCCACCTGGTTGCGACGACTCGAATTGTATGATCTCGATCCAGCGATAGAATACGTCTTCTTTGCCGATGGCGGTGAGCGCATCCCTAAAGGCGAAAACCTGACGCCTTCTATCGTCTTCCTCGTCGCTCCCGTCGACCTTCATATCGACGCAAAGCCATCCGTACTCCTCTTGGAAGACTAGGACGACCGTCTTGAAGGCCTCGATGGCGGCCATCTTCCTGTTGACCATGGTGTGCGCGTCGACCATGGCTGCCCAGTCCAAGTCCCAGCTCATATTCATGAGCAGGTAGCCCGTCCTCTCGTTGACAAGCATTGGCGCCGTGGCCGTGGCGATCTGCGACATGAAGAGGCTCTTGCTAGTGTGGTCGTCTACAACGTTTCCCTTGGTCTCGGCCCACTTCCGGCTCCGCCGCACCACCACCTCGCGGTCCTGGAACCCGACGTTGGAGCGCCACATGATGGGGTTCCCATGCTCCTGAGCGAGACAGAAATCCACGGGCCAGGGCCAGAGGAAGATGGCCAACAGAAAGTCCAGCATGAAAGAGAAGGCGCGTATGCTGACCTCGGGCACGATCTCGGACCAGTCCATCTCGTCGACGACCATCGTGGTCTCGTTGGGATAACCCAAGACAGAGGCGAATATCCGCAAGTAGTACGGCAGGATGCAGTACATGCGGTAGACAAACAAGGCCGCTATCCCCACGTTCAACAAGGCGGGGACGGCGAATATCTTGCGCTTGAAATCCGCCGGCTTGTTGTCGATGTGCGTGATGTACACGTGCTTCTCGTCCAGCGTCTCGATGAACGGCTGCAGCACCTCGGGCGGCCGCTTGAAGGGCGCTGGCGGGCCGCCTTCTTTCTTTTTGGCTGGGCCAGTCTTTCCCGCTCCTCTTTGCCGGGCCATGGTCTTGAAATTGTTGAATTATTCTCAATTTGTAAGTGAGTAGGAAAAAAACTGCTCGGATGGAGAGGACTTGTGTTGGTAAAATTTCGAGATGAAAGGGGGCGTGGCTGAAGCTACCCCTGGATGTCCCCGGCCGTTCCTGAGATGTGTGGCTGAGCAGGGACCTTTAGGATCTTGTCCCCGGCCCCTACCCACCCGCCACCCCGCTAAAATTTGTGATCTTCCCGCGATTAATTAACGTGGCGTCGCGATACGGAACTTTTTATCTCGATAACCCACTCAGAGACGAGGCCTGCTCAGAGACATCGTTTTTTTTGTGCTTCAGATGTCGCATAGAGGCGAGTCGAAGCGAGCGTTACAACTATGCTGAGAGCGAGGGTATCAAAGGTCAGTTCCTATCTGCCATGATTGTCTTTCTACGTATTGCGTGTTGGGCTTTAGCTGAAAACGTCCACAGCGGGAGACGTCTTCGATATGCGCATTCTGCCAACATCGCCTCTCCTTACGGCTTGCTACCCAGCGGAGGCGGCAGTTCTCGAGTACAGCGATCCTCGGCGACGATGATGGATGGGGTGGCGGGTGGGGAACCAGATCCTCGGCGAAGTCGAGCCAGGACGATTTCCTAAGCCAGCACGAGATCCTCGCGCGCAAGCATTTACTTGCAAAACAGCAAGCCCAGAAAGCTCCCGAGCCCCGAAAACCTACGCCCGCCGACCATGGCCTACAAGCCAGACATATGTGGAATGCGGAAAAACAGCGAGAAATCGAGGCGAACCTACGCCGAGATGGAATGGTTCCCCAAGACGAAGCCGCAGACCCTTCAGGCAGACGAGATATAATAAATGATCATAATCGGTTGCTTGCACTCAGAAGACCGGTGCCCTCCAAATTCAACTCGATAGACGAAACCCAGAAAATGCCGCCACAGAGTCCCGACATGCGGGTACTTACGCCAGCGCCCCTGCAACGACGTAGCCAGCGGATACTTGAGTCGGAGCCCCTAGGAAACAAATCGTTGGAGAGAAAGCCGGGAGGCCCACTGCGGTACCCTAGCCAGCGGATAACTTGGTCGCTGGAGAGAGGACGTACACCACAACCTGCCCGGCCTGGTCGTGTCGAATCTACAAAATCACCGAGCGGAGCGGGTAATACACCGGGATCCCCGGGCGATTTATTAGATAAATTACTAGCTGAAGCTCCCAGAGAATTGGATCGCCAATCACCCTTCGGCAGCAACACCATATCTCGATCCCCCGGTAGTAACTTCTCGCCCGCACCAAATCCGAGTTGGGAGAACAAAAAAAAATCTCTAAGAACCCTAGATCACCTGAATAATACAGCCCACCCACCTCAGCTCTCCGGTGGCAATTCGGATTGGGGATTACTAGCCAGGAAACAAGCTCCGAATCAGTCTAGCCGTGAAGACTTTTTGGCTGCCATAAATACCAAGACTACGCGCTCCGTAGAGACAGGCTCTCCTGGACCGGAAATAACGCAATCTACCTCGGAAGATGGTTTGGTTGCGGTGGAAGGACAGTTCGGCGACAGTACTCTACAATCACAATCGCTAGATTCAGACGATTTGGGAAAGGAGCTCGACGAGAAGCCCAGTTCTCAAAGAGCGAACCAATCACAACCACCCTCGGTCGAGGAAAATCCCTCGGAAAAGGCGCCAGATACCCGTGCCACGGCATATGGCACTACTGAATACGGCCAAACGAGAGGATCAAGAAGCCGAGGCCGAGGCCGAGACCTTGATGGTGACCAGACGCCAGCTCGGTTTGAACGGGGGAACCGTGGCAGGGGTGGTCGTGGTCAGCGGTCTGGACGAAATTCCAAGTACGGTGGCGACGAAGACGAGGGCTTCGACTACGATCAGTACCAAGAGAAACGTCGAGGCAAGGCACAGCGCAAAGCGCAACGCGAAGCCGAGAGAACCGGTCCCATCCCGATCCTCCTGCCAGAACTGATTAGTATTACAGCACTAGCCGAGGCACTGAGGGTGGAGCCTCAACTGTTCTTGACTCAACTCACCGAGCTTGGTTTTGAGGGTGTAACGCTAGATAGTCTTATGGCCGGCGAGACGGCCGCACTAGTTGCCCAAGAGTACGGCTTCGAGCCGACGGTAGAGGCTGGTATGGATCGTGACCTCAAGCCTCGCCCACCACCGGAAGATCTATCGAGCATACCCGAGCGGCCACCTGTCGTAACTATCATGGGCCACGTCGATCATGGCAAAACAACGCTGCTTGATTATCTGCGACATTCTTCCATCGCGGCCCAGGAGCATGGTGGCATTACACAGCGCATCGGTGCTTTCTCCGTGAAGCTGTCTTCTGGCAAACCAATCACCTTCCTCGATACCCCTGGACACGCCGCTTTCCTTACGATGCGGCAGCGGGGTGCCTTTGTAACAGATATCGTCGTCTTGGTCGTAGCCGCAGACGACAGTGTCAAGCCCCAGACTATCGAGGCTATCAAGCACGCGCGCTCTGCTAAGGTACCGATGATCGTCGCCATCAACAAAATCGACAAGGACGGCGCTCGTATAGACCAAGTAAAGCACGATCTAGCACGGGAAGGCGTCGAGATCGAAGACTTTGGTGGAGATATCCAAGTGGTCTGCGTGAGCGGTAAGACTGGACAGGGTATGGATGACCTCGAAGAAAATATCCTTACGCTCTCTGAAATATTGGACCACCGAGCTGAAGTCGACGGGCTCGCAGAAGGTTGGGTCCTGGAGAGTAGTCTCAAGCCGATTGGAAAAGCTGCTACCGTTCTAGTCAAGCGAGGTACCCTACGACCAGGAGACTACATTGCGGCGGGTCTTACATGGGCCAAGATCCGTCATATCCGTAACGAGGCCGGTGTTGATATCGACGAGGCGCCTCCTGGCACTCCAGTCGAGATCCTAGGATGGAAGGATCTCCCCGCGGCAGGCGACCAGGTCCTCCAGTCCCCCGACGAGGGCCGAGCCAAGGATGCAGTGGAGTACCGCGAGGGTCTTGCGGAGCGCGAAAAGGACGCCGCTGCTCAGGAGGTCATCTCCGAGTCGCGCAGAGCCCTTCAAGAGAAGCGAGCGCGCGAAAAGGCCGCCGCCGAAGCAAGCAGCGACAAGGGAGCTCCAGCCCCCGCCGAAACCCCTCCCGAGGAAGAGAATGGCGTCAAAATGGTCAACTACGTGGTCAAGGGCGACC
>JAOXNK010000008.1:39262-72556 GCA_028566675.1 Hypoxylon intermedium
GCAAACATGAAGTACCCTACGACAGCTCACTTAGTAACCATCCATCTTTTACAACTCAAATCATCATCACCAACATAAGCGTCATCTAGTTTACCACTATCTTAGTCGATTATTCAAACGAACACATTGCCCTTGCCTACGTAGATAGTCCTTCAAGATGTCGCACGAGCTCGTTTTCCAGCTGAGCGGTACCTGCAATAACTACCCCTGGGGAAAGAAGGGGAACCAGTCTCTCGCAGCGCAGCTATGCGCGAAAACGCCTGGCATCGATTTCCATATCAAAGATGACGAGTTCTACTCGGAGATGTGGTTTGGAGACTACCCGGATTTCCCAGCGCGCGAGCTGAGTACCGGCGAGCCGCTGGCCGAGGTGCTAAAACAACACAAGGAACAGCTCCTAGGGAAGAAGGTCATCGACAAGTTCGACGGCCAATTGCCCTACTTGCCCAAGATCCTCTCGATCGCAAAGGCGCTTCCACTCCAGCTCCACCCTAACAAGGAGCTCGCTACCAAACTCCACGAGAAAGACCCCGACAACTTCACTGATCCAAACCACAAACCCGAGATTGCGGTGGCACTATCCAAATTCGAGGTGTTCGCTGGGTTCAAGCCGCTAGATCAAATAGCACCCGTTTTCAAGCTGCAGCCACTCCAGCAGTTCAACCCTACAAAGGTTGAGAAATGGACAAATGAGACGCTACGGAGTGTGACCAGGGACCTGCTCAAGTCAGATCTAGAGACGGTCAAGAAGGTGCAAACAGAGCTCGCGAAGGTACCGAAAGATCAACTGGGCGATGCAGCCTACATTCTAGACCTTCTTCCTCGTCTGCAAGACCAGTACGGCCCCGAAGATGCCGGCAGTCTAGTCGCTCTATTGTGCATGAACTACCTAGTATTCAATGCTGGAGATGCCATATGGATCCCCGCAGATGGTATCCACGCCTATTTAGCGGGCGACATCGTCGAGTGCATGGCGCGGAGCAACAACGTTCTCAATGCAGGCTTCTGTCCGCCTGGCGACCGCAATAACGCCGATCTATTTGCAGATACCCTCACGTTCAAGGCCCACAGCCGTGACGACGTCTGCCTTCCGAGTCAAAAGTACGGGAAAAGCAAAAACGGAAAGACGGTGGTGTACAAGCCACCGATGAGCGAGTTTGACATGCTCAAGACGGACTTGGGCGCCGGTGAGAGTGACGAACTCAGCGCGAGCGAAGGGCCGGGTGTACTGATCGTGACGTCGGGGAAGGGCGTGATGCATGCTGATGGCAAAGATTTCGAGCTCAAAGACGGGTTCATCTACTTTGTTGCGCCAGGTGTCTCCGTTAAATGGGAGAGCCAGCAGGGGATGCAGCTCCACATGGCCGTCTTGTAAATTTGCAAAAAATAGGGGTTAAGTGTCCCGGCATACAGACACGTATCTACGAGTGATGATAAGACTAATGAAGCATCAGATATATTTGCGGCGTCTATAACATAGCACTAGGTATATCTGTGACTGTGTTTCATAAGCCGTAATTACACCTATTGGGATATTCGTTACTCGTATTCACATCTTCGAGACGCCCAGACCATTGGCGGCAATTTAGTGACAGACTAAAAGCCACCAATCATGACTGCATGGTAGCAATGCGTTCACCGTCCATCCAGACTTGCCTTTTGGGGGAAGAACACCGGCACGGCACGCAGATGGTTTAGGCAATTGATCGTGAAATTTGCGGAGGGTAGTATCCCGACTGAACTCGTGTCGACATCGTCCCCGCATCTCATCGGGTACAAAACCTCCATACGAAAACCATCGCGGAGCCAAGCAAGGTAAGCATGGCTTGAAGATGTGAGTCGGGGGTTTGCCCCAAGTTGCGCAGCTCGATGGAACGTCGCTGGCCTGGATTGGGTAAACAATCGTGACATCGCGGTTCGGGGCACAATGCACATCTTAGAGCACCGTGTCGCTATTCGTGCGGCAGTGGATCGGGTGGCAATGCGTGTCGTCCAAATCATGACTTCAGTATTCCCGGCCGACTCTACTCCGGGCTTCATATATAATCCTTCGCGCTGTGCCGATCCAGACGCCTTGGAGCCCTCTTTGCGTTGCAAGTGATCGTCACAGAGCCGCGCACTCTCATCCAACCTTAACCGCACATCATACTCGAAGGGACCTTGTCAAGATGGGTATTCATGGACTTTTGGGGCTGCTGCCTCTGCTAGGCCTCACGACAGCTGCACCAGCAGCTACAGCCACGATCCACCTGTGTGGTGACTCGACGATGGCAAAGGGGGGTGGAGGCGCGGGTTCGGGTTCGGAGGGTTGGGGCGAGTATCTCAAGTACAGCTTCGGCTCCAACTACGTCGTACACAATGCTGCCATCGGTGGAAGAAGCGCAAGGTCCTTCACCCGGGAAGGCCGCTTCACGGATGTGGCCAACGTGGTCAAGCCAGGCGATTGGGTGGTCATCGAGTTCGGCCACAACGACGGCGGCAGTCTGAGCAATGATAACGGGCGAACTGACTGCTCGGGAGACGGCGCGCAGACATGCCAGACGACATACAACGGCCAGAAGGAAACCGTCCTGACGTACCCTGCGTACTATAAGAACGCCGCCAAGTTGTTCCTCGACAAGGGAGCAAAGGTCATTCTCAACTCCCCCACCCCGAACAACATCTGCGAGAGCGGCACTTGTGTCAACGACGTAGCTCGATTTGACTACTACGCATGGTGAGCAATCAGAAACCCAAGAAACCCGATAGTCAGTCCCCTTTACTAAGTCTCCTACAGGCACGCCGCTGCGGAGCTGAACAGCCCGGACGTATACCACGTGCCGCACAAGCAGTATGCGGTCCAAGTTATGCAGAAGCTCGGCGCCACAGTCGTCAATGCCAACTACCCGAAGGACCACACACACACCGGACCTTACATGGCCGACGTCATGGCTGGCAGCTTCGTGCTGGGTCTCAAGTGCGGGACCACCGCGCTCGGCAAGGCTGTCAAGAACACGACCGAGTCTCTGACAACGTCCTCTTTTGGGCCGTGCATCGCTCAGAATAGCTCCATCCCTATTTAGAGGGGTGTGTTGGGTCATGGAATGGAATATATGTATCATTAATTATCAAATATACATGATGCGCAACAGACATCAGACCGACTTCTTACCCATGAATAGGAGCAGTGGAAAAGGTCGTAGTCACGCTGAGAAGTATTGTACCTTGGCTTACGTATATAATTCACATCAACAGAGTAACACTTCGAGAATCGCAAACCCTCGTCAAGAAGGGCTGGTGGTGTAGTGGTAGCACTCTCCATTCCGTAGGTGTCAACTTCGATGGAAGACGTAGGTTCGAATCCTACCCAGTCCAGATTTTTATTATTTTATTATATATATGTTCCTAGTTTTTGGACAAGGTGGTCGTGGTGCTTACTTACTATCTCGCTGACACCAATGGCTTCGATTGTGCGATTGGCCAGAGCATTATGGGTAGTGGAAGTCGGACGAGGGAGAAGTTGTCCATGTATGACGTGCTGAATTGGATCTCGCAGCCGTCAGCAGTCACGTTCGCCGGCACAACACTGAGTGCCCGGCAGATGATGAACACGTCCGGTATATCCGAATGGAACTTCTCGGCGGCTTTTATGAGAGAGGCGAGGGATCCAAAGTCGCAGTACAGGAATGTGACAACGACAGAGGCATCGGTAGCGTCGATGTCCAGATGACGGCATCTGTGCTCTTTTGACTGCTGCCAGTGAATTAGGGTTGAGCTGGATGAGAGAGGATATGCTGCCTGTGATGAAAAATGTCTCCTTGAAGATCGAGGATCTCGGTCTCGATCTTGAACTCGACCTTCACGGATCAGGGTCACATGAACCAGTAAAAAATTGCCAATCAAGGCAGTTCTCTTCGGTCCTCGCAAGGTGGCTTGATTTGAAGTATTTGTGTCTTGGTGATTTAGAGGGGTGTATCTTGGGAAGCTCCTTTTTGACCCTGTTCTTGGTCTGGCTACAGTATCTCCTACCGGCCCATGAGCGACGCTTCTAGATACACAATAGGATCTTATTGGCTCTCGAAAACTGCTGCGCTCTTAAAAGGCGTATAGAATAGGGCACACGTGGCAAGCGGGTGTTGTGGCCACGGGCCTCATTAGAAGTCCGTCCTGTTTGCGCCGTTCAAGTAAGGATTTACCTCAGCCGCACGCAGTCTTCGTTCTTGTGCCGAACATAGGATCGCGTATTAAGGTCTCATGACTTGTCCAGGACACCGAGTTGCTGTAGAGACTGTCATGTTCAGCGCCATCCAATCTACACCGAGGATTCGACGCAACTAACCAGATATTCACATCGTTTCTACCACTATATACCGGGCATTGAATTGACTAGCTCAAATCAAATCTATCGTCCACTAAACTTCTTTTCCAAGTACCGGAGAGGGAGGTAGAGAGCCGCTGTTACTACAAAGGCCAGCTCAAATCCAATATCGCCCGACTTCTCCGCAATAGGGCCCTCGAACCATACTTGCGACATGCTAGGGATGACCAGTCCGAAGCTGAGTACGCTCGCCGCCAAAGCGGCAACTCCCCAGGGTAGTCGAGACGCTACATTCCAGCTACTGTGATCATACGAGTCGTATCGGCCGCCCCTGAAGACGGTGTGCTCTACTATGAGCACCGCTACAAATGCGGCAGACCAGTAGCCGATCAGCGCTATGAAATTCTCGAGGCTGTCGAAGAATGCGGCTGCTGCTTTGATGCTGACCGGGATGACGATGGCGGTGACCACGATCGAGAACATGTACCGTGGAATTACGACGAGCTGCGGGATGAGAATCTGAAAGTTGAGGGTGATCGAGTACATCGTCGCTGCAATGTTCCCGAGCATGGTCAACGAGAGCACGACCACGACGAATTTCCCGAACCCGCCAGCTAGGGACAGCATCGCAGCTAGCACGCCGCCGACTTGTGTTGCCTCGTAGCCTTCTTCCCACTCGGGGATGCTAGTTATCGCTCCTCCTATAGCCGCGCCAAGAATCATCAGTAAAACAGATGGGAACACGAGGCCTGCATACCCGTATAGGAACAGCCTCACTCTGGAGATATAATCAGCTTCGGGACGACAACACCACAGGGACAAGACGACTCACGATGAGAACTTGGGATTCAGATACGTGGTAAAGTCTGAGGCAAGGCAAGCGTACGGGATCATGTACGAAGCAATGATCATGCCAAAACTTAGGACACCGCCAGCAGTCGCCGGTTCTGTTGGCGCTTGCTCCTTCAAGCTTGACCCTCCGCATCCCGTCGCGATGACAATAGCGATCAAAGCCGGAATCCACGCCCAACGCTCGTAGTGGTGTAGGACCTTGTACCCGCAAAAAGAGATGAGCAGTGCCAAAACGCCCATGATGACGATACCGACTGCCGGTGTAAGCGAACCACCGGCGACCGCAGATAGACACTGGCCCCCGATGACGCAAATGATGACACAGAATCCCGTGAGCGTAGCCAAGTTCAAGATGACTGGTACGCAGACGAGGTATCTTCCAAAGGAGAACCGAGCCTGGATCATCTGCCGCAGCCCGGTCTTGGGCCCCAAGATACCAAGGTAAGCAGGTATCGCGGCGGTCAGGAGGCAGAAGAACAGGATGACCAAGCTGCAATCCCTTAGACTCAAGCCATAGGTTGGGCCCAGCATGCCGAATGTGATACTAGGTAATCACAGCGCAGTATTAGCAAAGTATTCCTTCTAGTAGGTTGCGTATAGTTGACCACTCACGGCAAGAGGTTTATGTTCATGCACGCCCATATCGAAAAGTAACTGCTGTAGTTCGTAGCCGTCCGGTCTTCCAACGCCACGGGCATGACCCCTCGCTCCTCCACCGGGCCAGCTGCTATCCCACGCGCCAGCATCCCCCGAAGAGTGGCGATCAAGTTGCGACCCTTTGGCTGGGCAACTTCGCTTTTCTCCGCTACCTTCTCGACATCCTTGTTGCTAGTTGTAGGCCTGTTTCCACCATGCTGGGGATCTTGCGACGACATCATGGCGGTCTCTCCAAAAGAATAAAATAAAAAAGAAGAAGAAGAAGTATGCGCACTCGACGAGTAACGACCAGATAATACGATTTCCAAGACGAGGATTTCCAAGGGGGTGTGACTGGCCGCCCAAATGACCGCTGGAGTTAACGGAGACGGTGCAACGCAATATGTGACTCTTCGGCGACGGCGCGATAGACGATGTTTGACAGCGAGCACGCTAAACAACCCAGAATCGCCTATTCCCCGGCTCCTTTCAAGTTCGGTTCCGATCTTATCTCTGACTCGAATAATCCAGTGCTGGGTGCCCTACCTGTCATATGCAAGTTGCAAGCTGCAAGTAATTCCCGATACCTCCCGGGCGTGCAGCAAAAGGCAGGGATTAGGGAATACTCGCCCGAGTCCATGGTCCGGACTGTCGATTCGGTGATGTAATTGCTAATTGCCACGAGAACGAAAGAGTTTTCGCCGTCTTTAGCCAGCGAAGCTTCTGTTCTCCATACAGTGCCAAGAGTGCGTAGTAGTGCTAGTGATGAGGATGAGGATGTATGGCTTTGTCGGTATTCCTGCACTGTATAGACTGTCTCTATCCGCTGAATTGTAGACATGTCTCATGTCTCAGGGCACATAATATTAGGTACCTACTACTGGCATCTCACGATAGCTACGGCAGATGTGATAATCCGAGCTCAGGCCAGCAAGACGACATGTCCAAGACTCGCTTGCTATCCCAGAACGGCGACCTGGCGTCATGCTCTTCCTCGTCTGCCGGCAAGAGTCCCAGCGCCTCTATCGGGAACAACCAGAAGCCTATGGCATTTTCCATCGAATAAGCCCTTTGGAGTTTCTCCGAGTTCTTGAGCTTCTCTATGCGCGAACTGAAAGAACCTATGCGGCTGAATTTCTCTAAGCCCGCGATCCAGTTGTTGTAGAATTCGTCGTGTAGCTATTGTGTCGCCGTCGCGCGGTCTTGGACTTTCTCCTTACTCGGGCGCTTAGCGGAGACGAGAAAGCGATATTGCGAAGAGGGAAATTGCGGAATTCCCCAGGTTTGAAGCATCTTGCGCCAAAAGTAGTACATCCTGCGCGGGTCGAAGGTGCCCACGAAGACGCGCAGCAGGTCTTCCGAGATGGGCCGGGGATCGCGGACCACGAGGTCGAACGTAGGTATCTTGGACGCCACGGGACACGATTTGTGAAATTCTATCCTATGCCCCATGGCAGGGATGCCGCTGAAGAGGCCGCGGTACGTGCGCCCGGCATTCTCGATGCAGAGAAAGAAGACCTCGCTGAGCTGTGACATGACGGCTATGAATGTCTCACGGGTTGGCGGATCCATGTCTGACAGCTCGGTCTCGTGTTGAAGAGAGTTGATACCGTTGCCGTTGAATGCCAAGTTCAAGAGACCGACACCTCGAGGATCCAAGTCCTTCATCTTGCAGACCAGTTCGGCAAATGCATTCTTCCACCAGCGCGGCCGCGGCTGGAGGATATCAAACTCGGGGTTGAAGAACAGTGTGCCCGGTTTGATCGTCGTGCCTCTCTTGAATCTGCAAGGCATGTGTATCCTATAGAACCGAAGCGCAGCCTCCCTCGACTCGCTGTTGACCCGGAGGAGTTTGCTAAGTATCTGGTGGCCCCTCACGATAGGTAACACCTCTTCGTGACCGCCGAACAATTGCAGCCGCTGTCCATCTACGGCGTAGCGGGCGCGGGCTGGCAGCTTGATCTTGACGAAACGGAAGCGCTCTAAAGCATGTCGCCATATTTGCAGCCGAAGTTCCTTGGGCAGTAACGGGAACTGAGGAAAGTCTTTATTTTCTTCTTCCTCGTATCTCGAATTATATATCTGCAGATGCGCTTCAGTAGACATTGCCAATTATGAGCATCTAGTAACTAGAGTAACTAGGAGATAACAATTTGCAGGTGGAAAACATAGATCGCCATGTATGCTGCACCTGCCTGCGCCGCAAGCATGCAAGATTAGGTATGTCTTGGCAAGCATCACAGTATGGTCTATGGGCACATATACGGAGTTACTCCATGTCTATCTCGCCAAGTACGCTTCCTCTTTAACTTGTCCAACTTCCAGAGCTGACACGAGCCTCATCACTGTAATAACGATTACCCCAGAACTTGAATTTCTCGTCAGCGTAATACGCTTGCCGGTCAAGCGAGAAAGGGAACTGGGCGTCGTTATCCATCAACCACTGGAACGCCTCCCCCTGACTATCTACGTGTTACCCCCTTGAACATGATGCGGTGTTCTACTTGAAGCCGTAGTGGGATTAGTAGTTTGTTAACGAGCCAATGAATTCCTTCATCTTGTCAGAGGAGATGATCTTTTTACAATGCTGTAGTAGCTACAGTCCACGCGCAGAGTCGGATAATGTATTTAAGCTACTTAAGTAGCGAATTGAACACAGTCGAGAACCAATACTCCAACACGAACGGTAACTCAATACCCGATATCGCGTTCCCTCTCCCGAATGGATGCATCCACCGCCTTCTGCCAGTTATGCAGACGATCCCTCACCGACTGCTGATACTCAGGCAGCGTCATGATCGCCCTGCCAAACGACCCAAGATTCTCGTTGTACGCCAGTACATTCATCTTCTTTCTGGCGTTCTTCAAGATTGATATAGTTTCCTCGTCAAAGTACAGTCCGCAATGACGCATTTCATCCAGCAGATCCAACATGCCGGTGAGGTCTCCGCGACGTGTCCAGTACATCTCCATCAACTCGTTGTAGAAGGGTGTCGACACGCCGAGGACGTAGGACTCGAGCCCTAGCTCCTTGACGCGTGGCAACACGGAGAAGGCGAGAGGCGAGGGGGCATGGAAGGCGGTGTCGAGCCGGCGGAGCGCGAGGAGGAGGTATGCCGGGTATAGAGGTCCGTGGACATACAGGCTCAGCTTCTCAGATGGAGCAGTTCCCGACGCCTCGGCATCCTCAGGAAGCGCAGTCGCTGCGTCATCTTCCGAGTCCTTCACCTCCACTTTACCCATCTTCCTCTTCCTCTTCTTGCCCTTGGCCGTAAATATGTTAGTCGAGTTCTCTTTCTGCTCCGGAGAAATGGTCGTATCGAGACCGAGCCTAGTAGGCATGGTGAAGACCTCCTTCTCCAACACCTCCCACAGTTCAAAGTCCGTCTGGGCGCCTGTCATCAAGCCCTCAATGCGGGTGCGCTCCGGGTAGCGCTTAGCCTCCAGCTCGACAGTGCGGCCGATAGCGTGAGCGGGTGTCTTCCAGCCCTCCTCGGCACTATCCTGAGTCCCTGCCAGAGACTCTTCATCGTACGCGACGTCGTCGCGTGCGGTGTAATCTGTGGCCGAGGCGTGGATGGCACCGAGGGCTTTGCTAGCCGCAGCGCGCAGGTCGGGAGGAAATCGTAAGAGAGCCTTGTGACGATCCTTGGCCGCACCAGCAAGGAATCCGGGGGCGGCGATATGGGCTGGACGGGCCTGTCCGGCATCTTTGGCGGCTTCTTGCATGATGAGCATGGCATGACGTGTCCCATCGGGCGGCGGCGGGGCATCTCCATCAGACATGGTGGGTTTGAGACCGCGAGCTTTTATGTCGGCGAAGATGCGCTCGAAGACCTGTCGCTCAGACGGCGTGATGGTACCGCGGCGCGATATATCCGTATGCTCGGATGGGACAGGCTTGTCTCCAACCTGCAAGTCGAATGGTATGTATGGGTCATCTTTTCTTCTCAGTTGACTTGTCGCATGTAGCGAACGGGCGTGGGCGAAGGCAAAGGCGAAGCCCGTTCGAGGGTTCGCACGGAGGATGGTCCTCGTCTGGTATAGAAAAGGGAGTAGGGTCGACATGTCAAGAGTATGAACCAGGATTGCCCAATTTACATCAGTTCATGGTATGGCTAGTTTCGAGAAGAAGTATCGTCGCTGGCCTTGGGAATGCATGTGCATTTCGACAGACCAAAGATGATGAGGGACGGAAACACAATGGACGAGGCATTCGGCATTGGATTTTTTTCATTTCGGTAGGCATTATCGATAAGCCACTCTTTTGGTCTACGGTTAGATGCATATGAGGTAGGTGGATTTTGGGAATGTAATAAGCCACATTAAATGCATATCTGCAAGCACTTACAAAAGGTACAAGGGTACGCGGTTTCGCATGACCTCGCGACGGCGCGCCTCGGTCCAGTAATTAATTTCCATTGTTCACTACCTTGGCACCATCTTGAGCGGCATTCACGCGATTTATGCACAGGCACTGCTCGTATCCAATTCAAAGTTGGCCCTTTGGATTCTCTCTCCTCGCTTGCATATAACTGTCGAATCTCGACTCTTTCGCATCTCGTTGTGTTACGCTGCAACCAGTGGAATCAAGGGGCGCGGCGCATCTCCGTTACGATAATCCCTGCCAAGGAGGGACTCGAATCGGCGTGAATATCTTGGTGAATACCTCTTGGTGAACCGTAGAGATTTAATCACATCACCTACCTACTTCTACCTGCTTAATATTCCACGATACTCTATACTCAGCACCAACCACTCAACTACCTTAGTCGGCGTCGCAACCACCCTATAAGTCAGACATAGCCAACATGGCGCCCGAGCTCAGCACCTTCGAAGCGCGAAGGAGAGCCAATGTCGTGAACAATGCCAAACTACTAAAGGATTCGGCCGAGATCGCCGCCAAAATACGCCGCGCTGCAGCTCCGCCCCCCAGACCAGCAGCCTCTAAGAAGAGAAAAGCTGCTGAACCTGCCCCTCGCACTCGCACCATGCCCACTCGTGCTACCCGCTCTAGCGCAAGGCTCGCCGGTGCTGATGCTGACGTTGACGGCACCGGCGTGAAGCTGGAGAATATCCCCGCCGAGCTGAAGTCGCGGGAACCCAAGCGCATTCGCAGAGGAGGCGACCTGGACCTCTCAAGTCTCCAAGTAGACGGGCAGAGATGGTCCAGCACCAGCGCGCTAGCTTCGTTTGTCCAGGGTGCTCAACCTGGTGTGAGGACGTTCACAGAAGACGATAGTAAGGATACCTCAGACGAGAAGCTCAGCAGCCTGCGAAAGGAGATGGGTGATCTCAAACTATATGAAGGATGGGTTCCTAATGGTGAGTTGGCTCATAGCTCGTAGTTGCGCGAAACCGCCTGAGCGCTGATAACTCGCAGATATCAAAATGACCCCTCAACGTATATATGCTCTCACCTTTCACCCCATACAGGACAAGCCTATCATCCTAGCCGGTGATAAGGAAGGTACCTTGGGATTCTTCGACGCCTCGCAAAAGGCGCCCCAGCCAATAGACGACGATGACGAAAATCCCGACATCCCGCTGCCCGAAGTAGGCGCCTTCGAAGTGCACAAGAGGACTATCTCTTCCATCAAGGTGCCTGCGTTCGACTCAAACTCTGTCATCACCAGTTCCTACGATTCTTCTATACGCTGCTTAGATCTACAGACTCAAGTCTGTAGCCAGCTATGGGCGCCCGAGGACGATGCCGAAGACCTAGGTATCTCATGCCTCGACATATCACCCGAGGCGAAAGACACAATATTCTTCTCGACGTTGCAGGGTAGTGTAGGAAGATTCGACAGGCGTGCAAAGGACAAGGCGGAGATATGGAGTCTAAGCGACAACAAGATCGGCGGTTTCTCTTTAAATCCGCTACTGCCTCATCTCCTAGCCACGGCATCACTAGATCGCACGCTCAAGATATGGGACCTAAGGATGATCAAAGGAAAGGGTGAGCTACGCCACCCTTCTCTCCTCGGCGAGCACCAGTCCCGACTCTCGGTATCGCACGCCTCGTGGAGCCGCGGCGGGCACGTAGCCACATCTTCCTACGACGACACCGTCAAGATATACGACATGAGCGACGCCATGAAGTGGAAGCCCGGGCAGGACCTGTCTAACGAACAGACGAACCCCGCGCACAAGATTCCGCATAACAACCAGACGGGCCGCTGGGTCACCATCCTCAAGCCCCAGTGGCAGATCAACCCCGCGGACGGTGTCGAGAAGTTCGCCATTGCGAATATGAACCGATTTGTAGATATTTATGACAGCGAGGGGAAGCAGCTGGCGCAGCTGGATGGCGACGGGATTACGGCCGTGCCGGCGGTGGCCGAATTTCATCCTACGTTGAACTGGGTTGCTAGCGGAACGGGTAGTGGGAAGCTGTGTCTCTGGATGTAAGCCCTGAATTGAGTAAGGGGCTCTGTGCATGATGCTCGTGTCGTGTTGTTACATAGCACTTACACTTGGAAGCTTTACCAGCCAAACCACACGTAAGTGCTTATGTTCAATGCCCAATGCCCTATTACACGGCAAACGATTTACTGACAGGCTACAGTCACGGTATGAACTAGCGACTTCACCGAAAAATGAAGAGTAGCTAAGAGGCTTACGATACTCGGAATCGTATAGCCTTTGCAATTTAGCTCTATGTACGGACCTGGCATGGCATGGTTATGTCGGAAAACCCTTCGATTGGAGCTTGTAAAGGTAGCAGGCTTGAAAACAGGAATGGCTAGTTCATACGTAGTACAATATGCTCGAATAATGAGTAGTAAATGCAAATTGCTTGAAGCTTGCCCCGTCGATAACTGTAGATCTGCCAAATATGAGTACTAGGTGGGTGGAACAAATTTTGAACGATGTCCGTCAGGTCGCAAGAAGTATCATTTATAGTAGTGAATATCACAGTAGTCTCATTCTTGCCATATTATAGATGATGGGTTAATTTCTTCGTTTTGGCATTGCATCAAGGGTATATAGGTAGGTAGGTATACAAATACGGGCCACGGATGGAACTTTAGTCCACCAACCGGGCTTATCACCTCCCTCTAATGCACTTCGTCCAAGCAGGGCACTCCCCGGTTGCCCCTTGAACACGGCTCTCATGCCGCTTATATCATCGTACGGCGTGACATGGGCCTCTGGTAGTCCTCGAACATACTATAGCATCATAACGTCGTCCTCTTCCTCCTTGTCCTGTTCTCCATTCGTCTCCGTATCCACCATGAGAAACTCGTGCTGGAGGGCCTCTTCGGCACTGATGCGTTTCGTGGGGTCGAGTTCCATGCACCTCTGTAGAAACTCAATGGCGTCTTTCTCTTCTTCCGTCAACTTCTCGTTCTTCCCGTTTCCTCCGTCGCTACGGCATGTGCTCCACAGCATAATCTTCTCAAAATTAAAGCCTCGCTCACCAATGCTGGGAATGTTCGTTTCGAACACGGCACCGTGTAGCAGGCCCGCATATCTCATGCGCCTGGTGCCAAAGATGGTTGCGATCTCGATCATGGCCTCGACATCGTCTGCGCTGTTGAAGAAGGGGAACCTCCTGCATAGGATAGTGAGGAGGATAACACCCGCAGACCAGATGTCAATCTTGGTCGTCTGTTCGGTGCACTTGAACAAAACTTCGGGTGCCCGGAACCCTCGTGTTCCAGCCCGGTTCGCACGCCGCGATGGTCGCGTATCGTTGACCGGGTATCCGGGCTTGGGCCCTGCCTGGGCCGAGTTGAACGCGCTAGACTGCGCTAGCTTCTGCTTCCTGACCTGTCGATCTTCCTGGCATAGACACGGCTTATTTTCTACTCCCTGCCGTTCTGCCAACCCGAAATCTACCAAAACGCCCCGCTTCTTATCCGGGTCGTAGAGGAAATTGGTGGGCTTGATGTCTCGGTGTATGATATGCTTGGCGTGGACGGCGGCAAGAGCGGTGAATAGGGAGCGGAAGTAGACTCGCATATCGTAGACGGTCATCTGCGGATAGTACTTGCGGAAGTCCTGGTGGCGGAAGTAAGGAAGAATGGCGAGGACCTGGTCGGCCTGCCGAAAAGCGGTGATGAGCGGGCACACCGAATGCGAGTCCCTAAGGTCGTAGAGAAGCTCTAGCTCGTTTAATATGCGTGCCGGCGAGGAAGTGACGTAGATCTTCTTGATGGCCACAAATTTGGGCTTTTGCCGTGTGCGGGCGCGGGAGGAGATGGAGGTGGAGGTGGATCGAGACCGGGACCGGGGAGCGGTTCGGAGTGGCGGTGGTCGCCATTGGTTTTGGCTGTCTGCGGCGTCCATGTCCCAGCTGTTATCGTACTGGTGGTACTGTATATCCTCGGCCTTGTAGACGGTAGAGAATGTGCCCTCGCCGATTCGTTTTATCAGCCGGTATTTGCCCTTGACGCTGGGGAATGTGGCTTCTAGCTTGTCCATGTCATGCTGGACACTCAGATCGATCTCATCGCTATCCTCCTCCGAGGAGTCGGTCTCGCAGTCATCTTGCTCGTCAGCACGGGTTTCCTGTTCTTCATCTTCGGCTAGTAGCTCTTCATGATCATCGTTCTCGTCGTACTCTTCGTCGGCTCGTCGGGTCTGGCTCTGGGTGGGCTCCTCTGCATCTGAGGTGGTGGTGTTGACAGGGGGTTCGTCTTCATGGATGAGGAACGGCGCCTTGGCCACTCTATGACGGTGGAGGATAGAAGTCATGGTAATGTAAGAAGTGTCCTATTCGCTGTCTTCGGTCCTCGTCTGCCAATCAAAGTCAATCGATTTCAATCAATTTGGTTCGATCTGATCTGTTTTCCTTCAACTCGACCAGGTCTAAGGTCAGATAGGAAATGAATAGCAGTTGTGGCTGCAGAGGAACCAACCGGGCTATAAATGGGAAGTTGAGGAAAAAGACAAGGAATTAATAATTAGTAGACGAAATGCGGTATGAGTAGGTAAGTAGGTAGGTACATGTATCCCAGGTCAGTTAGTGGAAAGGGCGACTCAGACTTCAGTAAATGCGCCGGCGATTGTTCGGATAATTGACTGACGCGTTTATTTAGCGGGTAAGCGCGGGGTCCACGAATGGGGAAATCATAAACTAAACAAAAACAAATGGTTGCCAAGCAGCTGCGACCGCATTTACGTGCGGTCGGGCGGTACATTTGCATTTGTACCCAATTGCACAACGTCAACATTGAATTTATTCTTCTTCTTCACTTTTAACAACAAACCCCACCACGGAACACCTGGAGATACCCCCTCGTACTGTAGGCGCAATAGCTCTCTAATTCTTAAATGTCCCTAGGGACTGTGTGCTCTTCTACCTAATCCTTTTCCACTCGTAGATAATTCTGCGCCATCAGGCGCAAACCCGCGACCATCATGGACCCCATCAGCTTCGATATCAACGATGCGCTCAAGCATTACATGAGTGATCCCGCCGGCATCTCGACACCCGAAGCCGACAGCGCGTTGGTCGACTGCGAGACAGACCCCGAATCACTATCCAACGTCTCCGTGCTCAACCCGGTCTTAAACCCCATCGTCGATGCCGTTGCAGAGAACCCTGACGCCATCATGCGCAGCGCATACTTTGACTCGCTGCAGTTCCTTCTCAAGTGTGCACCTACTTCTCCTACCTCCCCTGATCAGTCTGAAGCTTCTTCACAGACTACTTCTACTTCTAGTACGAGAGCACGAGAACGAGTTTCTAAGATTTTCCGTGAATCCAGATATACGCAGTTCCTGCCCACACATGCCCTCAGCAAGATCTTCGATCTGATCATGAGCGGCCTGGCGGCCGAAGCCGATGCCATCAACCACGACCTCGAAAATCCAGAGGAACAGGAGATGATCGCCCATCACAAGTCCCTGCTCGAGATATACGGGTTTCTACTACAATGGACTATCGCTTGCGTCGAGACAAAAGCCGCCGAGAAGTCCTCTGCCGCTCCTGTTTCGCGCGCCAGGGGCAAGGGTGCCAAGGCCAAGGCTGCTGCCGCCGGCAAAGACAAGGACGGCAGCTGGGACAGCGCTGCGCAGCTTCAGACCTCACTTGATGTCATGTCCAAGGTTCTTAAGTTGAAGCTAGGCAAGATCTTCCTCACCACGAGCGAGCGCGATACCTTCATCGGCCTCCTCACGAGACCCGTTTACATGGTCCTCGAGAGCGAACAGCGAGTCAAGAACACAGCCATAAAAATGCACGCCTTCAAGGTCCTATGCATTGCCGTAAAGCACCATGGACACGGCTACGGTAAGTAGCACAGCGACAAACAGACTAACTTGGTAGAAATACTAACATAGTAGTAGCGGCGCAAATATCCATTGTTCAGAACTTGACGTACTTCGAGCATCTATCTGAGCCAATGGCCGAGTTCCTGCACATCCTCGGAGAGCAATACGATTACCCACAGCTAGCTGATGAGATCCTAAGGGAAATAAGCAATAAGGAGTTCAACACCAACGACACTAAAGGCCCCAAGTCCGTCTCATCTTTTATCGTCAAGCTATCCGAACTTGTTCCTCGTCTGGTAATCAAGCAGATGACAATGCTGGCTAAGCAGTTGGACAGCGAGGTACGTCTATTCTCGATACATATGGACTAGCCTAACATATTTCAGTCGTACACTCTCAGATCCTCCCTGATCGAGGTCTGCGGCAACATGATCGCCCACCTCAGCACCCAGGAAGAGCGCGGCGAAAACCACAAATCGCAATTGAATGCTTTCTTTGATGTGTTGGAGGAGCGCTTCCTCGACATCAACCCCTACTGCAGATGTAGAGCTATTCAAGTCTACACGAGATTGTGTGAGTTGGAACAAAAGTTCCCTAAGCGTCGACAAAAGGTCGCCGAATTGGCCTGCCGAAGTCTCGAGGACAAGAGCAGCCACGTCAGGAGAAATGCAATCAAACTCATGGGCACTCTAATCAAGACCCACCCATTTACAGTGCTGCACGGAGCTCAATTATCTCGCAAAGACTGGCAGGCCAGGCTCGACAAGGTCGACGCCGAGTTGGATGCCTTGAAGCCACCAGCGGGAGAGCCTGGGTTGGGAGAAGACAAGGCCAACAGCACTGCGCTAGTCGACGAACCCACCCAACTCGTCGAGGAATCGCCCCAGAAGCCCACGGAGATGACCGACGAGGAGAAGGTGGCCGTCGTCCAAAAAGCTCAGGAAGACGCTGCCACGTCGGAGGCGATCGAGAAGCTAACCCTGACGAAGCGCTACTACACAGATGCTCTAAAGTTTATCGACGTATTGCACGAGGCTACAAGCACCGTCTGCCAGCTACTTGGTTCCAAAAACAAGTCTGAAGTCATCGAAGCGATGGACTACCTGGAAATCGGCAACGCGTACAACGTCGAAGACAACATGGTGGGAATCCGACGTATGATGCGTCTTATCTGGACCAAGGGCAACAACGACGAGGGCAAGGGTGTACAGTCGCATCTCATCGACTGCTACCGTCGACTATTCTTTGAAGCACCCGACAGCTTCAGTCCTAGCGATGCGGCCATCTACATCGCGAGGAACATGATCAGTCTCACATCGGGCACGACACCGGCCGAGTTGACAAGTCTAGAACAGCTCATTGCCACCATGATGAAGGGTGGAATGATTTCTGACCGGGTCGTTCAGAAGCTGTGGGAGGTGTACGGCTTCCAGAAAAGAGAAATCTCTCGATCCCAACGACGGGGTGCCATTATCGTACTGGGTATGCTTGCCACTGCCTCTCCCGAGATCGTAGTCGGTGAGATGGAGACGATGTTGCGAACAGGACTGGGATCCCACGGTAGAAATGACCTCCAACTCGCCAAGTTCACATGTATTGCTCTACGAAGACTCAACCCTACTGGCCGACAGGCCAAGGACTCGCCAGTCAAATTCAGCCGCCTTCCAAACGAACATGCCGTGCTAGCAAAGCTAGCAGCTATTACCGAGGTGCCAAGTGACAGCAAGGAGTGGTTTGGCGTAGCTGAGCAGGCTATCAATGCTATTTACGTCCTCGCCAAACATCCCGATACGCTTTGTTCTGAGATTATTCGACGTCGGACCAAGACCGTATTCGTTTCACAGCAAAAGAGCGCTTCCGGATCGCGTCCCGGATCGCGAGATTTCGATCCCACGGTTACCGCGGCGGTCAACCAAGGAATGACGCAAGGCTTCACCATGGGCCTCAATGAGCCTACCCAGACCATCAACCGGCTCCCTTCGGAGCCGCCGGCTGAGCCCAAGCAAAAGGCCGCCATTGCGCTATCGCAGCTCTTATTCATTGTTGGCCACGTGGCCATCAAGCAAATCGTTCACCTCGAGTTGTGTGAGCTCGACTTCAAGCGCCGTAAGCAAGAGAAGGAGAAAGACGCGATCGCCTCTAAGGCCGCCGAGCCGCGCCCTTCTCTTAGTAGCAACGCTGGTCGCAGGGGCAAGACGGCAACCCCTGCCCCAGCACCCGCAGACGAGGGCGATGAGCTAGATCTTATTGGAGGTACTACGGAAGACGACTTTACCGAGGCTATGGCACATATCCGCGAGCAGGAATTGCTGTTTGGGCCACAGTCCTTGTTGGCAAACTTTGGGCCCATGGCCGCTGAGGTCTGTGCTCGCAGCGACGTGTACCGGGACAAGGGATTACAAGCAGCGGCGACGTTGTGCCTTGCCAAGTTGATGTGCGTCAGTAGCGAGTACTGCGAGCGCCACTTGCCCCTCCTCATCACCATCATGGAACGCTCACCCGACGCAACGGTGCGCTCGAATGTGGTCATCGCGTTGGGTGATATGGCAGTATGCTTCAACCACTTAATTGACGAGAACACCGACTTCTTGTATCGCCGTCTAGCCGATCGTGACCTATCCGTCAAGCGTACCTGTCTCATGACTTTGACCTTTCTCATCCTTGCCGGACAGGTCAAGGTCAAGGGACAGTTGGGCGAAATGGCCAAGTGTCTCGAGGACGAAGACAAGCGGATTGCGGATCTGGCGCGCATGTTCTTTACCGAGCTTAGCACCAAGGATAATGCCGTGTACAATCACTTCGTGGACATGTTTAGTTTGCTGTCCGCGGGCAATATGGAGGAGGAGAGCTTCAAGCGGATTGTGAAGTTCCTGCTTGGGTTCGTAGAAAAGGTATATCCCCTTTTTCTATTACTTTGCAATGCTTCCCCTCCCTGGAATTCTCATTGTAGTACCAATGATACTAACAGCAATACAGGACAAACACGCGAAGCAACTCGCAGAGAAACTGGCAGCCCGTCTTCAGAGATGCGAGACAGAGCGCCAGTGGAATGATGTCGCGTTCGCACTGGGACTGCTGCAGCATAAAAACGAGGACATTACTAAGGTGGTTGGTGAGGGATTCAAGGTCGCGATCCAGGCTGCTGCTTAGGTTGCTGTTCTCCAGGAATAGATTGATGACGAGTATAATGACGGAACATGTGCTTGGGAGTAATGAATGAACCCAACTATGTCTGATGATAAGGCCGGAGGGAGTTTGGCGCTGGTGGTCTTGGTAGTCTCACATAGCCGACGAGTGAAGCGTTTCTGTTCTTGGACTGCATAAAATGAATGCACTTGTTCAAATGAAATTTCCATGACTGTTCATGACTGGCGTTTGGTGGCCATCAACTTGATTCACTACGGTCTAGTTCCAACAGGCAGAGCTTACGCTAGGCAGAGTAGATGGTCATCAGAGCGCCTTGGATGAATTCGTCTCTCTGCTCGACAACTACTTAACGATAGCCATCTTGCCAGCTTTCGACGTGGAGAATTTCTACTCGAGTCTGCAGCGGGATGTCCTATCAAAACTACCCGAGGTACAATCCAGGTAATTACACAGAGGCAACAGTGATGTCAAATCTATCCCGCGCACCCGGATTTAAAGCTAGGGAACTGCGGGAGTTTGTTGCGAGTCGCCAATGGGAGATTCATTCATGCATTCATTGTCTTTCAAGCTATCAATTAAAACTGTACCCGATGAAATGGTTAGTGAGCATACACCACCGCGTCAGCATACTTCGCGATGCTCTTGAAGGCCGAGAACATACATATGTTAAACACGTGGATGAGATACAACTATTCCTTAGCCACCCTGTACTTACTCTCGGCGGTATGTATCTACGACTATGTGACTGAATTCACTACACGAGTATCGTAACGAGAAATCCACATGATCGACAGGCTTAAGAATGACAACGAGTGTTCAGCTGTTTTCCAATCAATATACATAACAATGTCTCTTACTCGTCTCTACCAAAAGCACCTACCTAGGTAGGTATCATACAGTACCGCATTGCAAGAAACCAAACCCTGAAATTACTTTCGAGGACGTTCAAAATCACTGCTAATGTCAAGAAACTGGCTAAACTGTCTCGATTGCTTCTCCTTGGTTTTGGGATATGATATATACAACTCCCTTCTTCCTCACTAACTACGGGGAGCTCTTCCGCTCGCAGCCAGCTTGTACGTCCCCTACTCTACCCCCTTTCACCCGTTTATTTCGTCACATTGGTAGGCGTGACAGCAAAAGTCGGCCTTACGTATCTATACCCACAACCATATCAGTGCAAACTCGAAACGCCAGAAGAAGAAAAAAAAAGGGGGAGGAAATATACCTGTCCGAGTTATACACCTTCGTGTTCTCGCCCATGAGTTCCTTCTCTCTCGCCTGGTCCGCGAGGTGTCGTCGCACGAGATCGCGGTCTTCCTCGGCTTGTAGGAGGGGAATCAGGTGGATGCGCGCCCACATCTTCTCCCGGCCGTACTCACTGTGGCCGGGGGAAATATGCTATTAGCATTTGTTCGTAATTGTAAGTTGAAAAGGGGATACGCACTTCTGCTCTCGGATGCCCTGGCCCAACTTCCAGAAACCATAGACCATGATGGCGCCCATCCCGAGGAGCAGCGTGGTGGGACGGAAGCCTGGAGCGGGGAGGTTGCGCTGTGGGGAGAGATGCATGTTAGCCCTGGTCCTATTCCGAATGTGAATATCGTCCGCTCTAGTTGTGATTTGATTCCCTCCGTCTTCTGTCCTTGCACCATCTTCCTCTACTCGTGTCATGTTACCCCCAGGAATACGAACTGGCGACGGCGGTGTCGTTTGGATATGGCAAGTTGCCGCAAACATGGCGGAAGAGTACCCCTCGCTGACTCGTAGTCGTATGCACACGTTGGGACCTTTGACACCCCATTCGCTCGCGCCTCGCCGTGGCCATCCTTTCGCACCTTCAAAGCCCAGCATTCCCCAGACCAGCCTCTTCATGTCCAACCCGATCACCCGCCAATCTGGAAAGAATACAAACACTCAACCAGCCCAGCTCTGTCATCTACTCACTAACCTTGTACTGCACAGGGCCGTAGCCCCCGACGGGGGGCATATCCTGAGGCATCTTGTCGGCTTGCCTGTCTCGTAGTCTCCTCTTTTCGTATGCTCAATTGGTTCGGGTGCCGAGGCTTGGAATCTTCGTAGGTCGTTAGGGAGTAGTAATTCGATCGGTCGAGTACGTAGGAGGCAGGCAGTAGGTAAGCTCCCAATGGACGGCGGGCGATTTGACGATGGACGGCGGATGAAGTGGGTCCAGGTTTGATTCGAGGCCTTTACGTACTTGATCCGACACTATGTAAGCAGGTCACGTGCCGATTCTGCAATTAAACATCACAACGCCAAGAATTATCGTAGAACCCTGCCTGCCTGTCACTAGAGAACCCTCAAGTCCATCGCAGAGAAATTTATTTACTATGCTCAACCGTCCCAGACGCTATGCAGCCGACCCTAGAGTAAAACCGCCCATGACCCCTTGTCCCGTCTCATTCCTGCCTATGTACCTACCTACATAGGTACTAACTCTTAAGAGAGAAGTAGAGAGTATAAACAGTAGTTAAACCGAGTATATGAGGGATAATTCCCTCAAATGGCAATGTGTAGAAGCATCAGAATGCCTACTTTTACGCCTAGCTTTAGCTTTGCCGGTGTCTCGTGCATTCATCCACTCGTGATACAGAACCTATCAACACATTCCCTCCTCCTCCTACCACATGGGAATAGAATCAACCCTTCTCGCCGTCGTCGTCGCCCTCAGCCTGCAATTCAGCCTCGAGCTCTGCCTCCAGGTCCGCGAAGTCGTCATCGTTGACTCCGTCCTCCTCGCCATCTCCGCTGCCTACATCTGCGGCTTTTGACTCTCTCCTGCTGCCGTCTTCCTCGTCATTCGTGTTCACTGGAGTCGGCAGCCCACTCCCGTCCTTGCCTGCTCGGCCCAGATCCTCAGCCTCTTCGTCGGTCGCGTTCCTAACGTTCCTCAACCCCGTCGTTCTGGCTTTGGCGATGCGTTGCTTCTTGGCCAGGGCACTACCTGCGGCCTCGAGTTCGTCGTCGTCATCCTCTAGCTTGCGCTTCCTACTTCTGCTGGGTCCTTCGGATTCGCTGTCGGTGCCGCCGCCAAAGTCGGTGCCTTGCGTGCTCTCAAAGTCCGAGTCGTCGACATCCGATCCCATAAACTCCTCGAGTTCCTTGTCCACGTCGCCCCACTCCATGCCTTCGAGGTCTTCTACGGGACTACGCTCGCCGTCTTCGAATTCGAGCATCCCGTCGAACGCCTCCTCATCATCCTCGTCCTCGTCGTCCCCGGAGTGTTCCCCGTCGCCGTCTTCGCCGTCTTCGCCGTCATCGTTGTCCTCGTCTTCGAAGAACTGGCGTCCCGAGTTAACAATGGTGATTCTCGGTCTAGGCGGCGAGACTCCACCTTCTATTGACGCCTCCGCCGCTGTGCGGTCAGCTGGGTGGACTTCGATCAGATACGGCGTCTCGTCCATCCTCTGCCATTGCACGATCGAGTCGAATAGCCAGTTCTGGTTGACGATCTTGACACTAGGTAGACGCGCCGCTTGCCGCACCTTCTGAGTGCGCGGACGAGAGCTACTGATTACAAGGTGCGTGATGTCACTGCTCACACGAGTGCGTATCTCGGCCCCGAACGCCTCGGCCTGCATGCCCACCTCGACCTTGCGCACGTCCACGTTCAGCGGGACAAGGCCCGAGAGCACGATCTTGGTGCCCCTCAGTACTTGCCACTTCAAAAGGTTGAGGAGTCGTCCGGCATCCGGAATGCTGTCCGGCACGATGTCGTTCCACTCGCTATTTGCCGTCTGCGCATCGTATTGTTCGTAGAAAGTATGGTGTAGGTGAGTAAGGTGTCGCTCGAGGTAGACTAGCTCTCGGTCATCGTCGCGTAGCAGCTTATGCCGTTGATGTGAAGGAGTCTCCGAAGTTCCATTCGTAGAAGGTTCTGGGCTGTCACCATTCTCCGCCGACTTTCTCTCGGCTTCCTCCTCTTCTCTATCTAATTCTTCCTGTAAGTGAAGCAAGGGACGATCCTTGAGCTGCTTCTCGAGCGCTCGTTCTTGCTCTTCCGCCTGCAATTGTAACAGTACGTTGTCGTCGCCGTTCACTGTTGTCCTCTGTTGCTGTGATGAAGGGTTTGCAGCATTGGCGCTGCTGGCTTTTGGCTGGGAAGCGCTGCCATTGGGTTGTCTGGGCTCGGGGGGTGGTGAGGGTGTTAACGAGTCATCGCGCTTCGGTAAAAAACTAGAGTTGATATCTCCAATGCCTGTGAAGAAGTCGTACGGCGTGACCTTGATTAGGTTTGACCTATTTCGTGGCCACACGTCGGCTCGATCATCAATAACCACCACCATATCCGTGCTAACAGGGAATAGTCGTTGCAGACTCTTGGCCACGATGCTTTCGTTCTCATCTCGACTGATGATCCGGTTACCAAAAAGCTTTTGCGTGGGGTCTACGATCTTAGCAATGTTAAGAGCGTATGCACGCGTGCCCATGGTGTAAACGTGTAGCTCGAATAACTGGTTAATCCTCTCGAGGAATTCGGCGAGACCTGGGCGCATCTTGATATAGTACCAACAACCACTAGTTGTGCCCCGTGGGCCGTCGCGCGGGCCGTCATCGAGCTGGAAGCTACGTACGTCTTTGACGGCCTCGTAGTTGGGGTTAGACGGGTCGCGCTGCCACTCGCCTACTGTGGGGTCGATACAGGCGTGGATAATGGTCTGGTCGAGATCGACGACGAGGCTGAGTTTTCGGTCCTTGAGTAGCCGACGCTGTAATTGCATCTCGGCGCGTGCAGCCTGGTCTGTACTGACAGTGAGGGCGAGGTTGTCGTGTACCATAGCGACCGAGGCACGTTCTGTGTCGAGCGACTCGGTCACATAGCTCACCTCCTTCATGTCTTTGCCGCAGAGGGCGCACAATCCTGCATATTGTACCTCATGACTGCATGTCTCCTCAATTACAACGAGGTCTTGATCTCTAAAGATCTCGTCCCCTAGTTTGACCTTCCACTGCTTCACGCTGCCCTCGGCCGGACAGTCCCATTCTGCAACACCCGTTTCTTCGATCTCGTGCTCTTCGTTAAGAGTCGGATCGCCAATCTTGCGCTTGTATTTAAAGGTGTAGCGGAGTATCGGTTGTTGCTTAACAACACCTTCGCCACTGTTCTTCAGGAATTTAGCTATGGTGATAGGGTAACGGAGCCGAGCTCCAAGTCGGAATGTCTTGGCCATGTCAGGCGGCTTCGTAGGGTGTAGTCATGCACCCAGGGATACGTCACAACCTAGACGAGAACAAAGGGCATGTTAGCTTCCACATCCGCGAGTCAAGATAGTGATTGGTTGGCGCGGCGGGGATATGTCGATGATGAAGTTGAGCCTCCCCGTTGGACATGGAGCTGTCTGGGGTGAGACATGGCCAACTCGAATAAAATAGAGCTCAAAGGGGAAGACATCGAAAGGTAGCTTTATACAAGAGAGGCGCGAAGCCTGACAAAGAAAGCTACCTAATTCTGTCAGTGTGCAAAAGACATAGAGTGACTTACAATTGTGCACCGCCCCTATCGATGACGGAAACTGTGTAAATAGGATAATACTTCGAGCTCAAGAGCTCCAGTTTTTCCCATTGCACTCAAAATCCAACTAGGCCACCCGATATCGAGGTCAAGCTAGATGTGCACGCGAGCAGCTGTATGTCTGTCGCGACAGCAAAGCAGGGGAGCTTCGTTGTGTGACTGTTTGGCGCAGGTTCGATACAATTATGCCGATGCAGCTTGACGGAAGAAAAGCGGATGCTGTACCAGATCGAAGCTGTTGTCGTTGTCGTTGTCGAAGGTGCGTAGAGACGATGTTGTGTTGTGGTGGTTAAAGGAAGAAGAGCGTTGTGGTTAAGCTTGTGCCTGTGCTTTGCGCGCGTTGTGATAGCTTCTCGGTCTAAAAAGCCAAAGGAGGTTAGCGATGTGAAATGGAACGGCTTGATTGGTACTGGCGGGCTAGGTACCTATCCCGGTTCTGTAAAAGCGTTGCCAATTAGGGACGTAACTTCGGTGAGACGGAGACTAATTCGGGGCAAGGTGAAGCGTCAGATTGATTGATGTTGAATAGGAGGTACCAAGTACCAAGTATGTGCACATGTATGTATGCACGACCGTAGAAGTAAAGTGGTTTGCACGCAGTACTTATACAGGTACGGTCACCTGGGGTAACTCCAGGCTTGATGCAAGGTGTGAATTGTGAATGGACGTTGGGATGGGATTCATAGGTGACAGGAGATAGGCCGGCACTTGCATGCGACTGCGACGGAAAATACATAGGGTGATGATGGCATTGTGTTGTTCGCGAGTACACCAATACTTCCAGTCATATGACGTGGAGAGTCGGATGCTTCTAGGCAGCCAGCTAGGTTGGGATAAAAAAAAGGGAAGGTGCCCACAATTACCTTGATTGCATGTATGGATTGATGTACCTATTGAATTGTGTCGCACGGTAGGAATTGGTCAATCGCCGGAGGTAAAATACCTTAGGTGAGGCAAGGTTGGATGCAGGTGAAGTAAGTCGGCGTGGCGTTGTATGGGATAAAGTAATTAATAATTCCGGATTGTGAAAAAAAAAAAAAAAAAAAAGCGGGATAATCAAATGATCAAAGGCAGGAGAACAATAAACGTGGGAATCACAAGCCACCTTGGATGCGCCTCCTTTTTCTGTCCAGATTCACAGGCGAGATGGTGTCCCCTTGCTTTTTCACTTGGGGATGAGGGGGTCCTTTTGTACCTGCTGGAAGGCGCGTGGGCTAGTGCTGCACTGTGGACAGGCAAACCCCTCGCTAGCCCCTTGTCCGTTTGCGGGGAGCTTAGCGAAATCGAAAGCTCCGTTGGCTACATAAATAGTTGTGGCTGAAGCTGTCTATATGTGGCTAAAGCTTCCACCCTTTACATTAGCTTTTGACTTAGTCTGTAGGTGAATTCATGCTTCTGCCCTACATACAAGAGCTAATAAAGCAACGAGTCGACTTGAGTCAGACACTTTTATGAGCAGTGTCACAGTGACAAGTATCATGCTTCATACATGTATCGAGGAGCATACAACTCTCTGCCTCGGCATACTCAAAAGATCACCAACGTAAAATTGTCTAACTATATTAATACACCAAGGTACCAGGTACCCCAATAAGGAGGCCCTTCTGTCTGTATTCTCTCCTCCCGTCTTTCTGGCTTTCCTATCCTCTGAACCTATGGCCTCTAAACTGAGTATTCTGTGCTAGTACTCGCTCATTGACTAACCCTGAACAGCTCATGCCTAGGCATGGCATCCTACTCTAGGAACCCAGTCTTGTTCTCATTATATGAAGAGAGGAAATCATTAGCAAGGGAAAAAAGAAATACCCGTACGCCTGCGCTGGCTATGCTTAAATCGCAGTCGGTCGGTCGGTCAGTCTATGCCTATGAGCGCGTATACGCCATCCATGCCACGCAAAGTGCAAAGCCCTTCATACCCTGTGATTCCCATGTCCGAGGAAAAAAGTAGTTAACACGTGGAAAAAAAAAAAAAACCTCGTTCCATCTCGTCATCTTCCGGATACACTACGTTGCCGTCACTCTCCCCTTTCCGGTGTCGCATCCTTCCTAGCTATTCTTTGCACCCAAACACAGATATCACCGCCAACACCTAGGAGCAGAGCCTGAGTTCCTACCCAAAGGCCATGGCACTAGCCGACCGTACAAGTATCTCCCTAAGAACCCGTTGTAGTCGATGTCGGCCTGGCCGTGCTCGTGTTTGTGATGTTCGCGCCTCTGCCGCCTACTAGTCTCGAGGCTAGTGATGCGGTTGCGGCGGCACCAGTAAGACTCGCTTCCATCTGTGACAGAGTGTTCTTCTTAATAACAAGCTCCGGGTCGATGTTGTCGTCGTCTACGAAAGTCCAACTCTCCTCTTCTTCTGAATCGTCGGCTACGGTGCCGTCGGTGCTGCTTGCCGTTGCCGCATTCTTGCCAGCCTTGGACTTGATCAAACTCTTGGCATATTCAAGATCCCGGTAAATGCATTGAATTGCTGTGTCGACACCGTTTTCCTACACGTAGAGAATTAGACATGGACAACCGGGAACCAAGCGATCAAAGCAGACTTACCTCGCGGATAGTCTCGCCTAATACTCGAGCCTTCACGATCATTCTATCACTGTGCGTTGTCTCCCAGAGCGCTCTTGCAAAGCTGTTGGCACCCCATTTCCTCAAGCAGATTCCAACGCCCAGGTCCTCAACACGACTACCAAAGAAGAACTGATCACCAAAAAAGGGGCGAATAATCGTAGGGATACCAGCACGTAAGCTAGCACCGGTCGTTCCAGAGCCACCGTGGTGAGCGGCGGCATCCATCTGTGCGAATAGCCAGTCGTGAGGCGCGCTCTTGATCTGGAAGATCTCAGGCGGAAGCTTTTGCTCTGGCACCGCGGCGTCCTTGTTACCGAGTCGGTCAGACCATCCTTTGGACAGCACACATCGAACGTCTGCTTTTAGTACTGCGTCGATGACCTCTTGCGTCATCTTGGCTGGGTCCGGCACGATAATGGATCCAAAGCCAACGTAAACTAGCTTCTTCTCGTCTCTACGTGCTTGCTTAATGAAGTTCATGAGGTCATCGGGAGGTGTCCATTGAGTGCCCTCGTCTAGAAACCAGTACCCCGTTACACGAATCCAATCGCTGTAGTCGAGCGGGGGCGCCACGACTGCCGGAGAGAAGTTGTAGAGAAAAGGTACTTTGTTTGGCTGTAGCTTTTCCAGATTGGTGTTAGGCAATCCAAGAATATTATTTCGCCAACGGTTAATCTGGTGTGCGGTGGCCTTCCAGAACACGTTGTCGAACATGACATATGTCACATAGTTGTAGGCACCACCCATCTTGTGTTCCGGCATGACAAAGGCGTGAGGGTAGGCGCGCGTTCGAGTCCACGGCATCGTGAAGGCTCGGAAATAAGGAATAGACAGCGCTTCTGCGATGTGGATGCCGGCCATGGCACTGGGACTCTCGATGAGCAGGTCTGAACCTTGACACGCCGTGTATGCCGACGCAAGAAGCTCGTCTAGCCAGCCGCGAAATTTCGAGTTGGCCTCTCTCAAGAATGCCCACGTAAAGGTGCCGTTCTGGATACAGATACGCATGAGTTCGCTGGGGTCGCCTTCGACGGGCGCGAACTCGATGCCGTGTCCTTCGATCCAAGTCCGGAACTCCCGATGTGTGGCTATGCGAGGCTTGTGACCCTCAGCCAGAAGCCCTTTGCATAGCGCAATGTAAGGCTGGACGTCACCCCTAGAACCAATTGTTAAGCAGGTGACCTTCATCGGCTCGGACGGCTTGAAGTTCAGGAATGACGCCTTAGGATCATCGAACAAAATCGTCGGCGACGAGTCACTTAGACATGAGGTCTCATGAGGCATCTTGAGCTCGTGCTCGGAATTCTCCTGAACCCGCGCCTGACTGAGCGCGTCGCGTTCCGCCATCGCTTCGTCCGCGTCTTCTTGGTCTTCTTGGCCTAACAAGCCGGCCTCTCGGAGATATCGTGTGGTTTCGAGGTTGCGCAGAACAGTCACTGTACAATCATCCCGTATATCAGCTTTGTTGAACTCGAAAAACAATTCTTCGTGGCCACGAATGACAACCACTAGACCCGAGTATCCAAAGCGAAAGCCTTTTTCTTTTTCGGCGGTCTCGATATCTTTTAGGGGTAGAATTAGTTTTGTCCGTGTCCCGGGCAGTAAACTGCGGAAACAGAAATGTCGATCGCTAATGTAGATTTTGCCGTAAAGTGGTAGAACACGCACGATGTAGCCGTAGTAAGTTGCCTGAAGTTTCTCGGTTTCTGGAAGTGCAAAATGGGCGCGAAATCGATCCATATCGATACCGTCGTCGTCATCCAACTCGCCGTCAGGTTTCAAGGCAGGAGTTTCGTGATAATGCTTGCGACCGCCTTTCCACATGCCCGACACCTTCTCTACGTAACCCATTGACTCAGTGGCCAGCAGGCTACTCATATGCCGGCCGGTTTGATTCAAGTAATTAGCAAACAAACCCGCTCGTTGCAATGGGTAAGCTCCCATTTTTGCGATCTTCTGAAGCCCCGGTGCGCTTGACTGCGCCTGTCCAAGTTTCTCGCTAGCCCCCAAGTCATTCACATGCCCTGTGGTAGCAGCACGATGCTTGTTAAAGGCGAGGGATTCGTCAGACTTCTCGCGCAAACGACTCGTACTAGATGACTTGTCTTTCCCTGGCGCACGCGAGGCTGAGATAGATCGTCGAATAGTAGGCCTATGAAACACTTCACTGCCACGGAGAATCTGACTTCCAGAGGGATCCTCATTTGAGGATGATGCCCTGGCAGATGTACTAGGGTCTTCGAGGGAATGCACGTAAGAGTCAGACGGCTCTGATGACTTCTCCTGTGGCGGCGCATTTTCGTAAACGCGCTGCTTGCTCAGCGATCTGCTGGCGCTAAAGCTTCGACGAGGAGACGCATCCCGCGTTAGAGTATCAAGGTCAAGGCTTCGACGTCCAAACTGTCGGATTGCGTCGAAGCTACCTCGGGTGACATCCACACTCCCACGGGGGCTCGGCTCTCGAGGGCTGTGAGGTGAAGCGGGAGCCAAGGTTGCCCTCACATGATCGCGAAGTTTCGGCGACTTGAGCTCGAGCGTAGCAGGGGCATAGTCCCTTCTCGAACTGGCGGAGCTTTGTCGTATAGGACCCTTGATCCTTTGCTGCTGAGACGGATCCGAACCCGCACCAGTAGATTCTTGGTGTTTCGATGTATCATCGACTAGAATCTTGAGCACGTTGATCGCCTCCTTGCTGAAGCTAAAGAATGAAAAGAAATACTAGTATAATTAGTCAGAAGCCTTCTCTGATAAAGGGATCGCTGCGCAGTTTACCTCATCAATAGCATAAGTCTCGTCGTTATCAATGACGCGAATCTTGCATGTGTCGGCAAATTCGATCATCTGGCTGTCTTCGATATCTATGATGTTCTGGATCGGTAAAGATATCTTGACGCTGTCGCCTTCGTTATGAGATCGAAATATGACTCGCTGTAAGCTCTTGACCCATTCCTTGGCACTTGGGGCGCTATCAGCTCGGAGATAATAGGTTCTGTGGTTCGTGACGACGGAAAATGATAAGCCATCCTTCTCCTTCTCGTCGATATTTGCTGATATGGCGTAGCTCAGATCAATCTGGCCATGGGGGAAATAGAGGTTGGATGGGTCGCGGTAATAAGCCAACACATCCCCCTTTAGACGAAACCAGTATCGGCTGTACTTGGGGTTTCTCTTGCCGCTCTTCGAGAGATATCCCGACTTGGCGACTTCGTTCTGTCTCGAGTGTCAGCAGAGCTCATATGGGGTTCGTCGAAAGGAGAAACGCACAGCTTTCTTTGGTAGGTATGCATAGAAGCAGATGTGCTTGGCGGTGATGTACATATAACCCTGTAGTAGCACGCTTTGTAGCAACCAGCAAGGATATTCTGGACGTCGATTTAGCTACCATCCAATGTCAGTTTGGGGCTGGACGAATACCTTCTATAACTTCCTCGGAATCATCAAACTCGAATATTCGCTTCAGTTGTCGTGCAAGCAGGCTAGGTCCGGGTTCATCGCCATCGCCCCTACGATGATCCCCTGAGAGCCTCTCCAGATCGAAACTCGGTCTTGAGGACATTTCTGCCCTTGCTTCTAGCATTCTACTCATGACCGGAGCGAGTCTTCCTTCGCGGTCTGCGTTTGTTACGTCGAGCGTAGGCGAGCGCGCCTCGGCTGCCGGGGAGCTTAAGCCCTCGTCTTCGCCTTCGGCACCCGACTCTGATGGGCGAAGGCCCGATGATTTGGATTGCCTGAATTTCGAGCGCGTCGCTAGACGGGGTAGTTGCGGTAACGAGCGTAGTAATTGGCCGGATAGTCTCCTCTTCTGTTTTTCGCCCTTTTCTCTTTCTGACGGGCTCTTCTTCAAGACCGTAGTCTGCGCAATTTGTTCCCGCCCTTTTCCTTTTCTCAACCTTCTCCCTACATCCGCATCGTCATCCTCGTCGCTAGACTGGCCCTCGAATCGGTCATTAAAGTCTACGGTCGAACCAGCAGCAGCAATCAATCCGAATATGGACTGGTTCATATTCATGAACATTTGGGGGCCCTGGCTGGGTGGGAGAACATCCTCGTCGGCGTCGTCACCGTTGTCTTTTAGTCGATCAGGAAGCTCCATAGTTGGATGATGGTCTTCTCTACGTTTCTTATGAAGCTTCTTACTAACACGGCGAAGTGTGGCGCCGTCTTCTGATAAAGTGCCGGCCATGGCTGAGATGGAAAATTAAAGTGCTCGAACTATGTATGTAGGTAGTTTTGACGAGTCCGTGGTACAGGTACAGGTACCGGTACCGGCAAAGGGTTCAATACTCGAAGGTTACTCGAAGGTTACTCGAAGGTTACTCGAATGGCTACGCAGGCGAATGGGAGGGAGACACGGTTCGGTGCTAACGGTATCCAAGCCACGGGTGACGCTGGCCAAGTTCACAAAAGCTTAATGAGACAAAGGCTCGGACGAGGCGTCGGACTCGTCGACTCAAGGTGGGCCTGTTAATGCAGGCGTTGCATTTAGGGATGCAGATGCATCCTCGAGGCGGTAGAGTAGATGGAATGGCCAAAGCCAAGTCGTGTGTGTAGGCTGGCTGGTAAAGGCAGACAGGCAGACAGGCAGACAAATAGTGAGTGTGGAGGTATGAGGCAGAAGACAAGAGAGAATGATGATATTGGATTAACTACTAGTAATGGAACAAGAACGGTCAGTCAGTCGGTAACACGCCGAAACACCCTGTCTGGTCTGTGTAGGAATACCTCAGGACGGATGACTGGACGGCATCAGTTGATTGGATGGGAGAAGGAGAAGATTAGGTCGGTGACTTGAGCGTGTGCATGTGGATGGATCTTTGACTTTGGATGGATGGTAATAGGTACATTATGTACATAGACCCTCTCTTCTGCAGCATGTAGGTACCTTATCCGTACTGATAGGCTCCTCAAGGTCGGTTATCGATTAGGTAGCCGCTCGCGGAATGACGTTTGGCTCTAGGCAGACACCCACACCAAAAGAGAGACAGATACAGTACCTCGATTCATGAACAAGAACTTTGAAACTGCACAGCGAATCGGTCCAAATAATTCGAGCATACCAGTGATTAAGAAAGTATGCGCGAGTTACTTGCTCCTATGTATCGAGTACGCTCTACATAGGTAGTCACTTGCTGCTCCTGATCAAAACGACACAAGACCAGAAATCTTGGGCTGTCAGAATCAAATCACATGCCAGGTCCAGAAATGATACGAGATAGATCTCCAGTTGCTTTCTAAGGTGACTGACTCACCAGGCTGCCAGGTAGGCAGGCATACCTAGGGATGTCGAGTAAAGTTTCCAGTAAGCATAATTACCCAGGTACTTGTATTATCCGTGAATTCAGGCTTTCTTCCAAGGCTGTATTGTTTTATTACCTCTGTACACAACCTCGAAAGCCTGAGACACTACCCATAGGCATTCAGAGTTGCGATAATAGACGCCCTCGACTACCTAGGCAGACGAGTCGGTTTGCCAATGCAGAAGAAACTGACCTTAAGCCATAGCATGGAATTGACGACCGTATACCCACAGCTGGGAATGATGTGCAGTTCCAAAGCCAAGCAAGTCATCAAAGACCAATCATCGGCACGTATGAGGTAACGTATAGTATGATAGTCAGCCGTGTGTCGAATATTACACGACTTTTGACTATACTGGCTGGAGTAGGATCAGTATCAGGCACATCACACTTCATATCACGACCTCCTAGACACTATCCATGGTTATCGACGCAATCGCAATAACCACCTAGGTAGATGCTTTTGCGCCACCCACTGCTCAGTTGTTGCAGTGTGATTGCATTTCGGGGCTGCCTGGCCTATCTGGGTTGACACGTCCTTTAGCAAGTTGCCATCTCAGCCACTGAGAATTGCAATCAAGTCTTAGGCTAATCCCTGGTTTGGGTGAAATGCATTTTTGTATTCAGCTGAACTCCCTTTCGTAGAACCCGATCATGCCATGCGATGCTCGAGAAAGCCGAAGCCTGCCTACCAAATCATATGTGTAGGTCAATGCGAGTTACAACCGTCCCAATCG
>JAOXNK010000008.1:80207-98801 GCA_028566675.1 Hypoxylon intermedium
TCGCCGGGCTCACGGGCGAGTCTGCCTTCGGCTGGTCCGTCGAGAAGGACGTCGACTACAAGGGCGAGAAGACCCGCGCGCTGGTCGTCATCATGGGCTGGGAGAGCGTCGACGCCCATCAGAAGGCGCGTACTACCGACGCCTACGCCAAGGTTATCAGTGGCTTCCAGGGCGCTGCGGAGGGCCTCAAGGGCTTCGACATCAGCCACGTCACTACCACGACTCTGTAGATGTTGGGCTTGGTGCGGGCTCGAGTCTTGATCGGTGGCTGGGGTCGCTTTCTTAGCAGCAAGATACCATTATGTACGCAGAGCAATGATTTATGAATATATTCTTTTTGTCTTGCCTCGTTTGTGAGCGTCACTGGTTGCCTATACACCCATAACACGCGCCAATTGCCATCCGGATCCCAGTTGTATTTGAAGTCTTTCACAGCAAACGTTATAGAACATGCTCGTATGCATAGCAGAAGCGCATAATATCCAAGGCGTCACGAGCATGTTAGATCACTAAGTGATATTGTGCTGCCGGGACTTGATTGTGGGACGGAGCAATGCGAATGTATATCATGTTACAGAGACTCTTGCCAATGAATGCGTCGAATCAAGCCGAATGATTTGAAGGCATCAGTGGTTTAGTGGTAAAATCCATCGTTGCCATCGATGGGCCCCGCGTTCGATTCGCGGCTGATGCAAATTTTCTTTTTTGTTTCTCCTCTCTTTCTATCTCCTATTTCTAAAATTGGCTATCTGCTACATATATGCAGGTTGATGATTGGCGGGAGCCCTCCTGTTGGTATGTCACTATTCCGCCTTAGGACTGGCTGGCATCTCCACGTGGAGTTCGGATCTGAACGGACTGAACGGACTGAACGGATGGGGTTCGCTGTGGATGCCGTGGGGATTGGTACCTGAGTCGAGACCACGATTGTATCCATTAATCGTATGTTCACCTAGAGTAGATGCAGACGCAGAGACAACCGCTAGAGTGCGTCAGTGCCTCGCCATCTTCCAGCGGCGTAGGCTGAGACGACAAACCGCTATGTTCCCAACAAAAGTCCCCCCAACAGCAATTATCATGCCAGGCACAGCCGATACTCATACCATCTTAGCGACGCTAGAGCTACCGTTGAGATGTCTCTATCGTTTCACGTAATATTCTGAGCGAGAAATCGTTGTAATGCACCTATCAGATCAAACCAGTTGAAATGTACTGTATGCTCGATCTGTTTGGCTAATAGCGAGGCCAAATGGATCAGTGCTTCTCATGGTGGAGCATCATTTATAAAAAGGTGACCATGGACAGTATGGACTTCCGATATATTGAACTCGGGTTCACTCATTTTTTCATCGACAAGGGGAGCTGTCAAGGTTAGATCAGAGTAGATGACCACTTGGTTTCTTACTCCAGCTAGTCAACTGCCATCGAGGAGGTGCCATGGCGTCTGAGGTGAAGGTCAGAAAAACCGTCCGCATCGATGATGGAACCAAGGACTATATGCCCCTGAGGAAAAAGTACAACGCCGGCAAACTTCACATTGCCGACCAACCCATCACATGGACCGACTGGCACCGGCACGTCGACTGGCTGAATGTCACTTTCATCCTCATTATCCCTCTGATGGGCTGCATCGGGGCATACTGGACGCCGCTGCAGCTCTACACAGCCATCTTTAGTGTTGTGTATTACTTTAACACTGGTCTCGGCATCACAGCTGGTAAGCTCTTATTTCATTGTGCCAGAGCTACCATACCATACCATACCACCAACTAACTCGCCATAGGGTACCATCGCCTCTGGGCTCACAAATCATACCAAGCGACCCTCCCGCTCAAACTCTACCTTGCAGCCGTCGGCGCGGGCGCGGTCGAAGGCTCTATCCGATGGTGGTCCAAAGGCCACCGTGCCCATCACCGGTACACCGATACCGAGAAGGACCCCTATTCGGTCAACAAAGGGTTGATGTACTCGCATATCGGATGGCTCGTCATGAAGCAGAACCCCAAACGCATCGGCCGCTCCGACATCACCGACCTGGATGCCGACCCGGTCGTCGTCTGGCAGCACACTCACTTCCTCAAGTCGGCCATGTTCATGGGTATCGGACTTCCGACACTGGTCTGCGGCCTAGGGTGGGGAGACTGGTTCGGCGGGTTTATATATGGCGGTATCCTGCGTGTCTTTTTCGTGCAGCGTAAGCATACCCATGAATCCCCCTTTCTTTTCACTACCTGCATGCATTGCTAACCCGCAAGAATATCAGAGGCCACATTTTGCATCAACTCGCTTGCACACTGGCTCGGCGAGCAGCCCTTCGACGACCGCAACTCGCCCAGGGACAACATGATCACGGCCCTCGTCACCCTCGGCGAAGGCTACCACAACTTCCACCACGAGTTTCCCTCCGACTACCGCAACGCGATCCAATGGTACCAATACGATCCCACCAAATGGTGCATCTGGACCTGGAAGCAGCTCGGCCTGGCATACGACCTAAAGCAGTTCCGCCAGAACGAAATCGAAAAGGGGCGTCTTCAGCAGCTGCAAAAGAAGGTCGACAAGAAGCGTGCGCAGCTCGACTGGGGCACCCCCTTAAACCAGCTCCCTGTCGTCGACTGGGACGATTTCGTGGCGGAAGCCAAGAACTGTGACGGCGCTCTTGTGGTCATCGGCGGTGTCATCCACGACGTCAAGGACTTTATCAAAGACCACCCCGGCGGCAAGACCCTGATCGCGTCGGCCATAGGGAAGGACGCTACGGGCATATTTAACGGCGGCGTATATCAGCATTCTAATGCTGCCCACAACTTGTTATCGACGATGCGAGTTGGCATTGTCCGTGGTGGCTGCGAAGTCGAGATCTGGAAGCAGACAGGCTCCAAGTACGTGGAGGCTGTGGCCGACTCGAAAGGTCAGCGTATCGTTCGCGCTGGTGACCAGGTGACAAGGATCGCTCAATCTTTTGCAAGCGCAAATGCTGCTTAGGGCGAGAGGTTGGGTCTAGATCAAAGGACATTTCTTGAATAATATTGGCGTACGGCGCGGGACTGGGCAAATATGTAATCAAATTGAGGCAACGACACGAATGAGTGATACCATATAGCGATTTATGACATCTTTAGGTACCTAATTTCTACACTCTAGTTATTTTCATAACTATATCTATCCAATGTATCCCGTATCCTACACTATAATACTAATATACTAATCAAGACTTACATGTCTTTGGAGTAAGCGCCTTTTCCGCTCGCCTCCTTCGACCCTACTTCTTCGTCCAGAGATTGCCCTCTCACCACTCCCGCTCCATATTCAGCCAATTCTGAATTCAAAATCGGAGGGCCAGAGAAGTGCTTGCGACCCCACGCAAAATACCAAATGATGCTGATAGCCGCGAAGCCCGCGAACACGACGCTAGCGTAGTTCATGGTGGCAGCATCCAACCCGGTGAGGTTTGTAGGCATACAGAAGAGGAAGATCGCTAGGACAATCCATAGCAGCGTGGTGACGTTGATAATGAACCCGAACCGGCCAAGCGACCACGAAGCATGCTGCAGTTGCTTCCGGCCACGCATGACAGAGATTAGAATGGGCAGACCATACGATGTCGAGAGGCATATCGTAGCAACTCCTGTGAAGCTGCTGAATGCGGCAGTCGAGCCAAAATAGATGAGGCCCAGCAGACAGTCGACAATGGTCGATAAAGTGAGAGCCCAAAGTGGGATGTCAAATCGCTTGTCGACTTTGCTCCAAAGACCGGAACCAGGGATCGCCCCGTCTCGTGCGAAGGCGTAGGTGCAGCGGCTCGACGCCGTCAATGCGCCAACGCCGGCGAAGAGCCAGATGCCAAGAAGGAGAAATAGCAAGCCGAAACCTCCACCAGCACTGCCAGTTGCCATCTTGAATACGAGACCGATCGGCTGCCCGTTCGCAACTTCGAGGAGCGTTTGCACATCCGGGAGCACAAAGAGGACGGGGATCAAATACACCAAGCCGGTGAGACCAGCGGCCACAACGGAGACTGTCATCTCAGATCAGCAAATGTACTCTTTGAAAAAATCACCACTATACGCATAATTAAAAATGTTTACTCACAGACGATAGCTTTGGGTACCTCCCGCTCTGGTGACTGCACCTCTTCACACATGGCGGCAACCATGCCATAGCCCGTAAGCACATACGCAGGTTGTAGCAACCCGATGAAGAAGGACCAGCCACTAGGCCATCCTGAAGCCGAAGCGTCGTAATGCGCGAACACGAACTCCCCGCTCCGCTTAGTCGGCGACATGACCAGCAGAACGATCAAGAAAATAACGATCGACGCGCCAGTCCAGTAAATGCAGACCGTGTTTATCAGATCCAGATGCTTGGACCCGAAAATATTGATGAGATAGCACAGGAGCGAGACGGCCCAGAACATGAGGACCGTCTGCCACGCGTTGGCGACAAAATCCTCGTCCCATAGCGAAATGGCGCTGAGAATTAATTGCGCGCCGCCGAAGTTGATAGACAAGGTGACGGTCCAGTTTCCGACGAGCGTGAGCCAGCCCGTGATCCAGCTTGTGATGGGTGCCCAGCGAGGCGTCGAAAGGAGCGCGGCCCAGTAGTAGACGCCGCCTGCCGTCGGATACACAGAGCAAATTTCCGCGAGCGAAGCGGCGATGGCGGTCGAAAGAAGCGAAAGCAGCACCCAGCCCCATATGATGGTGACGGATTGGCCGTTGGAGAGCGATATATAGAATGTAGTGCTGAGGCCGTAGGGAACGGCCATCTACAGTAGCAGGTGTTAGTATAAAGAATCCATTACTTTGCGCCTCCCAGTTCCTTTGATATATCTACACTCATCTCGTAGATAGGAGTCGCAATTGGGTTGCCAGAAAAACAAGAATAATATTACATACTGCCGGCGCATTAGCTTAGTTTCTGGATACTGGAGTGAACATGTCGCCAAACATACCGATGGCAAAAGAAAGACCGAGAACTGAGAGCATGCTCAAGCTTCGAGGCAGCTCGGCCTTGTATCCCATCTTCGCGAGCGCATCATCCGCCGTTGTCGCCTCCGCCGACAGTCGCCGGCCGGCGCTCATGATGGATTCTCCCCCCATCTAGATGCTGCGATGTATTGTGGAAGATGGAGGATTGATGGTATACACGTAGATGTAGGCGAGAGTAAGAAAGTAAAAAGACGAAGAAGCTTCAGCAAGGCTACCTACGTGCATATGTACATATTCGGGTACCTGGCGCGACCCCGGTCCAAGGACGTCTGGACTGATAACTTTAAAAGCCCTTATCTCTGAAGCAGATCCTTCACTGCTTAGAAGCGGCAGTTCACTGGGACATCCCGGTTTAGAGTTGCTTATCAACGATCCAGTCCCCCAGAGAGTCAGGGGATTCAGGGCCGAGTGTTCTAACTACTGCTGGCTAGTCTATAAAAGGCATCGCGTGCGGCCTCGTTCGTCTGGGCCCTCTCTTCGTAAGCTCGTAATTTATCTTATCCCCAAGGGGTAGTATGACAGTTATCAGTTTCTATACGTAAAACGCCTTTATGACAACATGGCACATGGCTATCGCAACGTTACATTATCGATAGATAGACGTAATAAGAACATTATTAACTGTACGAACCCTTACTTCGAGTTTAACTCTAGATGCCCAAGTTTAAATGACTCGAGACTATTTTACATCTTACACTTAATCCTACCAGGGTAAACCACGGCGTTGCAAGGGTATCGAAGTCTAGAGTTGCAATGACACAATGAGGGGATTTGGAGATCCCCATCCTACCCATCTCCAACCCCATCCCCATCTCCATCTCCATCTCCATCTCCAACAGATTTCATCATAGTCCGAATCGGCCTCCTCCATGTTCCCCGCACGCGATTCGCCGTCATCGTGCGGGCGACGGACTACAGCAACCACCACGAATATTGTAGATCGACAGCTCACACATCATTCTCGTGCGACATTGCTTGATTCCTGTGCGCGAGCGACTTTATAACGAGACTCGACTACCTACAGAGATCAAGCCAAGAAAGAGAGACACTACGTATCATATGAGAATATCGTCATGGCCCCCAAGCCCCGTCTAGAAGGCAAAGTCGCCATTGTGACCGGAGGTGCGTCCGGGTTCGGGAAAGGCGTCGTGGCCAAATTTGTGGAAGAAGGAGCTCGGGTCATCGTCGCAGACCTATCGGAAGAAGCCGGACAGGCGGCAGCCCAGGAGTTGGGATGCAAATTCGCGAGAGCCGACGTGACCAAACGAGAAGATTGGGAACAGCTTCTTCAGGTGGCACTAGACAATTTCGGACAACTAGACATCGTGGTGAACAATGCCGGTGCCACGTATGCCAATAAGCCGACCGAGGAGGTGACGGAGAAAGACTTTGATCTCGTCATGAATGTCAACGTCAAGTCCATCTATATCTCGACCAACGTCCTGCTCCCTTACTTTTTGGACAAGAAGAGGCCAGGTTGCTTCATCCAGGTAGCCTCAACCGCTGGGGTCCGGCCGCGTCCGAGACTCACGTGGTATAACGCCTCGAAGGCTGCTGTTATCAATGCCACCAAGGTATGGGACTTTATAGCCACTCTTCTCCTCCCCCCTTGGAGATCATGTTTCGGCCGTGATAATACTAACTACCACCACAATAGACGATGGCAGTCGAGTATGGTCCCCAACAAATACGATTTAACGCGGTCTCTCCTGTGGTGGGGAGCACAGGAATGACACATCTCTTCATCGGCAAGCCCAATACAGCCGAGAATCGCAAAGCCTTCGAGTCCGTGATCCCGCTGGGCAGAGGTTCCACGCCTGAAGACATTGCCAATACTTGCTGTTACTTGGCTAGCGAAGAGGCCGCCTTCATCACAGGTGTCAACATCGAGGTAGATGGAGGACGATGTGTTTAAGAAATCCCTCAGCCCATGCACAAGATCGTCATCGAGCGCCGAGTAGAGATTGTAATGAAGCTTTGATGATCCTTCTGTCCGAAGTTATAACGAGGTCGGGTCCGCGCCGACGAAACTCTTAGCTGAGTGTCTTTTCGATTTGGTGTTCAGTTCATATATATCTGCATGAATTGACTGAAATAGAAATATCCTAACGACTGTGACCTTTGGTGGATGAGTATGTGTTTTCTGTTTAATCAAAACACGTTTCCCGGATTTCTCCTACTCTTGGTCACCTGCAGGAAAATGCTCTGGTTTCTAATGCGGCGCATAATCTCAGAGGTCCCGGCAATGCGGGCAGCGGTAGTTGACAGTTCTTGGTGCGGATTATATAGAAATGCGTTGCATCCAACCTACCGAATGAGTGCATTTTGAATCGTCCTTCCGACATTGCCTCTTTCGGACACTTCACGTTCCCCCTTTTCCCCATAACCACCCCACGAATACCCATGGAGACCGCTCCGTGAACGCCCTCGCATGTCCAAGGACTCCCATGCTCCCCATACAGTGTGCCTGTCCTGTCGCAATCGAGGTCGCCGACATTGGAACGACGGTCCGCTCAGTTCCAGTATGGAGCCCCGAGTCGCAGAAGAGCTATTCGAGTGGTAGAACAGCAGACACAAGGTTACAGTTCACGGACTTCTATCCAAGGGCGTTCGAGTCCTATACATGACGTCCGTATTATGGCGTCAGGATACCGGTATATTGTAATAAATGTATAAATAAAGTCCACCCCCTTCTTAGCAGTGCTGTGCAACGTTCTGATCATAGCGGTGCCATCGTCAACTATCACCAACTTAGAGATCATCTTTTACCTAACTAATATGAAGACCTTCGCCAACCTTGCAATCGCTGTTGCGTTCGCAGCTAATGGTGTATCGGCCCATTACATCTTCCAGCAGCTGTCACTTGACGCTACAGAATATGCCCCATTCGAGTACAGTACGTCCCTGGGATCTTAGAGGATCCATACCACCATCTCGTGTCTACGGGAACAGGTGCTAACATGGCCTGAACAGTCCGACAGAACAGCAATTACAACTCTCCTGTCACGGGTAAGCGTGTTCAATCACTTATTCTCGGCTTGTACTAATAAGTATAGATTTGACTTCCAATGACCTGAGGTGCAATGTTGGCGCAGAGGGCGCGAGTACCGAGACGGTAGACGTGAAGGCTGGCGAGGCTTTCACGTTCACTCTCGATACCGTACGTAACACCTTATGGGTCGACTACACTCTGTGCCATAACTAACTTCTTCGCAAGCCCGTGTACCACCAAGGACCGATCTCCCTGTAGGAACCACGTCCAGATGGTAATAGGTCTCGAATCCATGTACTAACAAAGCGACAGCTACATGTCCAAAGCCCCTGGTGCTGCCTCGGAGTACGACGGCAGCGGCGAGTGGTTCAAGATCAAGGACTTCGGTAAGATACCCTCGTCTAGCAAGCAAGCTCACGTAGCTACTCTTCATCTCCTAACTCTACTCACAGCCCCAGATTTCTCAAGCGGGGAAGCGCAGTGGGATATGGCTGGCTCGTACTCGTACACGATCCCAAGCTGCATCGAAGACGGCGAATACCTCCTGAGGATCCAATCTCTCGCCATCCACAACCCGTACCCGTCTGGCACTCCCCAGTTCTACATCTCCTGCGCCCAGGTCAAGGTCTCGGGTGGCAGCGGCAGCTACAATCCCACGACCGTCCAGATCCCCGGCGCTTTCAAGGAGACTGACCCTGGGTACACCGTTAACGTGAGTCTATTCTTATATTTGAGCTCTCTTTAAATGTCGCTGAATGGCTGACCTTGCGTTAGATCTACTCCAACTTTCACAACTACACTGTTCCCGGCCCCGAGCCCGTAAGTGGACCAGCAGCACGTATGTGTAAAGGTGACATGAGCTAATACATTCCAGTTAACCTGTTAAAATCAGGAGCTATAAAACTAAATCAAATCGCATAGGTGTTTGGAAGGGTTTCTATGTTTTGTGAGTAGGTCTCATCTCAGCGTAAAGATGCTTCTACTGCTTCATGGCGGAGGTAGTAAAACTTCAATAAGCTCCATTTAGCTATTTACACTACTTCATGTCGTTATTTACAATAGGGGAGCGGAAGAATGGAAAGCAAATTACAAAGAGAAAATAAGGCCAATATGAGCAGCAACAGAATAACGGATCTAAGCTGCAAGTAGAAGAAATGGATCTCAGTCAACCCCAACCCAGCAGGACGACTACAGCCCAAGTACATGTAAATCTAGAGCTATTGTAGCCAGGCCAGGTTCATCATCGACGATTATCCCTATTGAGGCTTTAAAATCAGTATCTTCGAAGGACACCATATCCCTACAAAATCAGAGATCGCTCTAGGACTGTAAGAGAAATTAGTGTGCTATCTTTATTGGAGATTCTGGCATCAACACTATGAAGCACGGTAGCCGTAAGCGTTTACAATCGAAGTTTGTTCCGTTTTAGTATTCTATTATCAAGCACACCCTTATGGACGCTCTGTAGAGCTTTGAAGTCGTCTATCACCGCAAGCTTTCACCATCACAGCCATCAGGAACATGCTTCAAACTGAAGGACGTACATAAGCTCGTTTGTCATTGATTATTACATAGTATTGCTATCTAACCATCCCCACCCGATCAACTGAATAAGCAATCGCCAATGGAATTCATGATGACTTCATGGGCACCTTCAGGAAAGTATTTTGTCGTGGAGAAATATGAATAGAGGCCTCGTGACATCATTTGATCATGCCTTCGTATTCAAAAATAGCAGGAAAGTAGAAGTGTAATAACCCCTGGGGTTCCAGCCGAAGGAGTGTTTCAGAGTTATTAGGCGTATCTCGAGAAAGCGGCCAGGATTTCATGACCACCGGCGTAGTCGAGAGCCTCATTGTAACGTTACAAAGGTATTCTATTATGCCCTCAAAAAATCTATGTGGCATCTAGCAGCGCCACGAGGACATCTACCAAAATCAGACAGGATGCTCTGAGAAGCTCTCGTATCTAACTGTTGTTCACGGCTGGGTTGCCACCGCTGGGTTTACAAGACCAAAGCCAACGAAATCACATCACATGGTCGCTAGAGAACCATTCCGCAATATCTGGGCTGAGTAATTCTATTCGGAGCATAGCCACTAGATCACCTCCTCCAACTGCATCTAACACGAATAGTCTACCGGGACAGCAGGCTCCCTCGGGCGAGAAAAAAAAGACATTTGCTCTGACTACCAACCTCCTATTCCCCCTTCCCTCCTCCTCCCACCCCTGGGCTCATCGAGTCCCCTAGGTCAGGTTGAATCGAAAGACTCTGAAACAGGATAAACTAGATGAAGTCAACAAACAACCACGCAAATGCGTCCATGGTGGCAAATCCTCCACGCCACGACGAACAGAAACAAGGCATCAGCGTGTGCCTGTGCCTGTGCCGTCGAAGTGTGATACGACCGGCTTCCTCCATCTGACTCTCCCTCCCTCCCTCCCTGTCTCCTTCACCCGGAATGAAACCATACGCACGCGAATGCACGCATAGATGGATAGATGACAGAGACCACGGAAAGCCGCAGGCAGAAAAAAAAGGAATAACCGGAACATGCAGACACGCGACGGGCAAATAGGGGGAGGGAGAGAGGTCGCAGACGCAGGCAGAATAGATGGACAGGCAGCCATCACGCGGGCGCGGTAGTGACTAATAGCCTCCATTCCGAATCCGATCACATGGGCCCCCGCGGACGCGACAACGGGGCGCAGAAGCATACACATGGGACAAGGGTTTGTAGTGTAGGGTGTGGATGGGCTTCAATGGATGGGTATGGCGGTACGTGTATATTATGTACCCCAGGAGACCACACACACCCACACACACCCACACACATGTAAGTAAATACCAGGAAAGGTGAAAGGCAGTGGTTACAGTTCTGACAGGTATGCACTTACCTAGCTGTCTTATAACTTATACTAAACACATATACAACTCCTGTCTCTAACTATCCCGGATTTCAAGAAACTTCACTCTATGCAGGACGGGACCGCGGATGCATCTGCTGTGGTCCGGGACAGGTTTTCCAAGAATAACCGTCTATTGACTTAATTATAGATTGAGTGACCATGACGATGCAGTTAGAATTCAGGACTATGAATTACCTTGCCAAGTTTCTAGTCGTGCACCAAGACTGACAAACACCTATACAGAATACCTAGGTAGCTATTGGCATTATAAACCTATGAAGTCTACCAAGTTCTAATGGGAACAGTAACTTGAATCAAATCAAAGAGTACAAAATGTGATTGTGGCTGCAGAATCAACCAATTATTGAGTCTTTCCGATTCCCGCTATAGTCGCGATAACATGCAACAACATGTATAATAGTCCTTCTATACCTTTAAACCAATGCGCAGCTTTTGCCTATAGCTCGAATCTCCTGACAGTAGTGCCACTATGTTGTCATATGTCTTTCACGATTCTCATTGTCTTTATTATCGTACTTTGTTCGACGATCTGCTAAATCCTCTCCTAATAGGCAGGTCAAGTGTTCCAGGAATGGGTCTTCCCCGGTTGACAAATCCGCCTTTTCTCATACGGGACTCGAGTTGCCATCCTTTCACCCGCGGACGCATCATCCCTAGCGACATCTGCACGTCATGCCGGCGTGCAGGGTGTAGAGGGTATTCCCGTCGCGGGGCTATTTGCTCGTGGGACATGCCGTGCGTCTTGTTACGCGTGTGCATAGATCCGCAAGATTTGATGAATATATATCTTGTGCTAGGTAGTCGGATCGTACATAGCAGTATAGTCAGTGTGAGAGCCCCCTGCTTTCGAGCTAGAACGGTACCGAGCGCCTGCGGACGCACGATACTGCATCCAAGAACCGAAACCACCGGGTGTGACCACTGCAAATCTGTGGCGAAGCAGCGGCTTATCCTGAAAAGGCCTAGCAGATCAGTCTAGCAGGTATTAATGAACCCCCTCGGCGGGCGTACCGTGCTATAAATGACGGAGACTGGGACGGAGACTGGGACTGGGACGCGTCCTGGCGTCCTGCACGAACGACGGCTGCAAGCGCTTGCGTATGTCTCATCGTATCCCCCCCCCCCCCCTAAATGCATGTGCGTGGCTGATGGAGGGCTGGTGTGGGGAGGGTGCATCATGGGATAGCTAACTCAAGCTCAGGAGGGTGTAGGGGTCCTGGGATGTGCGAGAAGGGGAAATCTCGCAGATCATAGGATCTCGACCTGTTTGACAGTCGATCAGATTGCACCCTTGCAGCAAGAAACCCTGTTCGGATGGTCGGGAGACGAGGATGATTCGTTGCACTGCAGCGGAGAGAAAAGGGTGTCCAGGATGTTTAAGCATAAGACAACGGGCGTCATGGGATGTAGGTGCGCTTTGGTTGAGGTATACGGAAATGGAAATAAGTGGACGATCTCTCGGTGAAATTTGATAGGTTGAAGACGGGGGGAGCGGGCTTCTACATAGGTATCGTTCAAGCGACTTCGCAACAGCCCCATGGATTGATCTATGTAGTAATCTTCTGCAAGTGAGTGAGCGCGGGGAGATATCTTCTTGATGCCAAGCACATCTATTTAGGATCTTCATCAGATCCCTTGGGGGATATATGTCCTTGAATTATATCTAAGTGAAGCTGCTGGCATGTGAGTTTTGATAACCGCCATTGGTTGGACTGGTTAAGGCGAGCTAATCAGAAGCGCAGACCCTCAACAGATACCTGGTTTGAGATATTGACCGGCATGAAACGGAGCCCTGGGGCCTGGACAACTAGAGACGGCGACACAAGATGCCGAAAACAAAATGGAGACTAAAAGGTGCGCCGACCTCGTATGTAACAAAATTCTGGGCTGGTAGATACCTTCGATAGCAAAGAAACCTAGGGAAATGCACGGTAAGAAGGTACTTGGCAGGGGTCATGAGATGGTGTGGGGGCTCAATGTAAGTCGAGGTGGTGAGGGTGACTGGCCAGTGATTCGTCTACGAGAAACGGTGTGGACACACCGCGAACTCTTTAGGAACAGTGGCTGACTCTTCCTGGCAAAAGGACTAGGCTCATACTCACTTAACATTCTCGGGAATAACCTCGTTCCCGGAGGTCATGAGGACCTCAGTGGCTAATGGCGATAAGGAGACCGTCTCCCTTTTGAGGCCACCGTAGTTCTAAAAGAGAGAAAATAGACTGACAACTATGATGTAGACATGCTCATATGACTTTGTCGACAATAAGCAATATGCCTAGCGCTTATTAGTCTTTTCACACTTGTGAGTGTTGCTATCATGATGCCCGCTTACAGTACTGACAAGCGCTTCATATCACTTATGTCGACGTCAGATTTTTGCTATTTGTCTTCGAGATTGTTCCTCTACCAAAGTGAGTCAAGAGACCGTGTTGGGCAGTGAGTCCGCGGGAGGATAATGTATCTGACCGAGAACTCCCGCTCATGGGTGCGCGTGTATGCTGCTGTAGTTGCTGTAGTCGCGTTGCGTGAAAACTAGCGGGATCATCAGCCTCGGAGGTCGCAGCTTAAGAGGTTAGCAAGGAAGAAGAGACAACACAGCCCAGGGTTGGTGACTGTATGAAGCTGGGGATGTGTGTACTGATGAGTACGGCGGGTTCGTTACAACGTTGAATGATAGAAATGGAAGGACAACCGAGTACAAATCGAACGATGCTGCGGGAAACTCGCTTATCCACGACATCTTAACCTTAAGTATCAAGTAAAGGGAGTCAGTCTCTCGTTCTTGCAGTGACCCATGTACTCCTTAGCTTCACTTGATGTCTTACCCCAAGAATCCTCGGCTTTTGGACTCACGAGCGCCCGAAAGGCAAAGCAGAAAAGTTGCCATTCGATGGGAAGGGGGAAGAAATATGACGGAACAAAGACGTGATGCATAGACCAGAGAGGAGGGTCATTGCACACCTAAATGTCGAAGGAGCAAGGCGCGAGGACCTAGGATAAGGTGTCTCAGCCCCAAGGTGGCTAGTTCACCAGATATAGTGTAGGCGGAGAAGTAGTAGTATCCATACTCGTCGGCGACCACACCAGATTCCCAGTTGGGCAGCCCAGCAGCCCAGTCCCGCTAACCCTGGCTGGTCCAGGATGTCTATACCCCAGATATCCTAGGCCAAGCCGCACTCTTCTTTCTCGTCGGCAGTTGAGCGATCAGTTCAAGATCATCGCTGCCGGGGCTTGAATCGGATAGGCGCGCAACGAACATCGAGCATGGAGCAGGGTGAAGAGCGGGATGAGCCACGACGGCAAGGCGATAATGTCGCATCTACCCCCATGCTAAGCTAGGAACAACCCTGTCTCCGATCACTGTCTGCTGATGGAGCACTCTGTCGACCATGGGCATGCACATCCATCCATACATAGAGATACATGTGTGGATCTTCGCCATCGCCCATCCTGTCTGCCTGTGCTGTGTTTTGACATGTATTGTGTACGGAGGTTGTACCACTCACAAGGTAAACAACCTGCCATCTTCTTCCCATCTAGGCGTGTGGGAGGCGGTGGGAGGTAGAAGAAACATGAAGTGAAAGCAGGCAAAAAGGTGATGGATTCCATTATTTCCAAGACGCGAGAGGCGCCAATCAAATGCATTGCCGGTCGAAGTGGGGGAGGGGGGGGATCCATTGGTGACATCGATACCAAGTAACGGAGGGTAAGATTTCCCGGATTGTGGATCCAATTGGTGTTACGGCGATTGACTCGTGTTGCCCGTAGGTTATGTACCTCCTATAATGCGCCACGGCCGCCACAGTAGGGGAGGGTCTGACCACTGGACATTAAACATAACATTTCTGGTGGCTCCAAATGCCATATGCCATCATCACACCACCACCACCACCATCACCACCCACAATATTCATCTTCTCGACCTGGCCAACCACCAATTGTTGTTACCTGGCTTTCGCCCTACTCATCACGAGGCAACAATGCAGTTTGACATAATATTAGTGCGCATACCCCCTAGCTAAGTAGTGGGTACGACTACGACTGCGACTCTACCCCCTACAGCTAGATCCTCGCTATCTATCGGGTATCCTGCATAGCATAGGTCTGTAGATCGGCCTTTAGATGATCGATGATGGAGTCCTCATCATATCGTATCATGTCCTTCTGCTAGTGCGGATAGAGGTGGCCTCGTGGCAGCACAATCAATGCAGCCAAGTTGCGCCCAAGCGTCCAGGTGGAAGGCTGAAACGCTTCTCCATTAATTCGATGCCCTCGGGTTATTGGACCGCACTATCGATGGCTGGCTGCTGGCCTCGTTTTCCATCCGGACCGTCCATTCCAGTCTAGCCCTCCTCTGGCCCTCCTGCAACTCGACCGGATTCTTCGAGATGCATCGGCTACCTGCTTACAGCTCGGTTCCATATCTTTACAGGAGATGGAGACTCACTCCATCCACCACGGTCTCTTTGTTGGTTATCGGCTTCAACCCCGAACATCGTCAAGCCTGCAAGCATAATGAGCAAAGACCATGGCGCAAATGCGTTAGGCGACGTGGGTGTGGATGCCTGCGTACGTAAATGTGTGTATGTAGCTGTGCCGGTCTCACTTACACGAGGAATGACAGAAACATGGTAGATATAGCTGCAGTCACCAATACACGCGGTTGCTGCTGATCCGACGCAAGGAGCAGGCCAAGGCAACTGAGATCGTCATCTAATTCAAGACACGAACGATGAAGGCAAATGTTCTTATCTTGTTGGAAGTTTCGTGCTAGGCATGTCGCGATGGATACCTACATATGATTTATGCTGCATCTGCTCTACTACTCTGTGGTACAGGGAGGCTCAACAGGAGGGAGGCTGCGTGCCACTCTCATACGTCACGCCGTGCTTCGTCTATGGCAATGCTTCGTCTCTCTTCACTTGTCGGTCAACATGGCCTACTACTACTAGTGCTCACTTATATCGTGCCATCTGACACATTACAAATATAAATAGACCGTTCGCGGCGGCCCCCAAGGATAAGACGAGCGAAGGCTAAGCAACTTAGTTTCTAGAACCGCCTCGTTGGGACGGCCCCAAGTCTCATCTCACTTGCCTACAACGTCGGCTTGCATTCCAGCGAATCCACCAAGTCCCCATCTGTCAGATATCGAAATCCTGAGAAACCCATCACAGTATTCACCCGATACTGCTTCGGCCGCAGGTAAGCGACATCGTTCAAGGCGTCTGAATTCTCTGCCTTCACGGAACACAATCGGGGATTCAGATGCATTTCAACAGACAACAGCGAGAACAGAAACTAGGCATAGACGTCGCTGTATCTGATGTGTCATTGACTGACATTCGACTAAGGTTATTAGTGGCTGATCGCAGACGCTTCGGGACGTCCACGAGAGAGCGACACCCGTCTTACCGCCTCTAAACTCACTCACAGGTCACACCTTATACTTCTTCCCGTCTCACTCACTGGACACGGCGTCGCCAGCCAACACACATTACTATACGAAGTGGACGAAAAGAGGCGAAGGCTTCCAACAATAGAGTGAGCAATCATATTTGATCACGGCGTGCCCGTCTATATGGGAGCGCATATGATGATAGCTTATGCCGAGTTGGCACATCTGACACTTTAGAAGAAGTCCAAAAATCAAGCACGCATTCCGTCTCGCCATCTTTTAAACCAATCCTCGACTTACAAACTCATCCAAGAGACAATTCGTCCACTTGGCGTCCCGACTAACCAAAGACTACCTTGAGTTAAATCGGCCGTGGTCCCACTACGGACTCTATTATTAGTTCCTCTTCGCCAATCCGATTTTCTATCCCGATCATTCGTGATCTTCACTACTAACCTCTGACGGGTATCCCGATCCATATTCAATCAAGGTGTACCCAACCCCGGTGTGCAGCCTAGCATTAACCCCGCGGCTTATTATTTGCTGACACTTTGTGGTGGTACTTGGATCCTGAGCCTGATCTTGATTGATTGGGTGCCGCGCAGCAGGTTTCAAGGCCAAAGGATCAAGCGTCAGGTTTTCCGGGTTTCTCACCTTACCCATCGCATCCTGCACCCAAGTAGCTGGTCTACTTCGGCGGTCCGGTCTTCATCTATCTACACTACAGTATCTCGCCCCATGCTGATGCTGGCTCTAAACCGGTCTTCCGAGGCAATTGTGAGATTTACGGCCCAAAGGCACAATCAATGCCCACTCAATCGCGCGGCCAGATAGGGAGAGAATCCTCTGCTAACTAGATACATGCACTCATACATGACTATCGCGAGATACCGTGACGATCCATCTTCACCGTTTCATTCTCTGTGGATCAGTTTATGTCGCAATCCCTCTCCACTGACCACGGAAAAGTCACGAGACTACAGGGGAGTCGCATGAACGATTCAACAATCTCACCTTTCCCCCCCCGTTCCCTCTGGCAATCTACCAGCGCTTCGAGCTTCTAAGCCCAAGGACTTCCCGGTCTTTGAGCCTTGAATATTCCAGTGCGACCCCCACACAACGTTGCCCCCTCCCCTGCAGTTCTAGCCCAACCCTCCATGCCCTGGACTTGTCTGACATGATCCTGGAGCCGTTCTTCCGTACTTGCACAAGATACACATAAGAGCAAGGGCCTATTCAAGGGCCAGCCGAGAGTTCTTCGACGCAAAGCCAGGCGTGAGTAGGCAGAACTGCTGTTTTTTATTTATTTATTTTTTAAAAAAAACTCATAACTTTGAAGAGATCGAGTGCCTTGCAGATCGACCTGCATATGACTCTTATCTTCATTGGCATTGGATATTACCCTTCTATTTTCTGGAACTGCCTTAGCTTCGTTGCGCATTGCTACGTTAACTGCCTAACTCAACCTCCTACTTTCTCGGTTAAGATATACCTTGTTTATATTGGCAGGGCGCGCGCAACTGCGACAAGGCCAGAGGAACACACCGGGGGACGTTGACACACAACTCTATTGTGACCTCGTGGCAGGTAACTAGAGGTCATTCACCACCTCATAAGACAAATCAGGCGCATTTGCGGGTTCCTGGGACACTTACCTGATCTGGCCCCTCTGAGATTTAGTCTCATTCCACATAAGTTGTGTCTTGGGTTCGAACTATCAGCTTACGGGCAGATCACTTCTCATTGGCGCCCCTCGAGTCTTATACATGGTCAACGACTACAAATCAAGCCACTGAAGAACACCTGAATACGGGTAGCGGAATCATTTGATTCCCTGAACCGGACGTAACATTGATCTCATCATCTACAAAGCTCCGAGTCACAATCGTCACAAATTCCCCGATTTTCCGGTTTCTTCTCCTTTCTGATCGCGAGAATTGCTTCGCTTCTTGTTACCGATTACCTGTTCACACCTTCGTCTACCCACGATACATACGTACCTACGTACCTACTGACAGACGACACAACTCCAATTATTAATATACACCTGGCTGTCTGTCATCCTCTTTGAGTCGAGGTTCCGTCTTACACCCGCGCGAACTCGGTCTCCACATTTATATTCATAAAAAGCGAAGATCCCTCGAACCCCTCCTGTGTCCGCCCTCCAGGGCTGTCCCTCCAGGTGAAGTTTGCCCTGCTGCGAACCTGATTCCAATCAGAACCCCGGCCAGGTATTGTAACCCCCCCCTCTTCTTATTCCCCCAAGTCCCCAGGTGCCATCT
>JAOXNK010000008.1:157010-177053 GCA_028566675.1 Hypoxylon intermedium
TGTGTGTAAGACGGTCATGACGTGCGGAATGTAGTCGCTCTCATCCTCATTGGACGTTTTCTACTTATAAGAGGCGGGGTTCGCTTGTGTGCCGCTTGGCAACGCTCTTCCCGTCCTTAATTATCAGATCGTCACCAACAGAACTAGGAACGAATCTCTGTAAGAAGAATATCAAATCGGAAGTTCAACATCTATGGATCTCCAGGGACCTACCGTTCTACCATTTTCCCAACCCTTCCATCCGACGCTCACGGACGCCGATAGAGTTCGTGCTATCCTAGAGCACATGATGCCGCCAGAGCTTGCCATTCAAGTCGTCTTCCATGGCTATAGGCCATGGATCGTGAAGCGCAGGGCCCATACACAACCATACACTGCCCAGCGGGGGGCTTTTGGAGATGATCGAAGTGTAGCGGGCTTATATCTCAGCACTGAACCCATTACCACCGCCCAACACACGGCCATCCCGCAACGAATAATCTTCTAGACGAGGGCGGCGGACCAAGGATGGACTACGTTCGGCGGAGACGGCACCTTTGAAAACAGCCACACCTGGTTCGAAGCCAGCATCCTACGTCCCTACAACAACAATCAGGGTGTGGCGCTTGAAGCTGCCCTACCGAATACCTGGTGGGATGTTAGCGCTGCGAGGAACGACCTCAGGCAGAGGGGATGGGATTTCGTGGAGGCCGAGGACGGGCGTATAACCTGGAAAGTCTGCAACAATATCACGGCACGCAGCGAGCCCCGGGACTACACGGTCGAATGGAGGCGGGGCATTGAGACCGAGGTTGAAGATGAGAGAGCGGTGGGGAGAGGCGAAGGGTTTCTGGAGCTACTCGAACCAGGATCTATCGTCGTCCTTTGGGCGAGGGCCGAGGTGAGTTTACGACTGCTGTGTGGTATCGTCGGCAAGCTTATTCGCTGATATAAATCAAAGAAACCACTATGGTGCAATACCGTTGAAGCGGCGACGATTGAGGTTGAGCTCTTGCCGCCGTAGATGTCGCCGATGTCTAAGTTCTTTATGGCAGAGCATCTCCTTTCCTCCTCCCCCCCCCCTTACCCCCGGAGTCGGAAGTGGGACAGTGAGTACACGATGATAAGGGCTTATTTTGGCTATTATAAGCAGAATCACAACGAGATAGATCAAGATGCGGCGCCTTCGTAAGGCATGGAATCCTTCTTGCGTAGTCGTCAGTTTAGATCAAGATATTATTAGAGAAAGCAGTAGTAGTCAAGTATTACATGACTGGTACTACCGGATGCTGCCTTGAAAGGATACCACCTTATTTGATAGCGTGCCTTTAGTATTTCGCAGGTAGTCTATGAAGTGTTAGTCCAAGCTACACTACAATGGGGATTTGTGGACGACTTGGGACATGTTAGTTGGCCAGGTACATACATAGACAGAGAAGTTGCTTGAAGTTGAAGAGGGATTTCCTACGTGATTTTGTGTCAAGGTGGTATTAGAGTTAAGAATGTTCAAGGTAGTAGAGTACCGCCATTGTAAGTGGTGGGTAGGTACAGCACAACTGCAAGACTGCCTCGAGATAGTTTCCTGGATCAAGGCGTAGGGATAGGGGCTTGTACTACTTATAATGATCAGAGATCCGGCCTTTAGCCCCTGGATATCCTCGCCTCGTGACTAGATGCCCGTGGCAACGCAAGCAGCAGCTAGCGATCCTCGGTTCCAACCATTATATATGCAACCACCATGATATTTCCATTCCATCGGGGAGTCCTATACTAGGTACTCTAGTTATAATATAAACACTCTTTTCAAACTAGATATTCACCAAATCATGAGTAGCAACATCAATATCCTTATTATATAGGTTACACGAGGAGATATTTTGATATTAGCAAGAAATGAGACTTTCACCTTCACTTTCTCACTCAAACGTAGAGCGTTGTTGAGGTCACCGCAGCCGTCGTCTTTCAGTGAAGAGTACCCTTCTCTAGTTTTCCGTTTACTTTCTGTTCCAATCCACCAGTATGGCTATCGTCGCCCTTTCTCTCTACCCATGTATAGGTACCTAGGTATGTACTACTGTAGGAGGCTAACACAAAATAGCATTCCGAACTTGAATACCGAGAATACATCACAGAGTCTACGAGTGGGTTTACTTACGTAGGGATAGTCAGGATGAACGGATGCTATTCCCGAGCCTTTGTTATTAATGGTTACTGATAGACTCTATAGGAGAAGCTATACTCGCGTAGTATAGAATACCGAATGCCGAGCGACTTATGCTTCTTTTATCTAGTGTTATAATTAAGAAGCAACAAACTCCCCTTTAAACGTTCCTTGGTGTTGGAAAGCCTTGGAATTTGGCCCCTTACTCATGCCAATGCGGAGGCGTACCGAACACTAATAGACGTCAAAATTACACGCTTGCGTACGGCTATTACTCTTACGGTGTGAACAGTCGAACTTCACGGAACGCACCTACCTAGGTAGTTACTAACGATGATCTGGTGCCCACTCGAGCGCGTAGGTATGTCAAGTTGAGATGTATTCGCATCATGGTCCCAAATGGGGTATTCCGAGCTAGTGTATTCACTAATATAGCTTCAATCACATAATTAGGAACTATTATGGTCTAGATGATCTCTATAGACCTTGAGTCGGGTAAAAGTAGGTATGCTACGATTACGAGCCGTAGGCGTAGGGGGGAGCGTTTGAACAAGAGCAGGCTATGATCCACTATACCCCCCACCCAGTGACTTCGACGACGATCTCCGCGGTCATATTGTCTTTTTTCTTCATCTTTTCTTAAATATCTTGTAGGGTGGTGAAGCACGGCAAACATACGTCCAAGTGTAAACTCGCGGTGAGGGTACTATGGGGAACATCTTCGTAAGCCGGATTAGCCATCAAGATCCTGTCGAAGAAATTTGATCGGGTTCGTATCTTGGTTCATCGACTCCGTAGGAACATGCCTAGCTCAGGGAGCACTTGGTAACTAGTGACTGATAGTCTTAGAAGGAAGAGGTAGTGTTAAGAGTGATACATGGTCTGAGCATCAGTTTGCGAATTCGATCACTACCTACATCCATGGAATACATGTTGTGTGCCAGAAGTGATCGCCTCCCTCCCTCTCTACCAAACCAGTGTTGTTTTTGACTGTCAAGTATTGCCAGATAGTACGTAACCTGGCCAAGAAGACTAATCTTAATTTTAATCACAGTCACTTTGTTATTGCTGTACGCATTACGACGTAACATTCAATATATATGATATACTCCACTAGATATTCACTGATTGTTCGTGATTACGATGTACATCAAGATGTGATTATAGGTACGTCGCACTCTAGACTGAAGAAAAGAATACCCTATTCTGCGAGCCAGGGGTGGGTTTGCTCAGCTTCCAATAGAAACGGCAGAAAGGTCATCTGAGGTCGCTTCTTGGAAGCCTAGAAACTGTGCCTGTTGGGCAACGTTGGTGTCCAAGGAATGACGCCGCGTCTTGAAACAAGAATGATGTTCCATTTAGAAGATGCAGGACCTCACGACCTCGTTTCCCTGTTGGGACAGGGCTATCAGCTCGTCTATTGTGACATTCGTGATTTGATACCTCCCTCCCTCCAACAACTAGCAGAGAGGGGTTATGCATTCGTGCCGCTCGGCATAAGAACAGTTGGCTTGGGATGGAAGGCCACGCTTGGAACATTACTCCTTCTCGGGTGCTGTAACAAATAGGATACCTAGGATGGATATCTCGATGCTACGGCGGCATCAAAAATCTCTGGTTCTTACTTGAACATATAATCGTAGCGTTCCATCCCTTGTTTGGGTGGTAATGTGAGGAGCCGGTAGATATACGTACCTACCTAGGCAAGTACCGAAATAAAAATCTACAGTACATACATAAGATATTGTTTTGTGATCACCAAGATCATCGGACTTCAAACGGCAAGAGACTATGACCATATGCATTGTCATGAGGCTTCACAATGCATGTACCAAACCCACCCGAGTTTCACCGCTTTTGCCGAATGACAATTCTTGGCTCACATCTAACACTGTCATCTTCCTGACAGGTCTTATTATAGCAATCAACATCAGAAATACGCAATGAAGGTTTGCGGCGTCGTTGCGGCAAGGTCGAAGATCCGACGTGCTCGTATCACCGCCGGCGGACTAGAGTAGTCGCTAGATCCAGTCGGAACCCGAGAGACCCCTTTATCTTGGAAACGCCTCTCTAGACTAGGTAGGTAGACTGATGGCTCGAGAACAAGGCTAGGCCGGATCCTAAATCGAGGCACAGCCGCACTAGGCCATCTTGCGATAAATTTGACGACAGCCCACGTAAGCCATACTAGGCGGTGGCCAGCCGCGGTGAGAATCATCGCTACGCCTGAGTTATCATTGGCCTGCTCGAAAATACCAAAAGGCCATATTGTCGAGTAGAGTAGCGAGCAGGGAACGCTTAGATCGGTATAGTCGTGTACGTAGTATTCCCAACGAGCCAGAGCTAGGGTGCGGCTGTGGTTGCTACTCTAGCCAACATTTATAAGCGTCGAGAGTCGCATAGCTTCTATTTTACCAGTGGTACATGTACATGGCATGCATGTACCACACCGTGGAAACTCTGGTGGGTATAAATTTGAACGAGCATGTAGGTAAGAAGTAGCATGGTTGACCGGACCGGGACAGGAGTTTTCGTTTGTGACAGATGGTGTCCGCTTGATACAGAGAGATGGGTTCTGCAAAGTACGGGTTATAGGTGGTAAGTGTAACGAGAGAGTCGAGACTAGGACCTAGGTAGGCTACCTAGGTAGCCGAGGTACTAGTAAACCCAGACAGCCATGTAAAGTAAAGTAGGAGTGCTGGAACAACAACATTGAATGGATGTGGTGGGTGCGGATTGCTTCGTCCCAAGGCTACGGGTTGACGAGTTGACGGGCTGACGGGTTGAACAGGAGAAGCAGGGGTGTACCTAGGTAGGTACAGAATGTAGGTAACAATACCAATTGTTATACCTACCGTAATCGATCGGGCTGTCGGGCTAAGGAGCCTGGGAGCAAAAGGCGGCTGCGGTCGGGTCCCATAATTAAGGCTCGGAACCTTACCCCTTTCGGCCATTTTCGCTTACCGGTAGCCAATCATATTTTCCCCGGCTCGCTTCCCAATGCCACTTTCTCATTCGCGGATGGCTCCAGTTCAAGTCTTGTCCCATATTCTTCTCTTCAACCGTCGACAAAGTCCCACGTTCCTCATTATGTACATACAACCTTGGAAGCTCTCCTCTCCATCTACAGCTTTTTTCCATTCCATACAGGTGTTGTCCATACGCCGTTACGCACACCGCTGGATTGGAACGCACCTTAGGCGATTATTGGCGTGAGACACCGTCGTCGTGTCTATGCAGCTTCGCTTGTCAAAACCCAGTGACCCAGTCTTCTATCATGCTTCGGTATCCTGATTCACTGCCTTCGGGGATTTGGCGTCGTATAATGCCCTTGCTGGGCCGTCAAATACCAACTACGTGGGACTAGCTACGTGGAAATAAGTCCCACTGCAGCCAGTGCTGCCGCCGGTCCTGCTCTTATGGAGGTCCACAATCCGCCCAGTTGCCGCATCGGGCCAGGGTCTTGGCCGGGAGTCTGAATGCGAGTGCGAGGAGGGCTTTTCGAATTCTGGAATCGTTCGGATGGCGCCTTGGCACCCGGGTGCCCCCATGCTATACTACTTGTCGTTTCACGTCAAAGAATCAGGCATACCCTTTCCCTTTTGGAATGCACATCACTGCAGCCGCTTCAGAGCGTAGCTCCACTCCCTAGGTGCCTAGGTAGGTAGGAATCTATGCTGTGGTCTTGATACGCCTCCCTTAGGCGAGCATCGCCTGTATCATCTTAGTTGCTCTAGAGCCGCGGCTTGGGTGTCTCTCTCTCTTCGCTAGGTGGGAGCGCCTCATTCGCCAGCAACCGACTTTCTGTATCTCATCTTAGCCTCACGAGAAGCACATGCCGTTTCCCCGGACGCCTCGTCTCGTGTAATACCGCTGTTTTCGCTCTTTGCTGGATCCGTCTCTCGGATATCAACAGCCAATCTTGTATTTCGAGCTGCCATGCCGACCTCTTTATTCAACGCTTCTTTTCTTTCTCACGAACCTTATATCTTGGGTTTGTCCTTTGGCTTTCCTGGTTTTTCTGTTTTCTTCTTCTTCTTCATGTCCTCTATTAGCTCGCGCCGACGAAGGAGTCATATTCCAAGAGACGAACACCAACCTCTCGAAGACTAGGCGTTCACATGTTCATAGATCGGCAGGCCCTTAATGTCGAGCTAATCACGGACTCGGATAGACTATTCTTTTCAAGTTGCCTCATGCGAGTTCTCATCTCGGCTTACGTCTAGTATCCCTATCATTTACCGGAGAGCGAGCACCCGTCCTAACTTTCTATTTTGAGCACAATTATCAGTCGTTATTAAAGCATTATCACCTATCGGAAAGGAGATGCCGCAAGCCCAATTAATGCGGCCGACTTCAAGGGTTGGATTAGCGTTGCAAGCCGATCCTTGCCCCGTCGTCGCAGGTACCGGCAATCCCTTCTTCTCACTCCATATCCCCGATTCTGCATCTCACCAAGTTCGTTCATCAAAAGGGGACCTCTCCGTCCCCAGCCTACCATGTTCCACAAGATGGTTAGCTTCACGTCGCCATATATCGCCCGTTGTACGAACTGGGCGTTTGTCAACGATTACCTCTATGGAAGGACTTCACCCGCTCGAGCCTATGCGCTCAGTAATACAAAACGCCATTCCAAATGTTACTGTTGAGTCTATTAATGCACTACCATCCTGCCGGGTCCTAAGGTTCTTCAGCATCAAGATCTCGGACGGTAGAACACTAAATCTCAGCCTGCCACCACCAGCGTCGATGCCGAGGCTGCTGCGTTCGGAGCGTGCCATGAATATTTCGGAAGTCTCTGTGACTAAGTGGATTCTTGAAGAAGTACTCGAGCCTTCTACCCAGGTTGGAAAGACCTTCTATGGGAGCATTGGCAGTCATCAACACATCGAAAGTCGGCTAGGGGGGGACGAACAGGAACATATCCAATCGTCACAGGGGCAGAGAGAGAATGTTCTAAAATATATTCCTATCCTCGTCGTTCATTCTCTGTCGACAGCAGAGTTCGGCTCCCCCTTCAACATTTTTGAGCCAACGAGAGGAGTATCCATCTCCGGACTCTCAGCGCCTCTGACGGAACCCGAGAAGAGGATAGTAGATTTTCAACACGGCCAACTTGTCCGGCGGCTTTCGACTCTCACATCACCAAATGGGGCTTTTGGACCTGCCATGACAGCCATCAGCCCGCATCAGGTGCCTACCGACTTATACAATCAGCAAACCAGTTTGGGTTCTTGTGGTGCAAAAACATGGCGGCACGCTTTTCATTCTCTGCTAGAGGGTGTACTAAGAGACGCAGAAGACATGGCCGTAACAATCAGTTACGAACCAATTAGGGGTTATTTCAACAGGTTAGGCCATGTACTGGACGGTATCACGGTTGCACGACTTGTAATACTCGACGCGAATCATGAATCCAACATCTTGGTATCGAGATCTACAAAACCCACTGAAAATGTGTACGAGGCGCGTTTACAACCCACGCCGAATCAAGGAACTAGTCAAAGAGAGACAGAAGCACCTCCTAAGATGTCGGAAAGCAGTTCTCGCCACGAAGGGCATAAAGAGGAAGAACCATCTAGCATACAACAACCGATCATCAACGTCACCGGACTGCGCGACTGGAGCAACTGCATATTTGGCGACCCCCTGGTGGCTGAGGTATTTAGCCAAGGTCCCACAGCCGACTTTTTGCACGGGTTTCGTCAGCCGCGAACGAATGGCGATGCCTCTTCCCTCAATACGATAGCAGCCCTTGACGGATTCGGTACATATGATGGCACTATCATCGAGGATCTGGAAAACGCGCCGATTCGTTTATTGCTGTACGAATGTTATCACGCCACGGTAGGAGTCGTGAGGCAATTCTACCGACCCGGCCCCGATAGCAGCGATCGAGAGATTGCGGCACGTAGACGTCTGGCGACGGTGCTTAGGAAACTAGAGGAGGCCGACGACGACGCCTCGGGCAAGCGACCCAGGAGGCCTAGCGCCAACGTGGAGGCGTGGCCAATAAAGAAGGCCAAGAGTGATAACCTTCTCCCTAGCATAGAAAGTCCGTGAGAGGTCTTAGTAGAAGATTGGGAAGAGGGATCCAAGAATCGGCAGAGGGAGTATGGGTTATGCACAAGGCGCTAATAGATTATGAGAGAAAGGGGATAACACATATGAGGACTGGTGTATCTTAGCGATGCCATAACACATACATATTGGCAGTTCTTCACGATTGTTACGATACAATCAAGAAATTAGTTTATCTGTTCAGTGCTAGCCTTGGAGCATCTTTTAGTATGATTTACTTTCGCCCTATTCCTGTGCAGCTTGAACATCAACTACAGCAGTGATACTATAGAAGTCGTCCTACTGATATGGCCTCTGATCCGTACGTATTGTTCTGTCTATATCATGCTTGTATCACGACAACAGGACCCTAATCTCGCCCGTCGTTCGCGGGAACAGCTCCCTCAAGCCCCGCGAGCCTCCTTCCTCATCCCCTTCTTCTTCTCCGTCTTCCGCCGCCATCTCATCGGCTTCTACGAGCAGCGCCTCGACGTGCTCGAAGTCGACACAGAACCTGTCGGCCGCCTCCTCGGTGATCTCGCGTGCCAGCTTGGCGTCCTGCAGGTGCTTCACGTTCTCCATGGCGTCCATGACAGCCGAAGGGAGGAAGTCGTCGAGGCTCTGGCTCGCAGCACCGAGGGCCTCGGGGTGCAAAGCCTCGAGTTTCGGGACTGTGGCGACGTGGTCTTTGTTAGTGTCGCTGAGGGGAGCAAGGGCGGTGAATATCGCGTCTAAGCCGGATTCGCGGCGGAAGAAGGCGTACTGGGTTCCCGTGAGCTTGGCTGCGTGGTCGTCGATGGTAGACTGGAGGCGCGACGCGCGGGTGCGCGTGAAGTCTGCGAAGAGGTCGAGGGTGTTTTTGGCAGCGGAGAGGCAGTTGGTTAGGAAGATGGAGTTGGAGGGCGCGCGCATGGTCTTGGACATGTTCTCGCAGCCCGCTAGGAACGGGTCGAAGGACTCGGCTAGTATGGGCTCGAAGTCGGCTTCGCGGTCGCCGTCTGACGCTAGCGAGGTCTCGTACGTCTTCATGATAGCTGTGAGCTGCTTCAGGGAGTCCTGCAGGAACTCGGGAGGACCAAGGTCTGCTGGTGTCTGCTGGAATTCACCCTCGAGGGTTGTTATGTGGTCTCGCATTAGGGAGCGGAATTGCCGTAGTGCTTCGGACTCTAGGTTTGTCATCAATTGCAAAAGTACAGACTCCTCGCCGAGCAGCTTGGAGAATGTGAAGCGGTAGAAGCCGAGAAGATTGGCTAACTTGTATGCCAGTATGGTTTCCTCATTAGTCTGGATGACTTGCTCCACCCGTTGTCTTAAGATACGAGCCGCACCGGAGACATCTCTGTCGACCAACTCATTCAGGGCCTTGACTGCGTCAAATTCTTCAGGCCCGTCTGTCTCATCGGCCATCAGTATCCATAACTCGTTCTCGCGTCCCTCCTGGAACCCTTTAGCGATTTCGTTGCCGTCGGATATGAATAGTATCTCCAGGGCTTCCCGCTCGCTAACCGCGGCGGAATGCGTCCATGCTAGCATGTCTCCTGTATACCGTAACGGGTCATGAGCTACTAGTTCAATAGGTTTCACGGAGTTGTCCTTTGCACCAGATGCCGAGGTGCCTGTTAGTGCTAGGTAGAAGGCATCGGACAGGATCTGCTCTCTCGCTTCTGCAAAGAAGTCAAGACAGTTCTGAAAAAGAGACGGCCGCTCGGCCAACACACGGATCGCCCGGCGAATGGACGAGTTAATCTGGGGGTTCTCTAGGTTGAGAGTTTTGAACTCCTTTTGGACCCAACGGTACAGCTTCTGGAAAGCTTGGTTGAGGTTCTTGGACGTCTGGTCCATAACCTCAAGCCCAAGTGTCTGGCTCTCGAAACCGAGAAGAAACTCGCAGTCCTTTCTGATCCGTTTCGCTTTAGCTAGTACGGCGAAGAATCGGTCATCGACGGGCTCAGCCGTCAACGTCAATGAGGCGATCTCGTCCTCTGATAAAACGAAGTGTTCTCGGAACGCCTTTAGTACTTGCTGCTTCGTCTCGATGTTCCGTCTCTGCGTCATAAGAGAGGACGCTTCCTCGAGAATGGAGGATGTCGACTCGTGAGCTGTCGTGACATGCCCTCTCATCTCCTGGTAGCTCTTGTTGAGTTTATTGATGGTTGTACCGATCCTCCGTAGCTGCTCAGCTACCCGCCCAAATTCCGCGATAATCTTGCCATTGCTATCGATGACCTCCTTCTGGACATCCAACCGTAGCTGTCTTCGGGTCTCGGCGCTGTTGCTGATGCCACGCTCATCCAACAAAGCTAGAGAGTCGCGGAATTCGGCATCAGCATATGAAGTCGACAAGACCGATGTCACTTTAGCGGAGAGGGGATTTGAGGATCGGCCTGACGAGCCAAGACCTGGGGACCCCATGGGCGACAATGGCCCTAGCGAGGCCATATCCCGTCCAGGTGGAAGGGGTAAGCTGAGGCCGTGGGAGGCCATGTTTCCAGTCGAGATAGCTCTCAGTTTACTTCCAACTATGACATTTCGAATGGATACAGTAGGTATTAACTAGAACCCAGAAATATAAGTTGGACGTGCGGGTTGAGTTGCTGTCCAATCATCACTGGGATGCTATTACCTCCGGTAACAATAGTGAGAAGGGTATGAATTGTCTGCGAACGAGTGCCACCTGTGAAAGGTGTCCCGGCAGCTGGGCGGTTGTTAGTGGGTGCTGTACTGTATGTATGTACTGTACATACATCAACACTACCTGGGGACTAGTACTAGCTAGCCCCTGTCAAATGACTTCACTGATAAGGATAAGAGTAACGATAAGCGATAGGTACCTATTAACGCGTTGCGTCTGCCTTCGGGGTTCCCTTCCCAAGTCATCAGGCCCGTTTGACGATTCCAGGGTCCAGATGACCATCCACAACTGCTCATACTGTCCCAAAACAACGAATATCATAGGACCTTTTGTGTCATAGCCTGCACCAGTGATGTGGGCAGCCAAAGGCCTATGAGAGTTTGCAGCGGCCCTTCATTTCCTGAACTCTACAGCAGTAGGCTGAAGCTTGCATTCGTTTGCGTTTGTGTGCAGCACGCCCGGGCATTACGACATCGCACTATTACTTCTTACTTCTTCTACACCTGCATACCTACCTATCTATATCTTTTCCCGCATACATTATCTTTCGCTAAGCTGTCGTGCTTATAATGATACAACATTCAACTTGACCCGACTCGACCCGACCATAGTTGGATCGGAACGCTTGCTGAACACGGCAGGATGCCTCCGAATCTCTTCTCCCGCCTCGTCCCCGGCGATAGTCGATCCCCATACCACCGACTGAGAGACGACCAAGACGACGACATAGAGAGTAGGGCTGGCCTAGATGTAGACGACGAGAACCTAGCACACCACTTCCGCGATGATGAACTCGACCAAGCTGAAGGTCTAGGACTCGACGATAGCCGTGTCTCCACACCGCGCAGCCCCGTTGCCACAGCGAGCAAAGCCCAGCACGGTATCCCAAGAACAGGCAGGCGGGATGTCAGATCACGATGGCCCGTACTGGAAGACGACGGAGACAATGATGTTCCAGCGTCTCTCCTAGTAGAGGAGCCCGACGTCACTACATCCAAGCCCAACCCGCACAGAGCCAGCCCGCAGCAGGCGCGGAATCCCGCCAGACACGCCTCGAACCGACGGATACAGGCGCAGTGGGAGACTGCACAGGCACACCAGAGGCTACACCAAGATGATGAATACGGCCCCTTGCCTGGCCAACATCAAGCAGGCGGTCCTTCGAGAAGGGCGGCGTTCACCGGCAGCCCCAAAGACAAGGCTATGTTTAGATGGGCTAATGTCTCTAATCTAGACGTCTTCATTAGGGATGTGTATGACTACTACCTGGGAGCAGGAATATGGTGCATAGTGCTGGAGAGATTTCTGCACTTGCTGTAAGACCCCCCCCTTTCCCACGCTCACTTAGTTAAGGTCTGCCAGCTCACATAGAACAGGAAGGTTTTCTTTGTGGCTGCCCTCCTTACACTGCTATCGCAATGTATAGACTACGGCAAGCTTAAGGAGAGTAAGAGTCTCTCGCAGATCATGATCCCCCAGTGCACCAAGCACATGTGGGGGGTTTGGAACGTCAGCCTCTGGCTTTGCAGCTTCTACTTCATCTGGAAGACTATCCAGTGGATTCTCGACATGCCTCGCTTATTGCACATTCGCGATTTCTTCGTCTACCTTCTAGAGATCCCCGAAGATGATATGCAAACTGTCTCTTGGCAGGATGTGGTATCCAAGATTACTGCGCTGCGTGACGAAAATGTCAAGACCGCTACTAACATCACCCCGTCACAACGGCGCTTCTTATCCAAACAGCTAGGGCAGCACATAGCTACCCAGTCGAAGGAGCGGCTTGACGCGCATGATATCGCAAACAGACTCATGAGACGAGAGAACTATATCATTGCTCTCTTCAACAAAGACATACTGGATCTTGCAGCTCCCGTTCCATTCCTACGAAATAGGCAACTATTTTCAAAGTCGCTTGAGTGGACCGTTCAGTTCGGTGTGCTGGACCTTGTCTTCAACGAAGGCGGTCAGGTCCATCAACGAGTTCTCAAGTCTGATCACCGGGGACATCTGAGCAGAGAAATGCAGACGAGGTTCGCTTTTGCTGCGGTTATGAACCTCATCTTTGCCCCGTTTGTTGCCTCTGCTCTCGTCATCGACTTCATCTTCACGTACTATAATGTGAGTGTTCTCTTAGTAAAATACGTATGTTGTACGCTCACATATTTTGTTAGGAATTCAAAACCAACACCTCAACTCTTGGCGCAAGGCAGTACACACCACTAGCGAGATGGAAGTTCCGCGAGTTCAATGAACTGCCGCACCTTTTTGAGGAGAGGCTGAATATGTCTCACCCATTTGCAAAGCATTACATCGACCAGTTTCCGAAGAAGAAAACTGAGTCAACCGCCCGGGCCGTTCAGTTCTTCGCCGGCGCGCTCATTGCTGTCATGGCTATTGTTGGGTTTTCAGACCCGGAGATGTTCGTGGACTTTGAAGTATTTCCTGGAATGAGCGGATTTGCCTTTGTTGCACTTTTGACTACGACATGGGCTTTGGCTCGCGGAATGATATCTGAGGAAACCGACGTGTTCGATCCCGAGTTTGCCATGCAGAACGTCATCGAATACACGCACTACCAGCCAGATCAGTGGAAGGGCCGACTTCACAGTTACGAGGTCAAGGCGGAGTTTTCCGAGCTTTACAAGGGCAGGATCATCATCTTCCTAGAGGAAATCCTTGGCGTCTTGGTCACGCCTCTGGTGCTCTTCTTCAGCTTACCAAAGTGCAGCGACCAAATCATCGACTTCTTCCGCGAATTCACAATACACGTCGATGGGCTGGGCTACGTATGCTCGTTTGCCGTCTTCGACTTCCAGAAAGATCAGCGGACGACGAAGCAGCAGCAGGCTACCATCAACGATGCTCGGGAAGATTATTATGCTACCAAGCACGGAAAGATGCAGGCCTCTGTACATGGCTTCTTAGATAATTATGTTTACCATCCTAGAACTGGGCTACCTGGTCCCCATGCTTTAGGGCCAGCTGGACGCCATCAGTTCCATCCCCCGCCTAATTTCCCGGGATTGATGTCACCGACACTAGCTGCAGATATGCGGTCTTCGCGTATCGGTCGCAGCGAGCGGCCTAGGAGTCGAGCGCCGCCCGGAGGGCAGCAGCATGCCAGGACACCGCGATTCGGGCCGGCTGTCGCGCCATCGCCAATGGCATCGATGCTACTCGATACCCACCACCAACCATCAGCTTCCTTCACCGCGGCAGCAACACGTACCCCGCAGCGAGCCCGTCAGCCACACATTCCATATCAAGGTAACAGGGATATCATAGAAGAGTCGCTCGAAGACGGTGCTTCGCGAAGCGTGATCCGGAGACAGGACACGGCTTACACGGACGATGGCGACGTGGAAGAAAGCGTGGCAAGACTCGGCGAGTCGACGTGGGAGGGCTCGCCTCGGACAGGGCTGAGCAGGGAGACTAGCACTGCGACTACGGATGGCGACGACAGGCCCACCGTAGTGACGATGCTGAAGCAGTTCCATCAGGCGCATATGGACCGGAGGGGCGTTATGTGATGTGACGTGACGTGACGGAGTGGTCTTAATTAAAGCGACTCAGGGTCGGATACTGGTATGAGGATTCGGGAAACCTCGGGGGGTTTTGGCGTTTTTGTGTCACTTCAGGATGGCAAGCAGAAATACCACGGATGGGTCAGGGATAGAGAATTGTCAATTTGAGCACATGATGAATTGTATTGGATTTTTACGGGTGAGATGCTGGAGGCGATGTCTTGGCTGTGAACAGTGCTCAGGGTTACTTGCGGCGTATCGACGTATGCATACTGAGGCTATTCTCCCTAGAGATATTGGCACAAAAGAGGCCATCACTGTCCAATATATCCTATCAACTAAAACCATGGCGCACAATGACACTCAACTGTTCCCGTTGGCTCTTCCACATAATACGTAGGTAGGTGTTTACCCTACCCTACCAGGTAGTTGATAGGGCCCGCTCTGCATGTTCCATTGGGCGGAGATATGTTTCGGACTGAGCGGTAGGGCGGATGCTACGGACTCGGGTCTCGGGGTCAGGACATCACTCGGGCTCGGAGCCGGACTAATACAACTTTCTTTCGCGGCAGCGTGGCTCATGAGGCTCGGTAGTTGGAGAAGCAGTTCTACCTAGAATTTGGAGACGGTGCGGGGCTGCGGGGATAGGGGTGTGGCTTGGTGAGCCCATTTCATTGGACAAATTTTCAGGGGTTTGCCCAAACGGAGGTACCCCCACCTTAGAGCTCCACCGCTCTTCCTAAGTCGTAAGGTCTTTCTTTGCCATCGAGCTTGCAGGCCTGCAGGCTCGATAGGAGGTGCAACGCTAAAAGTCAATTGACATTTTCCAAACTTGGACTGGTCATCCTCTCGCCCCTCGAGCTTCACAATTCCTACTCTCCACACCGATTCTTACTCCCTACGCCGGATTAAGATGGCTGCGTAGACAACAGTGTTTCTTCAAAACCGGTAGACGACGATATAATGGCCGAGAAGACATACCGCGTCCTATCGAGGAGGGAGATCGAGGGACTGATCGCCGACGGACGGAGTATCTTCATCGTCGACCAATATGTGTTCAAGGCCGATGCTTGGCAACAGTATCACCCAGGCGGCGACAAGGCCATCTTGCACATGGTTGGTCGAGATGCCACCGACGAAGTCACTGCGTTCGTGCTACCTACCCTTCCTACACTGTATTGCCATCGACAAGTTTCTAATACGTTGGTCTTACTAGGCTCCATTCCCTCGAGGCAAGGCAGCAGATGAATCGTTATAGGATTGGGAGGATCGAGGGAAGATGGTCCAACTTCATCCCCCCCATTCAGGGTGGCAAATTTAGGCCATTGTTGGACGGCGAGGACCTTGGGAACGACGACGCAGAGTGCGACCCGATTTCTGCGGCAACTCCAAGCAGCCTCAGTTCCCGCGACCCTTCTCCAGTCTTCGACAATGCAGAATCGACTATACGAAAGCGGCAGGGTGTCAGTTCGGCGTCTACGTCGTCAATATCTTCCATGGAACCTGACGACGATGGCATGTCGTACCTGGATACCATCACCAAGGAGAAGACGACCCTGGATCTAGAAAAGTACCCTTCCCTAGATTTTGCAACTCAGGATGCCATCGTGACCAAGTACCGTGATCTAGGCCAGCGGATCAAAGCAGAAGGTCTCTATCAATGCAATTATTGGGCGTATGCCATCGAGGTGACTCGATATTCCACGCTCTTTGGTCTCGCCTTTCTCTTCCTGCACTGGGGCTGGTATGCTCTAAGCGCTGCATTTTTAGGTGCCTTCTGGCATCAACTTGTCTTTACGGCCCATGATGCCGGTCATATGGGTATTACCCACGGCTTTCACACGGATACCGTCATAGGTATCATCATTGCCGACTTCTTGGGAGGTTTGTCCTTGGGGTGGTGGAAACGGAACCATAACGTACATCACATCGTCACGAACGCCCCCGAGCACGACCCGGATATTGAGCACATGCCATTTCTAGCCGTGTCTCATCGATTTTTCCAGAGCATGCGTTCCACCTATTACGACCGTGTAATGGAGTATGATGCCGTGGCCAAAGTTGCCCTCAGGATCCAACCTTACTCGTACTACATCCTGTTACTCTTCGGACGCTTGAACCTCTACCATTTGTCTTGGGACTATCTGATCATGGGAAGAGGCCCTCAAAAGGGTCCAGCGTGGTGGCACAGGTGGCTGGAGATCACCGGTCAGATCTTCTTCTGGACCTGGTTCTTCTATGGCGTCGTGTACAAATCCATCCCTACCAACGGGGATCGATTCATCTTCTTCATTATTAGCCACATGGTCCCAATGCCCGTGCATGCACAGATCTGCCTTTCTCATTTCGCGATGAGTACGTCTGATCTTGGACCCCACGAATCATTCCCGCAGAAGATGCTCCGCACGACCATGGACATCGACTGTCCGCAGTGGCTAGATTTCTTCCATGGCGGTCTGCAATTCCAAGTCATACACCACTTGTATCCCCGGATCCCACGTCATAATCTTCGTCGCACGCAGAAGCTAGTGCAGGAATTTTGTAATGAAGTTGGTATCCCGTATGCACTATACGGCTTCGTGGACGGTAACAGACAGGTTGTTGGCACCCTCGCTGAGGTGTCAAGGCAGGCGGCTATTCTTGCCAAGTGTCAAAAGGTCATCTCGGAGAGTGACGACCCCCTTCATGGGCATAGTCACTAAATTAGTATAGTATTTTCCCGCATTATTACAGCCTCGGTAGACTATGTAAATAGGTAATCATTCCTACCATCTAGTGGCGAATCTTGTCCAGAGCAATAGACTCGACCCTGGATAGCGTCGGTGTCTCTTGGACACCACGCCTTACGACGTTCTAAAACCCAATGCAACCATATCAATATCTACTTGGATCCTTCGAGAACGTTGTCGAACTTGGCGATGCACTTTGTGAACGGTCCGCCTTGCCACTCTGGATGAATGAAGATTTGTTCAAATTCGGGTTTCAGCACGAATACGTTCCGTAGCGAACCAATACTAGGATGAGCAGGGGAAACTCGATTATGGCCGCAATGACTGATCTGCAAGTGTTTGAGCGTCTTGTTGGAAACTGAGTGTCACCGTTCCAACATTTCACCCCGAGGCCTCGGATTTTCTTGTCAGGATCGGGTTCCCATGGCCAGGTGAGGGTTCTTGACCGCGTTGATGCCCTACCGGACGAGGGGACATGTTCCCGTGGCTCTCCATCTGTCATATTTCTCATTATAAGACGATTTCGGCAATTATTACAGATATTAAGTCATCTTTATCATGCACCGCTTATTTGAATCATTGACTCTTAGCCTAAGCTGGGTGTAGCCGGCTCAAGCCAAGGAGAAGCTGTTAGTAGTTTATTCCGACTACCTCTTCTTCGATCTGTCCCGGCCTCGTGCTCGGTGTTGTATTAGTTTTTAGCAGATGAACCGAGAATGATCGAGACTCGCGTAAATCTAGCGAAAGCGGTAGAGCAGACACCAGCTTTACCTCCGCTCCTATATTCAGACGCGAAACGCCTTGAATAACCGAAGACGATACGTGGATGCATCTATGCTCTCGTAGATGGGCGTGCCTTAACCCAACAGTACGGATTGGGTTCGATTCACGTTGACTACGTAGCTCTCGAAAAAGGGGTAACATCTATCATTCACCAACCAACCAGAACATGGACCCAAGGTAACCTACCTACTTTACCCCAAGCTTGTCTTAACCAAGACTGGTAGTGGTAGGGGTGACTTGCATCTTATCCTGCACGTTGCCATGTGCCCTGTTGTTTGCTACGTCTCGCATATTACTGCATAATTTCTGCAGCATTCCTTGCATGGCGTCCAAGGGAACTGTTTTGTTGCAGGCAATGCGCTAGAAGCGGAGATAAGCCTCGTCCAGATGGATGGTCATGATGTCTTCAATCTTCAACGGCCAAAGGGGAAAAAACGGAATACTGCCTGACGTTGACGACGTGGCTGGGCATTGCACACCTTGTAAAGCCGACGCCTTCCCGACGCCGGAATGTTGACTGTACTGTACCCAGGTATGTATATATATCAGCTGTGCCTCATCGCTTCGCACTCAACCCACACCCACACCCACACCGTACTCGCTAGGCCTATGAAGATACGATCTCTTGCTCGCAACTACCCTTGACGCTATCTGAGTCGGTCGTCTTTTCATCGCAGTATCCTCTATTCCCGTTGCCCTAGCCTCACCAGAATGGGTCCGACTAAGATGGACGACAAATCAGCGGCGAGGATCGCCAACGCCCGTGGGAAAAGGGTAATGCGCTCGTCGCCTGCAGAAACGTGTGTGGCCTCCCTGACTTATCCTTCGAGCAGGACGATTTCGCAAGACGGGCAGAAATGGCGGCCCGAAATAACAAAGACCGGAAAGCCGAGGACTCGAGTGGCGCTGGGCGGAAGGGCGATGCTGGCCCAAAGAACGATGAGGGTGGCCGGGAGAAGTAAGGGAGGCGGCCAATGCTACTCTCGTCATTTTCGGTATCTACACTGCACCGACGCCGTAGAACGTGGTGACGGACCTGACGATCTCGAACAAGCTTAGGTATGCAGAATGATAGTTCACAATGGGACAACTCGGTTTTGTGAAGATGGGGAACTTGACTTGGGTTACGTGGTACAATGATGTTGGCTGTACCGTATACGTACATGTATGGCGAAGGCGATGCCCTCTGTGTGGCTGGCTGCGTGGCTGCGTGGGTAGCCATGCACCTTGCACCATGCGGGCATATCGACGTCACTCTCTGTGCTACACCCGCGCGAATGGCATGTGGCACGAGACGGACGAGCCTGCCGTCTTCTTGTTCGTTACTCGTTACCCAGATCAATATAAGAAGTCGATGTAGTGCTTACTCAGGCACGCCATACTGGGACAAGGGTTCGTTCTTGGTTCAATGTGACGTACATATCTGTACCGGCTGACCGGTTCTGGGCTATGTCTTCTTGGATGTAACCCACGAGAAACACGTTGCCGCCTTTACTTAAGCTTCATGTCACCCTGCCATTCCCTAATCAGGTGACCACCTCGGTGGTACATGCCTACATGATGAGCCCTTGTAGGTTTCTACTTCACCGTTCCCGGGAGCGAGCACATATAGGAGCGGGATCTTGCATATACATCCCGACCGACCTAGCACGTTACTAGGTACTTTTTCCCCAGGACGGCCCAAGACAGACACACTGATGCACATCGATTTCGAGCAATTGGTGGTGCAGTAAGTATTTCTCAACACGACAGTACATACCAATTGTCTCCAGAGCTGATCTCCTCAGGCTCGATGGCCCCCTCTTCTTCCGGGAGTTGAACCGTCATGTTCTGGGAGGCCTAAGAGGGCTCAACGATGTTCTTTCTCATTATCCCAAAGATATAAAAGTCACTTCGTCAACATCACTGACCTCCTCGGTCAAGCAGACCGTCCTTTCTTCTCAGGAACCCAGATGGTCTCACCTCGGCACGATAGAAGCTAGTTATCATTAGCCGCCCGGATAGTATGTAGGTCCACTCTGATGGCTCCGGCCACAAAACGGGACCTCGACTAAATAAGCTATAAATCACAATAAGGACAAACTTTTCCATCAAGTAGCGGGGATAGTTCAGTTGGGAGAACGTCAGACTGAAGTCCAACTTCAGGATCTATAAATCTGAAGGCCGTGCGTT
>JAOXNK010000008.1:278212-288509 GCA_028566675.1 Hypoxylon intermedium
ATATGAACATGAACTTAGTCTCTAAAACCGGCCAGGCCTATAAATGTCGGGTTAGTATATGTACCTGGGTAGATATACGTAACAACGCTTACCCCTTTTTTTCTTCTCATCAGCATAAAAGATTTGTTTGAAGCTGACAATCATCTTGGAGGATTAAGACGCAAATTGAGTCTATATGACTATTACGAGTTACAGTGGTAGTTGAATGTCTCATTTGAGAACTGCTGCTAGACTCTACTCTAGAAAGCAATCCTAATTCTATAGCAAATCAGACCTATGAACCAACTCGGTCCAATTCTCTCGTCAACTCTCAGTCATTACCTTACCACCTGTCTAGCCAACCCGGTCGGTGGTCGCTCATCCCATTAAAGCCATTACTACCTTTGCCAACCCAACCCAGTCGAGCCCAGTCCAACCTGAGCCAGATGCTTTGTAAATCATACGTCGTCTTCCCTAGGGTATCATTGATGTGTAATGAAAGTCCAGAATGCAAAAATAAATGGTCGAGAAGAAAAGAAAACAAGAGGAGTATCTTGGGTATATCGCAATCGAAGACCCCACCCCTATGCGCCGTAATCTAAGAATTTGACCTGATGGAGCCACCTAGCTTTGTTACCGAAGGGAACCTAACCTAGGCCATTTCCTATGCAATGTATGATGTGCTTCTCTTGTTAGTTTGTAAGGATTATTTAAGCCGCAAACAGGGGCCTTAAACGCGAGTGGCTAAAGTCCACGATTTTGGAGGCCGGCTGGACTCCTTGCGAACAGCCCAGCCCTTGAGGGCTAGCACAACTACAACCCAGGCCATCAAGAGACCCACGAATCCCATTGTGACCGTATAGAAGAACATGGCATCTAGGTCATAGTGAATCATACCGTCGACGGTATCGCTGGCCTGTTACTGTCATTAATGATCAAATCTCCCAAGTACGACTGAAGGGAAACTCACGCTCGCCATGAAAATAGTGCCTCCGGCAATAAGTCCGAAAGCAGTCAAGAGTTCAGTCGGAGGCCGGGACGGTAGAATTGAGCGCGGTGGCTTGAGGTATAAAATCACGTACGTGAGACCTCGAGCAAATGAGGCACCCGTTAGAAGATTACCCCATTGCTTGTGAATCATGCTGGAAACCATAGACTGCTGCGTATGCGAGCTCATCATGATGCCAAGAAGCAAAATCACGAGCGCTGGAATGGGATTGACGGAGAATTCATATTGCTTCGGTGCCTCCAAAGCCTCCCGCTCTTCGTCGGTGTACGCATGGCTCGAGTGTGCGAGCGCTGCATCATACACGGTAGTGTTCAAGAGTTCGCGGATTCGAGTTGACTCGATTAACATTGCGAGCTGAGCGACTTAGTTAGCCTTCTTATTCCCCTTATTGGCTAAAAATGCGGAGAACATACCATTCCACCTCCAATAAAAAGCACGGTAATGGAGATGTGCTCGAGATCCTGAGCGCTGAAGTCCTTGCCAGCATTGCCTAGATGCTCGAGGAAAATATTGGTCGACCCGTAGGTGAAGATGAGAGCGCCCTCGACGAATTCCGCAGTAGGCCTCCATTTCTGTGAGCTTTGTTTTGGACGAACATTCCACGCCTGTAGCATTTTGTTAGTACGAAGTCGTAATGTGTAATTATGCTGTAGCAGCGCTCGCTCCGACTTACCCAGCCCAGCTCACCGAAGCTTCCGGTCCATCTTCCGAGAGTCAAGATGCCGTACCAGAAAAAGATGCCGCCCTTAATCCAATGAGCTAAACCACTGAAGATGCCGCGACCCTCCTAATTGACAAGTCAGTCCATGTCAGATCCATGTGACGCGCTCGATTTGACTTACGAAGAATCGCCCAAAGGCGATAATTCCAGTGCAGAGTGAGATGTAACCCAAAATGAGTATGGTCCTATCAATGAAGTTGTAGACAAACATCAAAATCTTCCATGCTCGGCTGGAAATCTTGCCGGCAAATTTGGCAATAAACGAGTTCGCAGGCTTTGCGCCTAGCATTTCTGCGGGTTTGAAGTAGAGGTCCTCGTCGTCGTCTTCGTAGTGGACTCTTCGATCGCTCAACTCGATAGGCGATTCCTGGCCAATGGCAGTCGATACAGAGTTGCTGTGCAGAGACTCGGTGCTCGGTTCTGTACCTTGTCCGCTGTCGTTCGAGTGACGATATGGGTGCGTGTACATCGCGTCGCTCATGCGCTGGTGCTCGGCCATAGCTTGTGTCGAAACTGGAATAAATGCTTGCTCCTCCTCCTTGCCATGTTCTTGAGCACGCTTTCCACGCTTTTCACCCATCATACCTGCTACGCGACCTACTAGGTTGATGAGCACCTGCGCACTGATGACCCAAGTGACCAGCCAGCCTAGCTTGTGATGCGCATTGTTTGGATATAGGTCGGGTGTATTCGCGTTGTAGGTTATGCCTAGCAAGACGCCGAGCGCATTCGTGACGAGGAATAGGAACTGGATCGCTAGCGTATATCGTGATCGCGCAATAGAAAACATGACAGCTAAGAGCATCGGTTAGATTTGCTACAAACACCTATTAGGAAATTAGGAATGCCGAAACAACTTTCGTACCTAGTGGCAGCATGACTATCCAGCCTATGACCATTAGTACGATATGCGCATATATTTCGACTACGTGCTCAGGATGCGAAAAGTACGTCGGCGGATAGCTATCTGGATCTGGCTTTGGTTCCTCTTTGCTCATATCCATATCCATATCCATATCCATATCCATCGCGCCTTCGCCATCACCTCCATGGGCAAGAACCGCGGGAAGAGCCCCTGCGATGGCGACAAGCGCCAGCACCCTGAGCGCAGACTGGGCGGTCGACCTCATGTCGGGGGTACGCGTTTGGAGGAAAGCTTTGCTCCGTGAATTTGCGCCAGTCAGCAGGAGATAGCTATATGCCACTCGTCTTGCTCGCCCTGTGTTGGCAACTAACGCGGAACGGGCTCAGTTAGAATGTCTCGCTGCCGTCGTCACTCTGCAGGTTAGCCCCCAGGTAGCTAGCCTTATGTACAGTGAGTGCCCTTTGAGCTTAGATACCTAGGTAGACCCTAAAGGAGTAGGTCCGTGGGCTAGGTCGCAATGACACACTGCTAGTTAAAGAAAATCAGACGAAGAGGTGGTGTCCAATGAAAGCACGGCTACGTAGTGTATAGGAGAGCAGGCGACGGGGTGGAGTAGGAAGGCTTTCTTTCATACACAGCATCGTGGTGGAAGACGAAAGGTTGCATGGGGCCCGGGATATATTTATTTTGTAGCGCACTGGCGTCTACGAGTCGAGGCCGTGAATGTGGGTATCAAAGTATGGGCAAGTACCCATGGGAAAGCAGATTGTACATTGACGGCCTGACGGCATGGCATGCACGTCTAACAAAAAGGGCCAAAGGGCGGGTCCACCCGTGCGCATTCAACTTCCTTTCGCTCGCGCCATCTGTTCCTGCTGTTCCTGGTGAGCCGTCAAGTGATAGCGTGAAAAAAATAGTGCGATGGCCCATCCGACGTATCCGAAGCAACATAATAGAATAAAATAGAAATAAAATATGTGCTCGACTAAAACGGCGGTATGGGTGGTGAAGCTGTCAAGGGCAGCTTGCAAGGCTTGAGAAACTCGCAGAATCTGACGGTGGATGGTTACTCTTCAGAAATATCCATGTCTGATCGTGTATATTTCAGAGGAGGGATACATGAGGGTGACTGCATCAGTCATAGTGGGGTCTACCTGGTTGCTAGGTACCAATGCATGGCGTCGATACTTTGCACCTTCCACCTGCACAAGGTACCTGGCCATGCAATTTGGCTGTTACACACACTAGGGTATAAGCTTCTTGGCCAATGACGACGATGCCTCCTGCTGCCAAGAGCTGTGAAAGGAGTTCCTTTCAGCGAACATCCGAACACCCCGCCATCCGCAATCGGACATACTGTACGTTTATTGCACTTCACTCCATTAAATCCGCATCCGCTTCAACACTACCTTCAACACTACGTAGGCTAGGTACCTAGGGAAGAGAACCTGTTGGTTACCGATGATAGAGCTTACACGACGCATCGCATATTACTTTTTACATCTGGTCCTTGTGTACACTAATCTACACTTCTGCCCATAGGATTACGCATGCTGGACCAACGGCTGTCTTTGGAGTTGATCATATGTCAGACCTTATGGCATATGCGTACCCTCCTTGCCTGAAAGGGTGGTCCACGCAGCTCGTGGCCGCCTTCTCAGCCTTTCGAGTGTCTTGGGGAGCCGCGCTAGCAGGCATCCGGGTACAGCATTATGTACATACCTAACCGGAATGTTCGGCGTTTATGTATGTGCATATGTATGTAAGGCGGCCCTTATGATCTGTCGGTGTATGTATGTACTTATAAGCGTCGCTGTGTTGGTGACAAAGAAACTCTACCTACCTCAACTTCGCAATAGGCTAAGCCACCCAACATCCATGAGCAAATATATTGAGTGGCATCAATTTCGACGAGACAAAGACACAGTCACCTCCAAGGCGATAAGACCGTCAAAGTCCGGGAGGTTGCTCTACAACTACTTCGTACACTAGTGTAGTATCCCTAGTGACAGCTTACCCGGACGCCACCATGCAAGAGACGGCAGTAGTGCTGCACACACGCATTACCGGCCACGAAATCCTTCGGCCAACAGTGGCGGTGATCGCCTCCAAGAGTCGACGAACCCCTCAGATGATACCAGTAGCAAAATCGTCTGGGGAAAGTGGTAAGATATCTGCAGATATGAGATGAGAATCTCACTTCGCTAAGCCTCGAAAGGGGATAATGGAGGGGTGGCATGAGGACCTACTAGTACTGATATGGTACTCTCTCCTCGACATACATGCACATGAGAACCGAATTCTACACTACTCCGAGCACGAAGTATCGACTATCGCCGATCACGACACCAACGTCAACTACCTGGCCAATGGAACCTATCGGCTAGGCGGATTAATAAAATAAATTGTATGAATAAAGGGACGTCGCCAAGGCCTGGGGACGATGACAACGAGCAATGAGATGAAGACATTTGTTACATGTCTTAGGTACGTAAGTTACCTAGGTTGGTATTCTTTCATTGCCTGATTGCCCACACAATACGCCAAGAGTACCCGCCAAATGCTGACAACTCACTCTGCTTCTCGCATTTGCCCAGTGACGAGTCATACTACTGCCACCATGTCTAAAGTAAGCTCCGGAAGATGATCTATAAGGAGTGGGTTGTATCGGAGAAGGAGGTTGGAAGTTGGATGCATAAGTCGGAGTCCGAACGGGCGACGGCGACAGCAATATGGTATTTGTACAGTGTATAACCTCGTCAAGTGACCGCAAGCAGTAAATTCCGCCGTAAGGCTGGCATTGTATGCATTGTATGCATGAGCCTAGTCTACCTAACTCGTAGCTATACGACAAAGCTGCTTGCTAGCTTGATACTAGCGACGGGATCTATTAATTACGTCGGCGGATCAGACTGAGGTCGAAAGAACAAAGCCAGTGTTACTAGTGAGAATTTCTAACCTACACTACACTACTTGAGCCTCTATACTACACTACTCTAGTCATCCTTTCAAGAAGAAGGAACATTCTCGATCCCAGCCAACGCTGATAAATGTCATACAGGTGACTCTTGGCTCCGAACATCCGAAGAGGCGAGTCAGAGTTGACTCACCAATTGCTATCCATGTAGCTCAATGATGTCTCCTTGCATGCCCTCACGGTCTGACGGTGCTCATGTGCCGCCTCCCTTGCGTAGGACCTGGTGGCACAGCCGGCAGTGCTACTCCCGACAATCTGGTACCACGATGTATTTAGTAGCCGCGCACTAGGTTGTCCATATTCCCCAAATACATTCTCTCGGTAGCCTAACGTGGATGCAGAGAGCCGGTGGACGTAGGGCGAAAACCTTGAGTGTGTTGTCTATGTGTTACTATGTCCCTGCGGTAATCATATAAATATAGACGCAAAAGGCCTCAGTAGAGCCACCAAGGCCGACACACATAATTCCGGTTCAGATCAACATACATCAAACTTCGCTAGATCTCCCCCGAAATGCGGCTGATAGTTACTATAGACTTGACCGACTCTTCAGGCGCCACTTTTCTTCGCCCTCCTGAACGACCTTGTCCTCCTCCCGCAGCTTCCGGAGGATCTGTACTATACCGTGTGCGGCGGGCACGTGAAGACTTTCCGGAATGTCGCGGTATATGATTTTTACCAACTCCATTGCAGACCACGTGTCACCATCTTTAGCAGAGGCCAAGGTCTCTAATACCTGCTTCTCCCTCTTTTGCCTGTGAGATATATACTCGGCAATCGTGGCGCTAGCTTTGGGCAGCACCGGACCGTGTCCTGGGTACCCTCTGCCTGATGCGAGCGTCTCCATCTTGCCTATGCTCCGAAGATAGGTGCCGAGGTCTTCGAAGACGGCTGTGCCCTGGCCCAAGACATTGTCGCCCGTGAACAGCGCATCCTCTTCTTGTAGGATGAAGACTATGTGATCTGTGGTGTGGCCTGGAGTATGCACCGCCGTCAACGTGGCCCCCTGGACCTCGAATTTCTGACCTTCAGAGATGGCTAGTTGGCCTTCGGCTGGCTGGTATTTGTACACAGCCGCTTTTGGCGAATGCTCCAGGAGCTCGTTGATCCCGCCGGTGTGGTCATGATGCCAATGCGTGATGAGAGCACTTTGCACGGTGGCCTTCTCTTCCTCCAGCGTTCGCTTCAAGGCGGCGATCCACGAAGGCTTGCCCTCGCCCGTGTCGATCAACAGCCTATTAGGCCCAGTGCCAATTAGATACGTGTTGGTCCCCTGAAGTGTGAACTTGCTTGGGTTGCCACCTAGTATGCGAATAACTGCGGGACTGAGACGCTCGATCTCGGGCAAGTGAACGAGTTGGGAGGCCATCGTGATACTCGAGGCTATCCGAAAAGCTCTCATACAAGATGGATATCACCAAGTGACAATTGCTAATAGTCGCCTAGAAACAGAAAAAATGAACGCTGGGTTAGATTAGAGTGGATATGGAGATTATGTGTATAATTGTATGATAGTCACGGATGGAGGAGACAGTTAGTGCACCCCAACAGCAAACACACAAGCCAGTAGGTAGTCGGGAATAACGTCAGATGACGCTATCGTCAATGAGGAAATGTGCTGCACTTATACGTGGCTGAAGCCTTTGGGTGTAAATGAAATGCCGAGGTTGCACGATATACCTATATCCATTACTCTAGGTGCTCTAGGTACCACATGTGCAGTTGTAGGAGTCCTCGTCGGCGGTCGGAAGTTGGAACATGGAGCTCTAGCTTAGCGGCCTGGGCAGCCTGGGTTACCTTGGAACCCCTGGATCTTCCCGCTAGCGCATCGGATAAGGAGGATAAAACAGTGGATCAGGTGCTGATAAGCATTTCTAGCGACTTTGCTTCAGCTGTAATCCGTCATCTTTCCTACGAATACATTTTGTAGATCTGAGATCGGGTAGCTTCTCGCGACGGCCTGGTCGATACATAGTCTCGTAGCTTGTAAGTCCAGATGCCTCTGACGAATTGGCATACGCCATGGTCGCCAATGCACTGCTAACCAACTGCCCATGCAGAAAGTAGAAGCTCCAGGGCTACGAACAACAAACTCTACAGCGAGGCGCATTCTGTGTTAGCTCCCGAGGCTCCTCTCCAGCACTCTACCTACCTACTCTACCTACCAGATACTCTACCTAGAGTAGCTCCTCTGCCTGAGCACGCCGCCTCGGTGCAGTCGTAGCGAACCTTCCCTTAGCCTTTCCCCATCTTCACTCGCCAATCCGTACTTGACGCCTGAAATCTAAAAATATAAACCCCCTAGATACAAAGAGGCAATCGTTGTGGCTCCAGCCTGTCGTGAACGATCATCCCCTTGCCTCGCGCAAGTCGCCTTCCGAACCCACCACCACCACCACCACCACCTTCACCCCTTTGCGCCAACCCTGCTTTCTACGACAATAGTAACTACGTATATCTCGTTCGAGCCCGTACAATTTACATTCCCGCGCCTTCATAATATCACTAGTTGGAATCATGGCGGCACGGCCCACTACACCGGCGTCACCCAAGAACGTGAAGATCAAGTCACCTGCGCCAGGCACCCCCCTATTCGGATGCGGTCAGTGTTATTGTCTCAAGGGCTATTCCTCTCCCTTTGCTACAAACTCCCATAGAAACTAATGCCTTTTTAGAACATGTTCAGCTGCTTCTCTCGAGCAGTACGGAGGTGATGAATAGCTCCATCCAGTACTATAAGATGCTACTACGGGTCATCTTTGACAACACCCCCCTAGTCCCGCAAACATGCAAAAGCTCAGAGGGCCAGATCATAACCTCTCTGACTTCGAATTATCTGTGTTTGCAATGTTCTACCATTGTCCAGGAGGAGGAGCGCTCAAAGCATGGCAATAAGAAAGGCCACCGCTTTTGTATGTTTCGGCAGAATTATATGCTGGCCTCCCCTCGGTGTCTCGACTAACAAAGTGTAGATGTCGACTCCAGAAATGGCGCACTGTTCTGCCAGTTCTGCGAGGACTTCGTCTGGGACCCTACTCTGGAAGAACTTCGAGTGAGAAAGATAGGCACTGGCTCATTCTCAAGTAAGTCTGGCACATCACACTTTAGTCTTGCCATTCATGACGACTAGCTATAAGCCAATGAGACTAATGTCCCCAGGTCGCAAGAGAAAGCACGAGGAGATGTTTTCAGATGCGGTCAAGGATCCTCTAAAGGACGATCCTAGATACATCTCCACCAATACCACCATCGCATCCTGTAGAGCAGATGGGCTTCGTGGTATCTACAATGCCGGCGCAACCTGCTACCAGAACGTGGTCCTGCAGACCTTTCTTCACAACCCTCTACTTCGAAACTTCTATCTCAGCGACGGACACCAGAGCAGTGATTGCCAAGTGCCCGCTTGCCTCAGCTGTGCGATAGACGACATGTTCCAAGATTTTTACGCCCTCGAAACTACTAATGGCTATACGGCGGCTAACATCCTCTCTGGATTTTGGATATCTGAGAAGAAGGCGTTTGAGAACCTGGTCACGACAAAGGAGCAAGACGCTCACGAGTTCTTCCAATTCTTAGCGGAGGAGTTGCACGAGAGAAATGGCGACGGCAAGAAGCCTGAGACGGGAAGCGAGCACAGCTGTAACTGTATCATTCACCAGACTTTCTACGGCAAGTCCCAGCATCAGACAACCTGCCAGCATTGCCGCGGCCAAACGAACGTGGTGGAGTCGTTTCTCGATCTGAGTCTGGGCTTGGAGAATCTCTCGCAGAAGCGGGGCAAGAAGGCAGCTAAGACGGCCTCGCTGACGCTGCAAGAGTGTCTCGACGAGGAGTATCTCAAGTCTGACAAGTGCGAGTATCGCTGTAAGAATTGCAGCTCGCAGCAACAGGCTCGAAGAGACCACAGCATCCGACTTTTGCCGAACGTGCTTTCGGTACAGCTTAAGGTGGGTGCTATTTCGTGGCCGTATAAGTCCGTCGTAGTACGCAGACTAACAAAGCACCTCTAGAGGTTTGAGTTCAAACAAGGAAGCCGGGATCGCGTTGCATCCAAGATCAACACGAAGGTACAATTCCCGATGCAGCTCAATATGCTTCCGTACACCACTCGTGGCCGGGTCACAGATGTTAAGGACAGCCAGGAGCTGAGCCGGTCGTGCACATATGACTTGCTGAGTGTCGTGGAGCACGTTGGCGAGATTGACACTGGTGAGCGCCCAGCTCTTGTAGTAGCTGTTCCACTCTAACACCAAGCCAGGACACTACGTGACATATTCTCGGGTTGGAGACCAAGTAAGTAGTACAACAGACCGAAGTTCTCTCAGTCACACTCACTAACATTGTTATAGTGGTTTTCGTTCAACGACCACCGTGTCGAGTTGGCCAAGAAGTCGGACGTCCTCGGAAGTCAGGCGTACTTGTTATTCTACATCATCCGATCTTTGGCGTAGATTCAATGCATGGTTGTGTTTAGGTACGATAGGCAACAGGGCATCAGGGCACCAGGATTGGACGGCGGGTATTCTGATGCATTTACATGGTTAAGGAGGGCGTTACTAGGTAGGCACCACGGCAGGCGTTGCCTTGAATAGAGATGCATGCCGTAGAGCAATCACGAGGTTCAAGTTCCCGAAGGTTGAGTCTTTTTCGCATTGTGGCTGGCTGCGTTAAATGCGTCGTTGATTCTGTTGCTTTAGAATCTAGCTGGGTATACGATGTTCACATTATCACCTACTCTAGGGGGAA
>JAOXNK010000008.1:288609-300980 GCA_028566675.1 Hypoxylon intermedium
CGCCGAATCCGCGCGGCGAGACCTGGACAAGGCCGAGAAGATCCTTGATTCCTTCGATAGCGTCGAGACCAAGGTCCACGCCTCCTTTTACCAGGTCAACGCCGACTACTACAAGGCTCAGATGGACTTCGCCGCCTACTACCGCAACGCCCTGCTCTACCTCGCCTGCATCGACCTCGACACCATCACCCCCAAAGAGCGCAAGCACCGCGCTTACGACCTGGGCATCGCCGCCCTGGTATCCGATTCCATCTACAACTTTGGCGAGCTGTTGCAGCACCCCATCCTCGCAGCCCTGACCGGCGACCTCTCGTGGTTGCAGGACCTGCTGCGTGCATTCAACCGTGGAGACCTGGCCTCCTACGACATGCTCTCGGGCCACATTGACGACCACCCTCTGCTATCGGATCACGACGACGACATCCGCCAGAAGATCTACCTCGCCGCCCTCACCGAGAGCGTCTTCCGCCGCCCGCCGCACGAGCGCGCCATGAGCTTCGCTACCATATCCGCCGACACCAAAGTCCGCAAGGGCGAGATCGAGCACCTCGTCATGAAGGCCCTCTCTCTAGGCCTGGTACGCGGCACCATCGACGAGGTGGACGAGATCGTCAACTTCACCTGGGTCCAGCCGCGCATCCTCGATATGGGCCAGATCGCCAGCATGAACCAGAGACTCGGCGAGTGGGGCGCCAACGTGAATAAGTTGGGCAACTGGATCGAAACCACGGGCCAGGATATCTGGGCTCCTTGATTTCGTTCTCTCTCTGTGTGTGTGTCTTGGTAACCTCGAGAGAAGAGCCAATGCTATGCTATGCTATGTTATGTAATAGGCAGAGACTTGAAAAAAAAAGAAGGGAGGAGGACATCAATATCGAACTCCGGAATAGTCTCGCCTTGTATGATAGACACTAATAGACATACGTCCTCCCAGAGCTGGGGGACGGAGGCAGTAGCTGCAATATCAAGGCTTCATGAAGAGTTGCTTCGTTTTGATGAGTATTATGAGTATTGAGTAGTCGACACGAGAGTCGAAACTTATGACCTCAGTTCTTTTCTGCTGCAGATACAGGAAGGATGGATGGTGTGGCCTTTACCTTTAACCCCCTTATCACCTCTAGAGTAGAGACTTGCGTGCGTTCCTCAAGCAGAGAATGACGATGGAGTCTAAGCTTGAGAAGCATCATGGGACTGACTGGCTGGCTCACTGAGTCGAGCAATTTACTGTAATAATGGCAGACTAATTCCCAGCTTTATTTACACTTATTCGATAGTAGGAACACACACAGGGAGTTTGGATAGGATAGATAATGGTATTTCAATTCCCAGAATTTCTTCAGCTAGCGAGTTACCCCTGATCCTCTACACTGGCAATGCCATGCCATGCCAAAACGGCGTCACGAGCAGCACCGTCCGGAAGCCTTCTCCCAGCCAACGCTACTCTTCCAAATGGTGTAGTTGTGTAGATGGCGTCTAGCAAGTGCATAAGTAACCACGCTGAATACCATTATCACACAAACGAACTCCTCCAAACAAGCCCAAAGGCCCCGCCAGTAAAAATAAAAAAAATCAAGCCTTTTTTTCCTTCCCGCCGATCCCCGGCTGTCCGAGCACGACCACCTGTCCCATGAGCCACGCGGGCCACCAGACGAACCACACCACGAGGGGCGTGTACATGCCCCAGACGTGCCACCCGAACGCCGCCTCCTCGAGCACTTTTCCTATTTCCACGCCGCCTAGCACACTGCCCACGACTAGCACCATGAACGGGCTAAGCGCGTGCTGCAGCGTCGCGTACGCGTATCTCGCTACGGTGGAGGAGGGCCACGGCCTGGTGAAGGATAAGGGGGTGGAGAGTAGGCCGATGATGAGGGAGAGGGAGAAGTTGAGGGTGGCGAGGGTGGAGAGGAACATGCCGAGGAGAAGGAGGGAGAATGATTTAATAAGCTGGTACTGCTGCGCCGTAGGGGGCTTACGGCTGTTAGTCAGTAGGTACGAAGCTAGATGTGGGAGCCCAGTGTTGAGAAGGGCGAAGATGACGAAGACTGGGGTGAGAAGCTATATCTGATATTAGTTTCAGGCTTCGAGAATAAGGGATTTAAGAGACTTTGGTTCTAGAGACTTCGGTTCTAGTAGGGCTTAGGTAAAAGATAGGGGTAGCGAAGAACGGAAATGGAAAGGGGGCAAAACTCACGCTAGAAGGCGTCTGGTTAAAGACGAAGAGCGGGACAACAGCTAGAAACTGAGCGCCCGCTACAAGACACAGCGGGAGAAGAGTTTCTCGTTCAGCCGTGGCTGAAGCTGGCTTCGCTTCGCCCTTGACACCCCCTTCCTTCTTAGACTCATCCTCGGCCGTCGTAGAATTAGCCTCCTTATGCCCACTTTTTATCCACAAGAAAATCGCCGTGATCGTGAAATTGAGAGCAACTAGCATGGCGCTCGGAAGATACGTTCCAATGCTGACGAACCTATGCTTATGGATGAGCAAATAGAAAAAGAAACTCTGATGCAGCTTCTCGAGCAGATTATTTAGCGATCGAAACATGCCCTCGACCAACCGTCCTAGCCCCATCTCGTCGTGCCAACCGTTACCCACAGGTTGCAAAGTAATAGCATCGACATGGTACGGGATAAAAGAAGAGTGCGGACCGACGGCATGACCGAGTGCCTGGTTCAACATGCCACGTAGCACCGTCTTCAGGTTGTCGTCGTACTTTTGAGAATGCTTATAGATACCCTGCAACACAGATCCCATGCCCATCTGCCCACTCGCGATGTTAACGACCGAGTTGATCAAGTCTAGATTAGGCAGCTGTCCGTTGACGCCGTCGTAAACAATGTGTACGCTCTCGAAGCGCTCCTCTTGGGCGTAGTCCAGCGCGATGGCCCCTTGTAAAGCGCCGGACTTGATGGGTAGTGAAGCGACGAGCGCCGGGTCGTGAGCGTCGTGGTATGCATCGACCCAGGCCTGCGGCCCGGCCCTACTATCTGGTGGCACAACGAGAATGATATCTTTAGACCATAGCGACCACCTCTTGAAGTACCTCGTCAACGCCATAGCTAATGCTAGACCGTTGCGGTTGAATTCCTCCTGAACATTCTTCCAGGCGGCGATGAGCACGATGGCCTCGGTAGCATCGCCGCGGGGTGCCTGTAGAATAGCATAGAGATTCTCGCCGGCGTACGTGTTGCCCGAAGAGTGGTAGGTATAGTTCTGGCGGCCGACCTTGACGCCCATGCCCTTGAAGATCTTTTCGAGTTCGTCGTTCACTCTGTCATGACCACCGACATGTTAGCCCAGTTCTATACCCTTCCCTCTCTTCCCTTCTCCCCGAATAGTAAACCCAGAATTAGGTGCATACTCAATATTACTCCTATCCCTCAGCGCATCGACCTCGTGCCTATACGCGCGTAACACATTTTGATCGGACCCCCCAAAATACGTATGCACCTGTCCGGGGAGCAGTGCATTCTCGCTAATATAGGTGCGACGGCTGTACTCGTCGAGCGGTAGCATGAGCAGCCAGACGACGCCGACCACGACGCATAGGAGCGACAGGTAAGGCGGGAGCTTGAGCAGCCTCGGATCGCGGCGCAGCACCAGCGCCGCTGCTATTTCGTTGCCAAGCAAACTCTTATGTCAGCCAGTGCCTTTCTAGATGTGGATTTGTATAGGTAGAGGCAGTATACAAGGGAATAGAGCTTACAGAGTAGACGCGGCATGGTCAATTGGGTTGCCTATGCGCTGCTGCTGCGAAGGGACAGAGAGAAAAAAAGGTGCAAGTGGCTACATGGACCATGGAATAGAATATGGAATGGAACATGGAACATGGAACATGGAACATGGACTTATCGAAACGTAGATCGCGGTAACACGACAAGCTAAAAAGACGTGACGTGACGTTCAGGGGTCCTCCAGGTTTAATTGACTGTCTTACTTAATCAGCCTTACAGGTCAATTAACGGCTAGTTGCATAATCCACACCCGCTGCCCCTTGAGATCACCTATAAATGGGCATTGATGCGTTCCCCTAATAACATTGAAGCTTACAAGTTCCCGACTGCATGAGAATTAAAAAACAATCTGGTTCAATTTCAATTGGGAGAATCGAGTAGAAATTACACTATCGCAGGGGCTCGAGCTGACCTAAGCCCTGCTTACGTAAACTCTCACGCTAATAAAACCACCGCTTTGCCCGACCCATTTAGGATCGGTAGAGTTGCCAAAAACACCATCTTTTCCACTTGTGACATACACATAATGCAAATCTTGGAGCGGGTCAAGAAAGCTCATAAACGGCCAATGCCTCCACCGGCCGTCAAACATACAACTTCCATAGCCTGTCTGAATAGACAGCCTTTGCATCTCATAGTTTTGCAAACCCTCCCTCGAACGCCAGTGTCATGCAATGCCTGAATGTCAAACCGAAAGTGTTATGTACAAGGCAACGTGTGAATGGGTGGTACTCTGTCGGTTCTTATGTTCCTTCCCCCCCCTGCGACGGTCATGGGGAATCTACTAAGGACCGAGTCGTTGTGTTGATCCGATTAGACCAAGAGGTGTCATCTGGCTTGCCGAGCCGGTCGTCGGCAGCACGCCGAATCGTCCGTACGTCTTTTGATCGACGCTGACATAATGAGGGAGTCGGCCCAGCAGGTTCAGACGACCTTCGATCCATCGCAGGACTTTCTCGGGCGGGGATAAAAACTTAAGGTAGCCCAGACCGACTAAAGTAGAGATATTGTTAGTCATGTGACGAGGAGGAGAAAGACAGTGTCTTAAGGGGTAGAGGTCGCTTACACAAGTAACCCGTGATCACTCCGCATAGATGGCCAACGAAACTAGTGTTGGGAAGCAGAGCCTCGGTGACCAGCGCCAATACTAGAGGAGAGATCCAGGTCGGAAGATGATGTGTTCCTACCACAAAATGCGGGTTGGTCTTGTAGGTTCGGATAGCTTCCACGCCAAGTAGGAGGAACACCCAGATACTGCCCGTGCCACCGTATTAGCATGTCCGATTCTGATGCGAATAGAGCCAAGAGAGGGGAGGGGAGTTCATACCTAGCTCCCAAGACAGCCACGTTGCTCCTGAAGATGAACTTTTCTAGGATAACGTATACAAGAGCCGGAATTGTGGTCAACGCTGTGTGTCATCTGTTAATCCAATGCCCTCCGGCAACACTGCTCCAAATGCACTTACGGCCGAAGAAGAGGGCGAGTGACGTCAAGGTACCAAACTCGGTTTCGAATTTCTCGAGGAGCGGCGTCACGGATAAGATGTTCATTATTGCGTAGAAGAAGTTGACGTGGATGAGCGGGAAGGTATTGACTCGGTACACTGTAGGATGGCAATCGCATTAATAACTGTCAGTCTGAAGGGTTCTTATTCCACACCACAAGTGCGTGTGTGTAGTTGTAGTAGTAAGTAAATGAGGCAACTGACTGGTCGAGAGGTTCATCTCGTCGGGAATCAACGCGCCCCATCGCTGCAGATTCCAAACAGGTAGCAGGCTTGCGAAGGACAAGGCTGTCATGATGGCGATCATAGCGCGCGTGAACAGCGGCAGTCGCAGCACGTACGAGCGCGCACGCTGCGTGCTGAATCCCTGAATTGTCGGCATCGTCATGTCGTTCTGGGGATGCGGATGCGACGATTAGTTGCACGTTGGAAGTTGCGTTTTTTGTTTAATAATTCCAGGCCCTCTAAATAGTATTAAACAAAAGCATGCAGGAGGTGTCCCGCTGTGCTTATGTGAATGAATTCCTGCCAATCCGAATCGCCATTGAAAAACAACGGAGGCGACTTGGAGAAGGAAAAAGTTGAGTCGTGTGCTTTTGCGGCTACAAGTCGCAACGGAACTACGTGCGCCTGCTGCTGCAGGCAGTAAGAGGCAACGTGACAAGGGTCGGCGGATAAGCAGATAAGACAGCGAAGATGACACGCTAGAAATACTTACGCTAGCCTATCGATAACATAATGCCTTATCGTGAACATGTACTCGACTGATATCATACCTAGGTAGGTAATCAACATTGAATGTCAGCATTCAATGTGTTATTTGATACATAATGTCGAGGCAGAGTCATGTCGACATGTACATCACAATTCACTCTCAACAAGAACAAAGCATTGTGTAAAAATGTTTCTTCATAACGGTTCGTTTTGTACAAACAAGAAAAGGTTCTAGAGACGGCCAAAGCAATGTCACGATGGGGGAATAAAAGCATAATCATCCCATGCAACACGACACCCATAACCCAAGTAGACCCTATACACCCCCCTATGTGACAGTAGTACTGCAATTCTAGCATGCCTCCCCACAATGCGCTTGCGTGCATTTCTTCTGCTATAATACTGGATGATCTCTTTTCCTGGCCACGTGAAGCCTTCATTTCGCGTTCTTGGCCATCGTATTCAGCGCGCTTCCATTCTTGAACCACTCGATTTGAGCCTCGTTGAATGTCTGGTTCAGCTTGACGTCGAAAGTCTTGCCATCTTTGGGGTGTACCCGCATCGTGACAGGCTTGCCAACTGCGAGTTCCGTGCAGAGAATGTCGATCTGAACGTATATCAGTTAGCCAACCTGGATTACTCAAAACAGTAACGAAGAAATTAAAATAGGAAAACTTACTCGGTCTTCAGGCTTGATCTTGTCGTAGTCGGCAGGCTCGGCAAAGGTAAGAGGAAGCATACCCTGCTTCTTCAAGTTGGTCTCGTGGATACGAGCAAAGGATCGCGTGATGATCGCAAGACCACCGAGGTGACGAGGCTCCAACGCAGCGTGCTCTCGCGAGCTTCCCTCGCCGTAGTTCCAGTCACCAATGACAACCCACTTGATGCCCTTGGCCTTGTAATCACGGGCGACGGCCGGAACAGCGTCCCACTCATCGTTGGTCGAGTTCTTGACCTTGTTCGCCTCGCCGTTCGCCTCATTGATGGCACCGATCAACATGTTGTTCGAGATGTTGTCCAAGTGTCCACGGTACTTCAGCCACGGGCCAGCCATAGAGATGTGATCGGTAGTGGTCTTTCCCTTCGCCTTGATCAGGATGGGCATGTCCAGAGCATCCTTGCCGTCCCAAGCTTGGAAGGGCTGCAGGACCTGGAGACGGTCGGAACTGGGGGAGACCTGGACGTTGACCGTGGAACGGTCAGCGGGAGGAGCCTGGTAGGTGTTGTTGCCGGGGTCGTATCCTTTGGAGGGGAGACCCTCACCAGTGGGGGGGGATAGCAGAAACTCGTTGCCATCCTTGTCCTTAAGCTTGTCGGTCAAGGGGTTGAAGGACAGAGAGCCCGCAATGGACATGGCGACGACTAGATCGGGAGAGGTGACGAAAGAGTGAGTGGCGGGGTTGCCGTCGTTTCGGCCAGTGAAGTTTCGGTTGTAGGAGGAGAGAATCGAGTTCGCCTCGCCCTTCTTGACATCGCGTCGATCCCATTGACCAATGCAAGGACCGCAAGCGTTAGCCAAGATGACACCGCCAAATTCCTCGAAGGTCTGGAGCTGACCATCACGGGCAATGGTGGCACGGATCTGCTCAGAACCAGGAGTGACAACAAAGGCTGCCTTTGCCTTCAAACCGTGGTCGATGGCATCGCGGGCGATTGAAGCACCTCGGGACATATCCTCGTACGAAGAGTTTGTGCAGGAACCAATCAGACCAACCTTGAGCTCCTCGGGCCAGTTGTTGGCCTTGACAGCCTCGCTGAACTTGGAGATGGGTGTGGCTAGATCGGGAGTGAAGGGGCCGTTGATGTGAGGCTCAAGCTCGGAGAGGTTGATCTCGATAAGCTGGTCGTACTCAGCACCCTCGTCCTCGCGCAGTTCCTTGGCGTAGTCGCGGGAGAAATTGCCGATATCAGTACGCTTAGTGGCCTTCAGGTAGTCGTACATGCGGTCGTTGAAGGGGAACAGAGAGGTGGTGGCACCAATCTCGGCGCTAAGATAAATACGTTAGTAAAAAGAAAAGGAGAAGACGAGGATGAAGATGAAGATGAAGATGAAGATGAAGATAAAAGAAGTCTTACCCCATATTGCAGACCGTGCCCATTCCTGTCGCCGAGATGGTCTCGACACCAGGTCCGTGGTACTCAACAATGGCACCGGTACCACCCTTGACGGTGAGAATGCCGGCAACCTTCAAGATAATGTCTAAACCCCCCCAGGTCAGCATATATTCGCTTTACTCAATTTAGTTGGGCATAAAGGGTTGAGACTTACCCTTAGGTGAGGCCCAGCCGTTCAACTGGCCGGTAAGCTTGACACCGATAACCTTAGGGGCCTTCAGTTCCCAGGGCAGGTTGGCCATGACATCGACAGCGTCAGCACCACCGACACCAATGGCGCACATGCCTAGACCACCAGCGTTGGGTGTGTGTGAGTCGGTACCGATCAGCAGACCACCGGGGAAAGCATAGTTTTCGAGAAGGATCTGGTGAATGATGCCGGAACCAGGTCTCCAGAAACCGATGTTATACTTGGCGCATGCTGAGGAAAGGAAGTCGTATACTTCCTTGTTGATGCTGACAGCTCGCTCCAGATCCTTTTCTCCGCCGATTTGGGCCTCGATCAAGTGATCACAGTGGACCGTCGAGGGGTTGGCCACAGCGGGCATACCAGCAGACATGAACTGCAGGATAGCCATCTGAGCAGTAGCGTCCTGGCAGGCGACTCGATCGGGTCGCAGTCTCAAGTAAGAGACGCCTCGCTCAATGTCCTGTCCATGCGGGTCGTCAAGGTGAGAGTATAAGATCTTCTCGGCATACGTCAGAGGTCGGTTAAGGCGGCTGCGAACAATCGCCAAGTTCTCCGACATCTTCTTGTAGTTGATGAAGTTGCCCTCTTCCCAGTTGTTTTGCTTCACCTGTTATTTGCGGGAAATATCAGTCTCGGCTTTTGCCCTTTGTGATAGCGCTGAGCTATGCGACCAGGGCAAACCTACCTTCCTGTCCAGAGGTGAGTCTTTGACGGTCGCCATGCATCTGCGCAGGTTCATGTTGGTCATGACCCGCGAGCGGGCAACATTGCCCAGGACCTGCCGGGTGGCCAACATGTTGACGGCGGTGGTCCTGAGGACAGCTGTGAGGGGTTCAGAAGCAGAGAAGACAACCTCTTACGGTCAACTCTGAGGATCGCAGGAGGAGGGGAGATGGTCTCAAGAGGGACAGGACGCCTCTAGGAACAAGAGCTGCTTAGGAATTGGTTCTTCTGGAGAAAGAAGAAAAAAAGAATGTTGTGATGGGAGAGAAGAGAAAAGGTGGAGAGTTTTGTGTGGTTTGCGATTAAAGATGCTAATACCTGGGCCGGACGGTACCACGGTACTACGGTAAAGGGAAGCTGCTAATGCCTACTGGTCGAATAGGCCGTTTAGGTGGCTAGGGTGCGCTGGGTAGCAGGGAATCGCAGGGAGCAAGAGGGTACTTCGGCTAAGACGAAGAGGTACCTCCACTGTATATTGTGTCACCCGGCTGAATGGACGAATCACAGCACGTCCGATTACTTCAAGTCAAAGATGTGACCTCACACTGCTTTCTGGGATCAGCCACCACCAAGAGATAAAGAAAAGATGGCTCCTCGGCTCCTGCACCGCACTGCACAGGCAACAAGGTCACTTACTTATCTTATGCAATCTTGTCTATTAATTGAATAAGGGAGTCGTCATTGTTATCAAAGATCCAAGAATATCAACTCCTTTTCTTAAGACCTACATAGATGATTCGGCACCATTGAAGCGCAAGATATTCACCATTAGTAAGTGTACTTTCATGGATGTTATATACGTCATCCCATCATGGGTAGCTATTATTGTTATTATCATTTCTCACGATGTGCGGCATGCAAAAGGACGAAAGCGGGATTCCCATGGGCTTATTCACAAGCTTGTGCTAGTATTCCGGACTTGGGTGTAGTTTCTAGTTAGCTGAAAATCAAGCTGTTGTTAGTCAACTCCTGGAATCCTTTGGTACGTACACAGTATATTAATGTCACATACATACATAGTGTACGGAATAGAGTTGCCCAAAACTGTTATAATTCTCGATCCTGAGCATTTTGTGCAACATTCCTATTTTCAAACCTCATTGGTAGCTGAAGAGCTTCTGTCCATGGCCTAGCTCCCACGCATCCCCTGCAACCCTTCGGGATGGTAAGCGCCGCAAACCAGCTTCCACTGGCGTTATGTAGCCTCGTTGCAGCATACTCTGAACACAAACAGATCGCCAATCGCAGGTAGATACACTAGACAGCCCACAGCCCGTCCATTACTAATAGTCTCTTGCGATTCGACGTCGCTTGTGCCTGAGTCGATGTACCTGAAGAATAGCCGTAGGTACCATGGCAATGCCAACGAAGTACCGCCGCAACGCAGGAGCCCTGAATCGCTTCACGAATGCACGCAGGTCCACATTTCGAGGGTCTGCAGGCCAAATTCGACAGGCCGAGACAAATTTTGCTGTGTCTGGAGACCAAACAGGTGGGACCCCCATTGGCCAATCGGCGCCAGCACTGGCGAACAAGGGAGCCCCCCACCGACGAGAGAACTTGGAACTTGCTTCGGTGTATGATTGACGCCGAGTCGTGGGACATGGAACGCATCGGCACGAGGGCATTGTGAATTGTGACATTATGTGAGGCCAGCCCATTAGATGTCATATAAAAGGGCACAATCCGTATAGTAAGAGGGAATGCTTCACTATCGGTTTCCCATCGGGTAGGAATTCGATGCATGGTTGCGCCAGGTATCAAGATCAAGTCGACGGCTACAATGCCGCTCGCCCGGCCTGCAACACGGATGGAGCCGGATGAAATTCGGAGGCGCGGAACATGTGAACCGCAAAGAGCTAAAGGCATCTGCAAAAAGCTTGGGCCACTATTTTCTCAGTGGAACTGTGGCGGCCAAAAAAGAAAGTTCGACCCCACCAAAATTTCTAAAGTCGAGAAATCTCCACCATTCAAAGCAGCCGATAATCTACGACTGGACTACTACCTACACTACAACAGGGACTTCAATGTTCCTACGCAATACGACTCCATTCAACAAAAGTTGCAACCCTGGCTCGTAGTCAGCTCGATCGCCATTCACGATGGGTGTCACCAACAAGCGCACACTCACCAAGACCCGCCGCAAGACGAGAGATGTCGATCAGATCAAGGACGACCTCCGCTCGCCGAAGCACCTAGCCCAGTTCAAGGAGATGAAGGCGCCAGAAGATCTGCCAGCCTTGGGCAAATGGTATTGTACGGAATGTGCCAAGTGGTACGAGAGCGAGACGGGCCTGGTAGTGCACCGGAAGGGCAAGCCGCACAAGAGAAGGTGTGTAGTGTATTATCTCATGATACTAAACATCATATTGGGTATCTAGTCTAACATGGTTGGGGCAGAGTGAAGCAGCTTCGTGAAGAGCCATACACCCAAAAGGATGCCGAAGCAGCCATTGGCCTGCAAACCGATAATAAGGGACCCGATCGAACCGAAAAGGCCGCCAACAATGAGATCACTATGGCGATATGAACACCATAATCATCATACTCTGCAGGCCTCTACATAGAGATCCGTCCTCCAACACTACCACACTATCACAGCACCACCACCATCGAGGAGATAGTCGGGCGAATTATACGTTGTACCAGTATGCAACCACGCGGCTCAAGTGGTACAGCCGCATCGAAATTGATTACTAGAGCTAGGAGGAGCTTTCCGGGCTGAGACTCGGTCTGACTTCGCTCATCTCAAGCCACGAGCTCTGGGTCGAACAAGGCCACTTGTACGACCTCTTCCCGTGCCAGCTCTACCTCCCGACTGCGTGCCACCTCGCGAAGGGCCGGGCATGCGGGATTGGCGAGATTCGGGTTGCGGCGTCGCAAACTTCTTGGGGGTCGGCTTGGAGACGGTTGGCGGATTCTCTACGAAGGATGTGTCCGTAGTCCTACATAATCATTAGAGCTTAGACTCAGCATACGGGACAAATGCACACACATGAATGTCGTCTCCCCGTCCATCTCTCCTCGTTCTGTGCTTCTAGACCGAATCGTAGTTGGTTGTTCCTCGTTCAGCTTTGCCCTACGAAATGATTCGGCAATCGGTCCCTGGTTGTATATTCTATCAGATGCCCCGTAGTCAACTCTTGCCAGTATGCATGCTCACCTCGGGAAAGTCAACACAAAAGGCGTTCATATTTAGACCGTACAGGAAGCTTGCGAAGCTCTCACTAAAGCGAGCAAGACTCTCGTGCATCAGCTGGAAATGCATCATGTTTGCCTCTAGGTCGGCAACGGCATCGGAAAGCTCGGCAAAGGCGGGCTCGAAGATGTTCAGGGGGAACGGCTCGCCGCCTTCGACGCTGCGCTGGGCGGATTCGCGGAACGAGGAG
>JAOXNK010000008.1:309348-322002 GCA_028566675.1 Hypoxylon intermedium
AATACTGTAGACCAATTTTAACCGACATATTCATGATTACCAGTATATCGATAGTTCCAGAAACAAATCAGATGTGTCCACGTACCTATACTATAGACCAACATCATTTTCGATGCGTCAACTTCTGTTCTTCAGAAGTAACCAATTCCACGTGGCTATAATAGGAGGCTAATTGTAAGACCTAATACAACAATACCTTATCAGCACCACTACTGAAATAGGAGTTGAGGGGGTTACCAGGTAGTACTGTATGATTATTTAAACCCCCTATTCCTTAGATCCATCACTCTGACCCTGATAAATGCAGTTATTACTGATACAGTTACTATAAACATCCTGGATACACTTGGTAGTTATGGTAGTCAAAGAAGCCACACCAAATCTGAACTACCTTTCCAACGTTTGTGTGAACCCCTGAATCATCCATTTCGGGGCCGTCAGCTCACCGTCTCTTCGTGTGTACGGTTTCATCCTCCGTGACCACGACGAACGTGACCACGATGAAGAATCAATACTTTCGACGATGATGGGTGGGTCATTGAGCTACTTGCCCCGTACCCCATCCCCGTCGAAATTCCAATTAGCCATTCTAGAATAAATCAGTCTGTACTTTCTGAAAACTTATATGCTCCCCTCGAAGTTTTTTCTAAATTTTCCACTCCTCGCCAGGTTCTAGTACCACCAAGCACCACTGCAAGTCTCCCCTATGATCACAGTCAACATGGCTACAGACGACAATGATCTCGACCTCGACCGGGTAATTCTTAAAACTTTTCTTCTTTTCTACTTGTCTTGAGGCGCCATACACTAACAAGTTCTAGATTGACGCGCTCACCTCTCAAGATGCGCACACTCTAGCAGTCAAGGCGCGCGTGGAGGCCCTACTTCCCGGCCTCCGCAAGAAATTCAAGCTCTTCAACCATAAACTGCAGCACATGAATATTTTTCTCCGCCGCATGCTGCAATTCGGCATCCACCGCTTCGAGTCACTCTCCGTAAGAGACCGGAAGGAGATCGAGGTTGCGTTCCATTTGATTGACTACGAGTTCCTGTCGATTTCACTGCATATGCCGATCCAGCTAACCCAGGCAGCCGAGGAAGCGTACGTCAAACTTTTCGAAGAGTTGAGCGAAGCCATGTGTCTCATGGACTACAACGAACCCGATGCTTATGAGCTCGTTGATGTCATGATTGAAGGTACCAAGGCACTGTCTCACGACCTTCGATCACACGTTAGCCTCCAGAACACCATCCGCCCTCATATCTTCTGGCCTGCCATGCCGCACACTGCTCTCCTGCGTCAGCGTGCCGACCACGTCGATGCCGTCAACAAGGCAGCGCGTAAGTGTACAGTCTCGATCAAGTAATTCTGTGGAGGAATATGAGGCTAGGAACTTGACGGTCAACTTTCAAGGTTGTCGGAAAGTAAAAAAGTAAAAAAGTAAAAAAAGAAAAAAAAGGAAAAAAAGGAAAAAAAGAAAAGAAAGAAAGAAAAAAGGGCATTGCTGTCATGAGTCTCAAGACTACGCAGAGTAGATAGACGTCTCCGAGAGAATATTCCCAACACAGATTCCGCGTTGCGTTATCACAATTTAACAGGTATCAATAAAACTCATTCCACGCATAGATCTAAATGCCTGTCCAGCGCGTCTTAATGTCCATCATCGTAAGTGAATAAGCTGCTCTCGTCTAGATGGTCTGGACCGGCTGTAGTTTTCCGTGTCTCCCCTGGCCGAGCTCGAGCATAATCCATTCGTAGACGGCCCACTGGACCGCGTTCACAATAAAAGCCCTAACGCTACACACCGTCAGACCTCTAAAGAATATCCGCGCGCCGCCTTCTCTGTACGCGTCCCTGGCGATTTCCACGGCGCCTAGACGCCTCGGTCTCTCCGTCGAGGGAGGCGATCCAAGTAACGGTGTTGCCGCCGCGTCAAAGGTCTGCGCCTGGACTCTGGTCTTAATCACATCGAGCGGGAATATGCTCGCCCACGTCACAACCCCGGCTAGCCCCCCGCAAAGCAAGACCTTGGCCGCGTCCTGCGAGAAGGCGTTTGCGTGCGGGTTCTGGCGGTTCGATTCCATCCATTTACTGCCAAGCTCGTAGGACCAGAAGTAGAAGCCGTACCCGATACTATCCCTCAGCGCCGTGACTACGCCGCCAAAGTACAACCCCCTGACGCCCTCAGTCTTGAGGACTTGCTTTGCAATACTCCAGCTCGATGCCGGCGGCGACGATAGCTGCGCCCGGCATTTGATCAGCTCGGTGGGCGTGCTTATCACCCAAGTTGCTAGACCACCAATAGCGCCGGCGATCCAAGTCGTCCAGAGGCTCGACGGGGTATTCAGGGCAGTATTGATAGCAGCCTCGCTACGATTATACGATACGAATAGGAGAGCGTTTAGTGCGCCGTAGCCCAGGACGGGAGCGGCGGTGCCGGCTACAAGAGCGGACTTGCTCTGGAATTGCTGGACGTAGGAAGAAGCACCCTGAGCTGCTAATGCATCGCGCGCTTGGAGACGGACTTTGATAAGGTCTAGCGGGTTGCCGATCAGGATTCCAACGGCTCCGCTGATGTATCCGGCCCAGAAGTCGGCGGACATGGCCTTCGGATTCCACCCTATGTAGCTAAGGCCCCCAGGTCTAGTGTAACTGAAATATCGACAGGTAAATCGTCTCTATTTTCCAGATGATGCTTAGACTTCGCTACCTCTCGAGCCATAGGCAACTTGGTTCTGCTTGGAGAGGAGCACGAGACCCGATCAGAGCGGATAAAGACAAGTTTAAGCTCAAGAATACATAATAATATGATTAATTCATCGAATAATTATCACATCTGATAAGAATCGTAAGCTCGAACATCGATGTCGTCAAACAGGATCTAACCCCTCTACAAGAAACGATGGCAATACATGCATGTGATGATGGCGATGCATGTGAGATGGCGGGGGCAGCGGAGCTAAGTTGGGTAGGTAGCTATAAATAGCGGGGGCATCTCCATTAGTGCTGTCTAGAGAGAGATCAGAGTTATACGTTCGGTAGAGTTGCAAGACCATAAAAACGCTAGAAACTCCATGCATCGTTGGGGGTTATAACTGTTGTTTGAGGCGAAAGTGGAATATTACCCTGGTAGAAAACAAAGGAGGTAGCTCTGGTTGCGATTGCAGATGCGAGTCATCTCGGAGGATTTGTCATGAAGCAATACCCTGGTCTGCCTGGTCTATCGCACGTGACCTGGTGTCAGTTCCCCGCGGAGCTCGATAAGCCGCGACGCGCTTTCCTCGAGTCAACAACTAAATTGATTTCTTGTACATCTCGAGCCAGTGGCAAAGTCAAATCCCAATCCTTCTCTCCTACATCATTTTCTATCTGACTACCTGGAGCGTACCCTTTTCAATCCCTTCTCCTCGTCGCTTGGGCTCTCAACCGCAGAAATGTAACAGAATCGCGTCCCTCTGCTATTGTTACGTTGCTAACATAATGCAGGGCGAGCACTCCCGCCACCCCGTCAGTGAAGCCGTATAGTACCCCGGGGAAACGCCTCCTCTCGCAGAAGTCTGTCGATCAGTTATATAAGCCCTTCAAATGCCCAGGATCCGCCACTAGAACCCCAGCTACCGATCGCCCAACTCGCAAACGTAGAAAGGTCGACTATAAAGGTGCCGGCGGCGATGACTCGGAGGACAAGCCGTATACGAATGCCGATCGCTTAGCTCTAGCAAATCGAGATGTCAACCGATTTCCCGTATTCCAACCCAAGGACAAGGACCAGGTCTTCAGGAAGTCCTTCCGCATACCTATGATCAACAAGGACAGCACGGCGTACAATCCCAATCGTCCACCGCCGACTCTCGGGTTGAGACAGGGTGCCGTATTCATTGCGAAGCCATTGCACGATCCCATCGGAGAGTTTGCAATTGTGCTTTATGACCCCACCGTCGACGATAAGCCCAAGGAGATTGGCAAACCAAAAGAAGACGAGTCCAATACTGAACCCAAGAACGAGCTGGATGCACCACTCGTCCACAAGAGTCTAGCTGAGATTCTAGGCATCAGGAAGAAGGTCGAAGGAGAACATCCGAGGGTGCCGGTCGTCATCGATCCGAGGCTCGCCAAAGTGTTACGACCCCATCAGATTGAAGGTGTCAAATTTATGTACAGATGTGTCACGGGTATGATCGACGAAATGGCCAACGGCTGTATCATGGCCGATGAGATGGGCCTAGGAAAGACGCTGCAATGCATTACGCTTCTCTGGACACTGCTGAAGCAGTCACCTGACGCCGGCAAGTCGACAATCCAGAAAGCCATCGTCGCCTGCCCGTCTAGTTTAGTCCGCAATTGGGCCAACGAACTCACCAAGTGGCTTGGCGCCGACGCCATCACACCCTTTGCCATCGACGGCAAGGCATCCAAGGAAGAGCTAACTAGACAGTTACGGCAATGGGCTATTTCCTCTGGCCGCGCAGTTACACGACCAGTAATCATCGTCTCTTACGAAACACTTCGGCTGAATGTTGAGGAGCTTAAGAACACTCAAATCGGCTTGATGTTGTGCGACGAGGGCCATCGTCTGAAGAACGGGGACAGTCAGACGTTTACAGCTTTGAACAATCTCAACGTCAGGAGGAGAGTGATCCTTTCTGGCACGCCCATCCAAAATGATCTTTCCGAGTACTTCGCCCTAATCAGCTTCGCCAATCCTGGCTTGCTTGGTAACAGGCTTGAATTCCGAAAACGCTTCGAACTTCCCATTTTGCGAGGTCGAGATGCCGATGCGAGTGAACATGACCGTAAGAGAGGTGACGATTGTTTAGGCGAGTTGCTCGGTATTGTCAACAAGTTCATCATCCGACGCACGAACGACATTCTATCCAAGTATCTTCCCGTCAAATACGAGCACGTCGTATTTTGTAATCTTGCCCCCTTCCAGCTCGACCTCTACAATTACTTCATCAAGAGTCCCGATATCCAATTGCTCTTACGTGGTAAAGGAAGCCAGCCCCTTAAAGCCATCACGTTACTCAAGAAGCTTTGCAACCATCCCGATCTACTCAATTTATCACAAGACTTGCCAGGCTGTGAGGAGTTCTGGCCCGAGGACTACCAGCCGAAAGAGACTCGTGGTCGCGATCGCGATGTCAAGCCATGGTACTCGGGCAAAATGCAGGTGTTGGACCGCATGCTGGCGCGCATCCGACAGGACACAAATGACAAGATTGTGCTCATCAGCAACTACACGTCGACACTGGATATATTCGGACAGCTATGCCGGCACCGTGGGTACGGCCACCTGCGGCTTGACGGCACCATGAACGTCAGCAAGCGACAAAAGCTCGTCGACAAGTTCAACGACCCAGATGGTGGCGAATTCGTGTTCTTGCTGTCGAGTAAAGCTGGTGGTTGCGGTCTGAACTTGATTGGCGCGAACCGTCTAGTATTGTTCGACCCAGATTGGAATCCGGCTGCCGACCAGCAGGCCCTCGCTCGTGTCTGGCGTGATGGCCAAAAGAAAGACTGTTTTGTATATCGCTTTATCACCACTGGAACGATCGAAGAGAAGATCTTCCAACGCCAGAGCCACAAACAGTCACTCTCCTCGTGCGTTGTTGACTCGGCGGAAGACGTCGAGCGCCACTTCTCGCTAGATAGTTTGAGGGAGTTGTTCCAGTACAGACCCAATACACGCAGCGACACGCACGATACCTTCAAGTGCAAGAGGTGCAAAGCAGACGGCAAGCAGCACATCAAGGCGAGCGCGCTGCTCTATGGTGACACGAGCACCTGGAATCACTTCATCAATTCGAACTTGGATCGCATACAAGATCTGCTGCTCAGACAGGAATTTGGAGAGAAGGAGGTTTCTGCTGTGTTCCAGTACATTTCACATTAGATTCTGCTTTCGGGCTGTGGGATGGTGTGTTGATAGCGTTTACATGCTAGAGCAGATGTTAAGTGTGTTTAGGTACTCGAGAGAGATGGCTTAGGGGGTTGGGACAGATTCATAGCATTGCAATGGCGTTTGATGAGACGATGGCTGTTAGGATCTTGCTAAACTTGCTGCATAGCGACGCTCATAGGAGGCTTTAATGAGATTAGGCTTGGTTTTTGAGATTCATTCGTTCTTTTGTTGGCTCGCTGTGATTAGGTACCTCTTTACACTGTTGATTACGCTCCCACGACTAGGTGTCTACCTAGGTATGCAGATAGTCGACCCAGATCAATTAGAACTATGTATTGCAATGCATTGCCGGCGCTACACAACTATCCTCGTCCTCGTCTTTCGTCGTGGCCGTGCTGGTCCTTTGAAAGTGCATATCCTTGCATTAACTACTCTAGGAGTTGTATAAGCTGCAACCCCTATATCAAGATAGCATGACTCGGAAAGGATATTACTGGGATTATGTATATACTGGTAGTCGGCACATGTAATCTAGAGCTCTAGAGTTATCTACGTTTATCAGGGCAGCGCCAATCCCTTGCTGCCAATAACTCCTCGCTCCGTTTCAAATAGACTGAGATTCGAAGGCAGATTTAATCAGATTTAGAGGAAGGATCTCCCGCTTCAATATAGTAACGACCGTTGAAAGAACCTGTGTAGGTAGGCTAGTTACGTTCGCTAATTGAGGAACCTTCGTTGTCGAGCGGCGATGGTTTGGTTCAGACTATGAGTACGTACACACCATGCAATCTATAACACGTAACACTTGCAGCTGAGCCAGGGCAATTTGATCAGAAGACTATTAAGTCTATATATATCTAGTCAAGGCAACCTTCTATCAAAGTATCTACAACTCATCCTTCTCCCTCGTCTTGGGCTCAGGCTCCTCTTCCAGCCGCCTACTCTTCGTGTTCCTCTCTTCAGCCTCGCCGCTGAGTACTTTCTGAGAGTCATCATCACCACCACCACTAGCTGTTACCAACTCCCTTCGCCGCCGATCCACCGCCGCAATCTCGTCATCATACACGGTCCACTCTGGGACCTGTCTCCTAGCACGGTCGAGCTTGGGCTCCTTCGTCTGCGGGTTATTGCACAGATCGATGGTGCGAGCCTCCTTCTGGCTCTCGTCACTGCACCACGTCTCGCACCACAGCCACTCCTGCGGTAGGCTGTGGATCGGGATCACGAACTGCATGTGGTTCGGCAGATCCTGATCGAGATTCGATAGGGAGTTCGGGTCGGCTGAGAGCTGGTGGTAGTGCTGTCTGAGCCTATCGCCAGCAGCAATCTGTCTGAAGCGACGGAGGTCAACTACGTACAGAGCCGAGATATGGTACGGGTTGCCCCGAAGGTAATTCTTCCAGTAGCCCTGTTTCCAGAACCGGAATCCCTCCATCTCGGTGCGCGAGTCGCACATGGGTGTGAAGCCGTACGGCGTACCGTCTAGGTCCAGGTTGACCAGATCGATCAGATCCGTCCGGACAATTTGGTCAGCGTCAACAAAGATGACTTTATCGAGCGAAAGAGGAAACAGGACGTCGAGGAAGAGAATCTTGTAGCCCCAGATCTCGCGCTGCTTCTCTTTCTGCTGACGCAGCCAGTGTGGCCATTTATATGTAACCATCTCGTATTTGAAGCCGTACTCTTTGGCTAAGTGAGGTATGAATTCCTTGAAAGATGGAGACAAGAATTGCTCAATGAACCAGAACTTGACCGTGTGGTTTGTGTTTTTCATGACAGAAACCATCATGATGTTGAGCATACGCTCATAAAGATGACCACTTGCCACGGAGAAAATGTTGATCTCGGCGTGTTCCTCGGCTGAGACAGACTTGGTCTTGGATTTTGATCCACCGAGAATCCCTTCAGCGAACTTAAGGCCACGGGATAGGAAGTCACCACCAGTCTCCAAACTGTCTTCCTCAAGGACGTCTGCTAGTTCCAGACCGGGCTTCCTTTCAAGCCTGGGGTACAATGTTGTACCTTGGAAGTCCATTAGAGCAACCTCAGTACCTTCATCACCAGGAACGGCATTGTATCCCTTGGATCCTACGCTGATGATATCAAATATCTCCGAACTCCTTCCCTCCTTGAGATGGATGTTATAATAGCCCGGATTGGCCTTGAATTGGAAGTATCCAATATTGGCCATGATGATCGTGTCATCGAAATGCGGATCATGTACGGTACCAAGCAACAGCTGCACACCGCGAGGAGGATTACCTGTAGTCTCTCGGGAGTGGCCTTCGATAAGGATATGCTCAAGTTCATAAACGGCATCCACATCTGCCTTAATTGAGCTTAGCTTGAGATTGTCCAAATCGTGGACGGAATCCTTTGCTGCTACTAGCCAGGCTGGTGGTACGTCCATACCAAGGTTCAAAAGCGCCTCAGAAGGAAGTCCTTTGAAGGTGGCAGCTTGAGGGCTGACTTTTCCAGCCTCATCAAAGGACGGCGCTGAACTCAATACATGGCGATAAAATCTCTTCACTGGAAGATCTTCGATTCTCTCTTTAGGATTTAAGAAGATACGCATGTATACGCCGTCCAACTGGGAGAGGACCTTCAGTATGGGAGCCCATTTCTGTCCAATTTCACTTGCAGGGTCGAGCGCCGCAACGAAATGAATATTTGCTGTAGACGCATCCCCTACGTCGATCATAGTATGAGTTGAGTTCCATTCTTCAAACACGTCTGTTCGTAGGCTTGGAGCGGACTCGAAAATGCCATCGGGTAGATCTGAGACTGTAGATAGAGCCGTGACGGACGTTAATTTTGCGGCAGCCAACGGACCCGAGACTTTTTCTGTCAGCCCCAATGCATCTATGGCATTGTACACAGGAAGCATCCGCGTTACCAGCTCAAATGCGAGCAGTAGATTGAAGTCGTCCTCCTTGAATACAGAACCATTCGCAATTGGACCGACTACACGACCGTTCAGGATGAGCAGCCGGGCGCCAGGCGTGACCTCGGTGGTGGCTAAGAATCGCGACAAGGCGGCATTGTAGCCATCATCCTTCACATCGATCGGGCCGGCTAGGAGTATTTCTAGAGTCTCCAAGTTCTCGACTTCAAGGAGTTTCGCAACGTCCTTTTGGAGCAGAGCATTGGCCTCGTGTGCTTTAGTGGAAATTACTGGATTGTTGACAATGTCAAGGCGTATACCGGGGTTGTTGCGGCGGAACGATAGAGCAGACAGCAGAAGTTGCAACCCTTCCTGAGAGCCGAGGTCGGCGAATACGGTGAGAGTAGCCCAGGTTCCCATGCTTGTGTCCTCACTTGCCTCAATAACAGGAATTCGGCCAAATAGATCACTATGTGCCGAGTAAAGCTTCCTGACGTCGAAGATAGCGAGATCATCCTTCTCATTTTCTGGGAAGATGTAAAGGTTGCGTCGGGTCGGCGCGCCCTCTATAAATAGCCCTGGAATCCACATGTCTTCGTCAACCTGGCCCGTGTAAATTGCCTGCTGGATTAATTGCAAGTCGGTGCTCATCCTCATGCTCATCATCTGAAGCCAGTTATCTTCTCGCGGAATAGCTAGCCCATTGAGAAACATTGGGGGTACTTCAGTATCTGCATTGAGTCTTTCTACCCAGTGCTTTAGAAGCTCAGCTTGCTTGATGAGGTCTTCTGATTCGAGGGCTTCCTTGAATGGGAGGGGAGTCGCCTCAGCCTTTGGAGTTCGACCTTTGGTTGCCTTATCGAAAGCTGCCTGATCTGACTGGCCTCCCGCGCTCAAAGCCTCTAGGTAAGACATAAGACCAGCCAGACCGTAGTGTTCAAGGAGGTAGTACACCACTTTTGCTCGCTCTTCTGCTTCCTTGGTCGGTGTGAGTGGGACGAGTCCGAAGCGGACAGGTAGCAACCTCCTGATAAAACCCTGAAGTTGTCCAACAACCAAGTTTAGGTCTGCTGGCTTTGTCAAATCAACCGGAACAACTAAATTGAAGATGTCCTTGCGAATTGGAGGAATTTGCCCTGGATAGGTTCTTTGCATGAGCTTTGAAGACATTTGTCAGCTATACAATACATTTCATTTAGTCAACAATAGGGATACTCACAGCCATGAGACTCTTGGGATAATCAGCATATCGCTTATCTTTCTCGATATTGTTTAACCAGATGATGACACGGTTTTCCTCAAGCTCGTCTCGCCAGTCAAACCTATTGGGCACATCATCAGACTTAGCCGCTGTCACTTCACGGTTTCCCAATAAAGATACAGCCTCTTTTCCGGTTAAGCCTAGATCCATCACGCTCTCGATCAGTTTCCTTTCTCTTCGAATGCTGTCAACCAGAGTAAAGGGGTCGACCTGTCGCTCGATCAGTTGGACACCGTTCATCCAGAGGACATTCATGCCCGCAGGGACCAATATAGCTCGGTTTTGACGATGCTCCTTGACGAAAGCGTCCGAAGCATTGTGTGCGGCAACTGATGCGGAGAATTTTGGAAAATCCTGAGTCAACTGGATCAAAGTTTGAAGAGGATTGTCACTCTGCATGATGAAAGAACCAGCCTTCAGCCCCAAACCTGCCAACTCGGAGCTTGATAGTGGCTTCAGATCCGCGACCTCTTCTTCTTCGTCGAGTACCACTTCAGTAGGCGCGTGTTCGGCAGCTGAGCTTATTTCGGTTTCAGCATCGCGATCATCAATGACGATGTAGTCTGTTCGTTTCAATTGGAGTTCTACTCCATATCCACTGACCGGCAGCGGTTCTCGTTCTTCAGCTTGGTCAATACGATACCGGAGACGGTATGAAATATCCCCTTTCTGAGTTAATTCTACTAGAGATTTGTGGAAAGCACCAAACTCGGGCTTTGTGATGTCCGCGTACAGTATGGCCTCAGAGCCAGTGCCTAAAGCACGATCGAACGGGAGCGATCGTAATTGTAGGTCTCCCGAGATGCGACCTTCAGCATGCGCAAGCGAAACTGAGCAATATTGCTTCCCATTCAGGAGAATCCACTCGGCGCAATCATCTCTCGCTTCTCCTAGTGAGGGCGTTACAGCTGTGTCGTAATATTGATAATGTGCCTCTATTCTCGGAGCGGCTGATCTCATAGACAGCGCGAGCTTAAAGGTGGACAAGGCCTCGGGGCCTTCCATATGTCCATCTTGCTTGAGAACCTCGAGGAACTTCTCGTACAGCTCCTTATCCGTCTTTGCATTGGCAAAGATGCCATCGGCGATCCGGTCGAGAAGAGGGAAGTACGATGTCGCATTTTCTCCCGCGGCAGTCTCTCTAGTTACGTTTAGCAGTTACTCGTTCTAAGGTCGGTTCCGTATAGCGACCTACAGAAGCTCCACAAGGTATGGAGGAGCAGGAAATGCAGCTTTCACGGCTACATTGACAGAAGGCCCAGCTACGACATGGCTTGGGCCCAAGAAGAGAGCTCCTAAAAGAGTGGCAGCAAGGCCACAAGGCAATTTACAAAGTCGCATCATGACCCCTTAATGTCGTGTAGGAAGCAATACACACAAAGTGAATGGTTAGAGGGGCAAGAAATGAATGGCTCCCCAGCTGTCACAAGCTCCAGCATGCGACGGAACTTGGAGCCAGCTAGGTAGTGATTGGGGTCTACGAAATCATATGTCGTGAGCTGAAGCAAAGCGTTAAGGCGAGCTCATTGTCGAGAAGCTGCCTTCGGACTTTTTCTGGTAAATGCAAAGTGGCTTTTTGTAGTGTAGAGTAGGTCTGGAAATGGGATGAGTGAGGTATGTATTGCGATGTGCAAATCGCTATGTAAGTGACATCAAGCAAGCACTGCAATAAATTCAATTGAACACCTGGACGAATAATGGACAATAAGCCAATGAGATTTAGCCAAAACCTTTAAGATTCCCTACGTGGCCAATGGGATGAAGGACTAAGCTGTCAGGGGTCGTGACGATTGACGTTACGGTTGGAGCTATTTTAGAGGAGCTGCCCCTCCAATCTAGTACAGGTACCTAGCATCTCTGCCAGTTTCCGTGTGCACTGTTGTATTCGGTACTTGCGTACGTGATAAGAAGCTGTAGGATAATGGTTATTCCGCCACGGCACAATCAGGACAGCTGGAAGCAGCAGCCAGCCAGGCCAGGCACGTTGAACCCCGGTCAGGAAATAATCCACCGTCACTTTTGGGGCCACGAATTGATTGCATGTACTTCACGAATTCACCAAAGAAGAGCAAGAGTTGGCGTCAAGACAACACCTTGCAGAGCCTCACAGCTCACCTTCAGTGACCGCAAACACTCAATTCCTTGTTTATCACTTCTACCCACTGTCACCAACACTTGGCGCTGCCTCTCCCACTATTCATGACCCAAGCTTAGGGGCTTTCCTGCTGCCTCTATCGTCCTCACAATGCAGGCCACTTCGGGAATGCTGACCAAGGTGAGAGCACCCACTGGCACACCTACGACGCTGATCGCATATCCTTGGAGCGCGTGCTGATGTTTGCTATTGTAGTTCGAGTCCAAGTCTTCGAGAGCGAAGGGCATTGCCTTTCACCCAAAGAGGTCGGAAACCCCCTTCGATATTTGCTTACCTATCGTCACCGCTGTTCACTACTGACCCTTGCGCCTTCAGACCATGGATTCTCGTATCCCTACACTCCTCCACCATACAGCTATGGGACTACCGCATGGGTACTCTTATCGATCGCTTCGAAGAGCACGACGGACCTGTGAGAGGCATTGATTTCCACAAGACGCAGCCCCTCTTC
>JAOXNK010000008.1:327239-343230 GCA_028566675.1 Hypoxylon intermedium
TCAGGGAGCAGTGGTACCGCCGCTCCCTCTTATCCCGTATCTACTAGCTATGAGGTGTCGAGTAGTAGTAGTGTGACTATTCCCCAGTATAATTCATCAAGTTGCAGTACAACTTCCATTGAATTACCGACGGAGACCTCTCCATCCACATCATCTACTACTGTGTATCCGTCGATTACCGTCTCACACACGTCGACTCTCTACACAACTAGTATCCATTACAACTACACAAGCAGTGTCCATTACAACTACACAACATGCAGCACTACCACCGTCAGTGTGCCGCCGACCATCAGTGTGCCGCCGACTATCAGTGTACCGCCAACTATCACTTCAACCGTAGTGTATTCGTCATTTAGTACCATCACATCCAGCCCGGTCTATAACCCGTGTCCGACAACATGCAGCATGTAAGCTTTCAGTCCACCTTGAGAACGGTCTTGTGGCTATAGTTGCTAATGCTCTCTCAAGTCACGCCGGAACTGTAAACTTGTTCTTCTGGCCCACCAATAACGACTTCACATACCCCCCAACATATGTGGACACGGCGCTCGATTACACATTGTATGGACACCCGTCTTCTCTTGAGATATCCCTCCTCTATGCTAAGCTTCTTTATTTGCTAACTAAGAGATCAGCACATCGCCGTCGGTGTATATGATCGTCAACACCATATATGGATTCAACTCCCTTGGCAGGTACGGTCCAGCCGCCTCGAGTCCAATATTCGCTCTCGACCTGGACCAGGTATCCACAATTGTTCCCGGAGGGTCAGCCACGCGGCAGCTATCCTTGAGCGACTTGGGCACCGACTGCCCCCAGACGATAGACCCTTCAGAGATAGCGACGCTGGCCCCTGACGGACGATGCGACCCTATCCTGGTAGCTCCGGACCCTGTCAAGTCGTGGGCTCTGCCGTGCGCTGCTTGCGGCAGGTTCGGGCTCTTCGATCCCCCGTATGCCATTCCTACTATTACTGGAGGCCTCTTTGGGACGACGACCGTTACAATCCCGGAGGAGCAGACTACACCCTCCGCTACGGCAACTGCTACTACAACCACGCCGGCAGCTACCGGCGCAACCTCTACCGCTGTACCAGAGACTACAACAACTGCTGTTCCAGGAACTACTACTGTGGAAGAGACATCAAGCACCGAAGTTCCGGGCAGTACTGCTACATCAGAGACGACAGACACTGCCGTTCCAAGCACTACAACTGTACCAGAGACTACAGACACTACCGTTCCGAGTACTACAACTGTAGCAGAGACTTCGGCCACAACAGAGACTACGGGTACTTCTGTTCCGGGCACTTCTGAAGGATCCTCCGCAGTCACTACCAGCGCCCCAACTGTTATCGCGTCATCGGCAACCTCAGCCCCGACTACGATAGCCACCGCGTCGGCACCGAGGATGACAAGTGGAGTCGTATGTCTAGTGCTAGGCCTGTTTGTGTCGATGAGCCTGATGTGAAGATTATGAGATGATGATGAGACGATGTGGCATAGCGTTTGGGATTCCGTTCTTTGCAGCACAAATACCCAGTATAGTTTAATACAATTTAATTGAAGAGCCCTTCGGTTGTATACATTTCATGAGTTGGATGAGGATAATGATGTTGCTGGAAGTCACCCAACTCAGTAACGCCAACGTCTTGTACACCATTGGCAAGAGAGATACCAGATTTCTCATATCACGATGATGGTAGACTACCTTGACCCCTCACCAGGAGAGATTGCTTAAAATCTATTACTACCTACCTAAGTAGGTATCAGATACAACTAAATAGGCCACAGCCTGACGATGGCTAAAAGATGTTGGTGAGCCAGAGATTGACTTGTTGGTTTCAGGGGTAATGTCAACAAAGGGGCGGTGCATGAACTTCGCCTGTTAGATGCATAGGCTTTGCTGCATATATTTCGAGGTCACTTATAAATGGCTAACAGGTGTCAGCATTTCAAGTTTCCAACTTCTCTCGCTTTTGAATTTCTCCTACCTTGACTTCAAACCAGCATCTCAACACCCAATCGAAATACTCTCTATCTTAAGGAACAGGCCAATTCCGATCATGTGTTCGCTCATAGCCACCCCTTATTATGGGCCTCATCACACCATAGTTGATCTTAACTTCCAGTGTGATGTTGAGCTGGAGACCCATGCCGATCTGGATACTGTTCTTACCAAGGCGTCAGAGATCAAGGGGTGGGATTATACATGTGTCGGCAGTGTCAACGGTCAACCGAGCAGGGCGATCGTATTCATAGGCATTTTCCCCCGAGCCTCCTTCTCTAGGCCAAGTTCTCATGTCAACTCTAGGGTGGCTGGACGGAGAAAGACCCGAGGGTGCTGCTGAAATCCGAAACGCAGACTTCTGGTGTCCTTTAAGACCCCATCTTACGGTCGATCCAGACGTCATTGAACTCAGGATCGCAAGCACGTGGTGGTCTTTGGTGACGCACTATTTGATAGAACTGGATTTGATTCGCGGTCCCACAGAGTTAGTGAGGCATGGGTATTTCCAAGATAGGGTTTCAACGTTGCGTGAGCGCACGATGCCGCTTACTGGTCATGATTTGCCCTATGAATTAATAGGCTGTCGTGAAGGCGACACACTTGGCGATGGTCAGGAAGAAGCCGTTGCGGTCTTGCTCTTCCGATGGGAAAGTCGGGAGGTTCGCGAGAGGTTTATGGACCCGCATCAAGAGACACATTGGGGTGCAACAGAGTACACAGACCAAATCGGCAGGTCGTTGGACAGAATTTCTGCCGCCGGGGCTCGATTGGAAAAACTGGATGCTGAGTTTTATTACCGGCATCCCAAGAAGGAGGATAAGAAACAGAAGAACAGATGTTGCATTGTACAATAGTGCTGAACTAATATTCATACACATCTACTAACTAGGTGACATCTAGGAGACGTGGACGGCGTTGTATTGTGCATACTTAGATGCCTGCCCACGTAAGCTTTCATATTAAAACTCTGCGGTAACCATCTTGGCAGATCCTAGCTACTATCATATCGTCATTAGGATAGCTCAACGTATAATATTGGTTGGTAGGTACCTAGGTAGCTAGCCACCCGGATTACATCCAGGGAGGGGTTTCCCTCCTTAGACGTTACCTCGATACATATCGCAGATTCTCATCAATCCCCCATGCCACTCTCGTGATGGATCATACCTATGAATGGAAACAAGGGCGTCCTGATATCTGTCAACGAGAAAGACTATAGCAAGAGCATGCGCGAGATATGATGTTAAATACGACTATTCACTAAGATTCATAGTCTCGCTCATTTATTTCAATCATCGATTATATCCTAACAGTTGATACCTAGAGGCACCCAAGTGTAGAGAGAGGGAGAGATATTAAGCGTTATATTATAATTATACATCTATATACACTTCTTCCCTGTGTGTGGTTTACAGCTACGGACCCTTATCTTCACACAACCCCCCTATTGCAACACGATTCCCACCAAAACACGACGGCTTGAAACTCGAATAACTCCACCAACGTTTCCTACAGTCTGTAGTTAATCTTTTTTTGATCACACATATTCGACTCTAAAGGCCGTAGGAAATTCACAGAATATACAGTATATGCGAGCCCTCATGCTTTCATATATCAAGTGTAGTTAAAGATTTAAAGAATTTTCAGTGGAATATCACGAATAATATAACAATTCGTCAAGCCACTTGCTTTACACTTAATTGCTCATGTGGGGTGATATACCTGAGGCGTTGTCAAAAGGGGGTATGTTGTAAACCTAGGTCACAATAATTAACCAAAATTTTCCCTTCATAAAAATCAACCGCTTTTCTTTATTCAAAAGTCACCAACTTTTTCCACCATCATCTCACAAGAGAGTTACAAGTTCCTGGCTTGCAAACTCTCGCCTAGTTCGGATCTTCGCCCATATAGTTCTGCTTCTTTTTCTTCCCCATAAACATAGCCATCACCTCGTCGCGGAATCGGGTAGGCGCCTCAGTGTAGGCAGCTTCGTACGCATCGATAGCAGGCTTCTCCCAGATAAGATCGGCTTGCGCAGACGGCACGAACCTGGTGCGCTTGCAGATCTTCCAGCCAAAGTACGTGCAGAAGGCAACTATGGCCATAGTGTAAAAGGCGAAAAAGTCGCCAACGTTAAAGTTGCCTGGCGTGAAGACCGTGTAACCGAACGTGCCCTCAATGATAACCATCCAGGCCAAGGCGATGTATGCACAGTATGGCTGGAAGTAACCATAATACGGCAACGTGTGGCGGTCGATACCCTGCGCCTTAGTTGCTTTGTGGAAAAAGATGTACGTAAGACACATGACGAGGTAGTTGATCATCTGTGAACCTTGCGTAAGCGTGGCGAGCCACGTAACCACTTTCGCCGTGTTGTTCGACACTTGCAAAAACGACAGGAAGGGAAATATCATGACGGCCGCAAAGGCATATATGGGAATGCCGTTCTTGAGCGTCTTCTGGAAGATACGGGGCGCTTGACCGTCGCAAGCAAGGCCGTGCAGGGATCGCATGGCACAGTAAGTGTACGCGTTGCCGGCACTGAAGATACTGGTGATCATGAGAGCGTTCACAATGTGCGGGAGCACTCCGATGCCCATATTCTGCATCGCGATGACGTAAGGCGAGTCGGCGGCAGTTCCTGAACCGGCGTTCTGTAGCGCAGCGTCGTTCCATGGCAGAACAATACCGACACAGAGAGCACCGCCAATGAAGAAGACACCGAATCGCCAGTACACCGTCTTGAATCCATTTTTGAGATACGTCCGCGGACGCTCAGCCTCTCCGGCAACCATAGCAAGGTACTCGGGGCCGACGACGGTGAAACCAGCAGAGAAAAGGGCACCTAGAAATCCTTCAAAACGACCCAATGTGCCTTCGTGGATGTGCTCGGCGAATGCTCCAGGACTGGACCAATACCGGAAACCGTATGCGTCGTGCTGAGGATTGCCTCCACACATGGTGACTAGAGTGAACATGTATAATATGCATATGAGCAGAATTTTGCCAGTTGACAGCCAGAATTCGGCCTCGCTAGAGGTTGAAGTTAGTACATCAAAGAACATCAATGATAGTGGTTGTTTGAGCTGAACTCCCGTAGGGGTATGTGGTAAATATCCCCAGTGATTTATATAGGGGCTCAAATTCAGAGTCATGTACTCACCCATAATACTGCACGGCCAAGACGTTGATAAGTCTGTTATATGTTAGATCTCTGTTGTATAATAGAAGAGCAGGGACGAGTGCATACGCATAGAGCACAATGCATGCTATGCAAATAGCTGCAGGTGGGATATTATCGCTCCAAAATCCGAGAACCAGGTTAATGGCGGATATCTCGAAGGGAATCAGACACGCTTCGTAGAAAAAAAAGTTCCATCCAGCCATGAATCCTAGAGCATCGTCGACCCATCTTCCGGCCATCCGAATGAAAGAGCCGGAAACGGGCATGTAGATGACCATCTCGGCGAGGGAGTTGTTCACGAAACCGACCATAATGGAGTAAATGATGTATCCGATGAAGAGACTGCCCGGACCACCCTTGGCGAGGCCGCCGCCGATGCTGACAAACAGGGCGGTGCCGATGCTGCCACCGACGGCGATCAATTGGATCTGGCGGTTGCCCAGATGACGAAGGAGTTGATTTTGATTGGTGACTTGGACCATGGTCTCGCGCAGGTCGCCGCTCGAGGAGGCATTGCTTCGTTTCTCGTTCTTCTCGTCCGTCATGATTCTCTCGTTGATTGGCATGGACACCTGCTCGTGCTTATCCTGTGCTGCCGCCATATTGGGAGCACGAAAGCGAACTCCGCTGAGAGAGCGGAATGTTGGAGATGGTGTAAGAAGTCTGTTGAAAGCGCGGTAGCCTCGATATCATTATATTACGCACGCAATGGCGCTATTCTGTAGTCCACAGTCGGATATGTGATAGTACGCCCAGTGAAGAGCAACGGACACGATCCTGTCCTCCAACGTCCAAGGTGTCGTCCAGAATCCAATGTCTCGGTGGTGGGAGCAGACGAACGTAAATAAAATAGGACGGATACTTTTAAAGAGAAAAGGAACGCGGGTAATCGACCGGGTTGTCTTGTACTACACCACTTCCTACTTCGTACCGCTAACGCTAAGTTCCCGCCTGTGACCGCGCCGCGAGGCAAAGTTCGAAGAAGCCCGCCGATGTCATCATTAGCGACAAGGGTAGGGCAAGGGTAGGGCAACAGAAGGTGGGGAAGGGAGCCGCTATCGCCCCTCCGACCAAGCCTCTAATCGACCACTCGGTGGGGGGTTTCGGTGATGCTAGCTGGGATGGCGGATGGGTGTGTGCATGGATAGTAGGCTGTTTTGAGTTTCTACAGCAATATTAAATAAAGTCAACGGTCAACCAACTGTACATACATCCTATACATACATACCTACATACCTAGGTACATACATACATACTATGTAGCGTCCAGCCGACCAGCTCAGCTCTGTTCTCTCTAATTTCCAGCCTAAGATCAGCCAAAGACAATACGATAGATGATGATATGATGTCCACACCGACGACCTCAGCGCCAAGTGTCACACTGCATACGATGGAAGAAGGAGGAAGCATCGAACTGATCTTCAGCTACGCGTATCGGGGTATAACTTTCACGGCGCTGCCCGCCAGCCTGTCGCCTGCGAGCCAATGCTCTGCCAAGACATGCATCAGTATAGCGCCCGACGAACGTCAGGGTTTCAGCTCCACCGGGATGCACGATGCTATACCTATTTAAAGGCCAAGAGACCTGCCTCTCCGGGGCAGCTCAGGAGTGCCAGACGGATCAGAGCTACGATAGGCATGGTGTCAGTAATTTTCCGTCAAGGGGAAGAATGTCGCTTTCTTATCTGTTCTGGCCATCCATGCTGCCATGTACGTACATGTATTTATCACCCCTTAAGTCCGGCGGACTGAGATGATATCGAGGACGGCCAGGTGATTATTTTGAGCGCATCTCTCAATCTTCTATCCACTCATAACTCGGCATTTCTATTTCAGGTCAGCTCGCTTGTCAAGCCTCACTTGCTGATCTTCGCCCGGCAGATGATGAAGAAACAACGGGAAAATAACAGCACGTGTGCATGTTACTTCACCCGCAGATCCAACCCGATTCGAGATTAATCCTATTGGTAGATCAAGATACCGAGATTCCGACAGTCCTCACTCTCGGTCTCGGATACGGCAAGCCTCTTTTGCTCCGAATAGTAAACACTGATAACCGACGAGGGATAAACTTGTTTTGAAGACGGACGCGTGTGCTCGCAACTGCCGACGGAGGGGATGATGATGTCCAGATAGATACCAATTTGCAGGTATAAAGATAAGAAAAGATAACAATCTTGTTCTTGATGGGGTTTCGCCGAGATATCTGTCTACCTGGGCAGCTGGGCAGCTATCTGTTACATGGCTATCACATTGCTATTACGCTTATCAACGCCGACTCTTCTATGTATCAGGATTTAGCATAAAAAGGGGAAACGGCCCAAGCCGCCTGGCCGCATAGGAAACTGCTAGGGCTGAGGAGCGCTAGTAGGGCGTGGCACGGGTAGCACTCTCGGAATTGTCGTCAAGCTGTCGGGCTGTGCGACGAAGCCATACCACATCGGCAGGGGCTTCCCAATCATGTACGAAGTACATACCTATGATAGTTTCAATGATTCATCGGCCAAATAGGCTGGTAGGTTAGGCGCGGCGTGGAGATCCCTGTGCTTCTGTACGGAATATGAGCAGCCAGGATGCCCCTCGTACTGCATGCAAGATGTTAAAGTGCAATTTATTACTTTGTACTGCAAGAAACAACGTCACATTCGAACTTCCCAGCTTTTCCACGTCGTCGTCGCATTGCATACAGTTTGTATGTAACCCGCCAATTCCAGGCCAATGGAACTTCCAATCCCGGCCCGCATCGTTTCGTTTTTCCACAGCTGCGCCAGGTTGATGTTTCTCAGCCGGCGTCAATTTGTCGCATACGGACCGAAAGTCGAGCTCCGTATGCAGACGAGCGGGAACAGGTCCGGAGCAGAGGAGCGAAGGGAACCACCCAAGATCCAGGACGATGCCCCACCGACGGCGTTGATCCACCAACCAATGTCAATACGAATACGTGACTCGCAATTACAATAAAAGTTAATAGAGATGGCTCGAAGGATTGCACATTCTCACATCCTAAATATGAGCCGGTATAGTTATTAATATCAATATGCCCCGCCTCAGGAAGGCTGCGCCAAAGTGTGCAATGATCAAAGCCTCCGCGACAGCTTCGGATATAAGTTCTGATACGGATTACGCAGAGCAGTCTTGCCATAAGTCAACACCACGATCAACTCGCCTTGTCTTGATCACCTCGGCGTTTTACTGCGCGTATCGAACTTTCTCTAAAAAGAAATCCCGATTGAAGTGCGTAATCAACTAAAAGTCGGGGGACTTGAACTTTGATGCATCTCTTGAAGAGTGATAATAAAAACTTGGAGAAAAAAAAGGGGGGATGATGGATCCACTCTTTGGCGGTTGCTCAGGTGAGAACCCGGACGGCGCTCCGCGCTGCAACTCCGTCGTTACTCCGCATACGTCCTCCCCCGAAGACAGATGGCCGTGTTCCCTTGTGCCACTCGCCGGCAAACTTCGCCATTGGAAAGGGTATATAAAATAGACCTAGGGCCGGGGCGACTGTCTTCGCAGGCCCTACATTTTTGCCAGATCTCGTTAGTATTTTACAGTGGGCCAGATTTATGAAGACGGCTTCGAAGCCTGCACGACAATGTTATCATCGAGAGGAACAACGTGGGCCAAGACCTGGTTCAACCACGGGGACCAAAATGCATACGATCCGGCGAGCAACCCACAGGGGATTGTCAGTTTTTCGAATGCAGAGAACGTGAGCCAAAGAGCACAATACTACAAACCGTCTACCACTGACCATCTCCCAGTGGCTTATGCACGATGACTTGGCCCAGTTCATCAACACGCATGTATGGAGCAGCCTTCGTATTCCACCAACTCTGTTTACGGTGTGCTAAGGCGTGGCGTCTAGAATCAATTTGACAAGTATCTGTGCGCGTATGGCGAGGGCTACACAGGTACAATGCGGTTGCGAGCCGCCATGGCGAAGCACTTGAATGCCCACTTCAAACCGGCGCAAGCCATCGGCCCCGAGGAAATCACCTTCGCCGCTGGTGTAACTGATCTCAACGAGGTATGCGCTCTGGTTACCTGTAACCCTGACAATCACGAGTCCATTTTACTTGGGAAACCGGTCTACGGGGCCTTCTCGCGAGATCTTGCTATGAGAACCGGGTAAGTCGCGGTTGTACCCATTAGCTCCCGATTTTAACCTGCGTCGCTCAAGTGTGGTCCTGGAGTACGTGGAAGTGGGGGATATAGAGCAGTTTTCACCTGAATGCGTCGCTGGCTACGAAGCCGGTTTCGAAGCAGCGAAGGCACGGGGCGTAAACGTCAAAGCCTTGATCATCTGCAACCCGCACAATCCCTTAGGTAGGAAATTGCCGTAGCGCACTGCATCGAGAGGCGAGGGCCAACTAATTCTAGAACAGGCCGATGCTATCCCCGTGAGACGCTCGTAGAACTCCTGCGTCTCTGCGCTGCCAAGAGAATTCACCTCATCAGCGATGAGATATATGCCCTTTCGGTCTACAAGCGGGATGACCAGCCTTCGGAAGAGTTCGTCTCAGTGCGGACCATTGATCCCACGGGCATCATTGACCCTAGCCAGGTCCATGTGCTTTACGGCATGTCGAAAGTCGGTAACCTCAGAGCCATGCTACTTCTATAACCAGATATCCTGATATTGACATTAGGACTTCGGGGCAAGCGGTATGCGACTAGGCTGTGTGATATCCCAGAACAGTGAATTCACAAAGGCAACTCGTGCCATCTGGTGGGTTTCCATCACCCCTGCGCATTTAATCGTGTTTAATACTCAAATAGCCGTTTCTCCTCGCCATCTCAATTTTCCATGGACCTAGCGGCCAAGCTTCTCGAGGACCAAGAATACGTTACAAATTTCCTAGAAAAATCCCAACGGCTATTACTTCAGGGTCGCCTACTGGCAGAGAATCTCCTTAAGCAGGCAGGCATCAACTTTCATCAAAAAGGGTAACCACGCTCTCTAGTTAAATGATATCAGAACAACTTTTAGATAAACATCGTTCTCTGGCTCATACATACCTAGGAATGCCGGCCTTTTCATCTGGCTGGACCTATCACCTTACTTACCCCTCAAAGAGGCTGATGGCGACGGGTGGGTAGCTGAACGACTCCTATCCCAGCGTTTTGCCCAGGTGGGTGTCCAGATGTCGACCGGGGAGGCTTACCATGCGCCGAAACCGGGTGGGTTTCGTCTCGTCTTCTGTGTCAAGGAGTATGCCCTTAGAGAGGGGATCAGGAGGTTAGTCTTCTGCCGTGAGTTGTCAATAGGAACTAAAGCTAATAATTACATAGGATTTCGCGCGTTTTGGCGCAGTGATCTTGGATAACTTGATCTTTCTACTAGGTACGAATAGTTGTAAGGTTGTATCGTGATGCATATATGCCGTCCATTGTTTTGCAGACTGCAAGGTCCACGGTGCTACCGATTCAGCCCCCGTCTCCAAATTATTGTCTATTATTTGTACTATGTGTACGTCCATGACCGTACTTCGAATATAGACCACGTAATATGCGTGGACTTAGTCACACCTACCCAGGCACACAAGAACACCACTTACGGCCGAATATCGCAAAGTACCTAGGTATCACTGCGAAATCCACTTTTGTAAGGGGTAGGGCGCGGATCGATGACAAAGCACTCCAGGAGCTACGGACCATCTCGAAATTCGATAGACTTTTGGGCCCTACATCTTTGTGGGTGACTATGTAGCGGCTTCTGTCGAACCTCCTCGGTTACGCCTGTCCGATCCAACCCTCAAAATCCATGTTGCGGAGGAAGGACTAGATACCGGCAACAGGCCTGACATCATGGAGCATGACCTGGCTTTGTTAGTCGGTGGCAGCTTCGACTGGAAGGTCAATGCGTAAACAGTTACATCTCGGTGGCCGCAGGATCGACCTGCAAGACGGCCGGCCTAGGCTTGGGCGGGGGAACGATCACTAGCAGTGGTGTGTTCCAATGACGTGTACAGCTAATTCGGGGCAATCATTCTAGCAGAGTTGGCTTTGAGATGGCCAGCTCCATTACTACACCCTCTATTTAGGGCTCGCTGACGAACAACCCATGCTAGAGCTATGAAGACCGACTTTCTTTCACATGCGTAAAACGGAGAAACTCTAGAGTAAGATCACCACGCCGCAAAAACATGTATGGTCCCCAGGGGCCTGTGTACATAAACGCCGGAGAAGCGGATTAGTCGCGGCATTCTCGACGGCGAAGTTGGTTCGTCGGGGTTTGGCGAGGTTTAGTCTACCTAGGTACGTATGAATACAGATGAATACATCGACTCTCGTGTACGGTTGCACTCTCGATATACGAGAACTTGGATTTATCTCCGAATCACAATGTCCATGCGAAACGTGAAGACAAGGGCATTGTTAAGGGGTAATCATTTGTGCCAAGGTGACAACAGGAATAAAGGATTAGTATTTACCTTGGCCAAGAAGATGAACAACGACACTAAGAAATAAAGATGATTGTTCTACATCCACAGAAACATGATTTTGTCTGCCGAGTATAAAGCAGCTCTATACCTAGGTGTTGACATGACTAGGCATTAAGCTAGATTTGACGATACTACATGCACATCGCTCATATCTCATATCGAGGAAGTATTGTTGCTGACGAGCTAGTTTCTCCCACATCCATAGATACCTGCTGGTTATCTCTAATATCACCTAAAATTTCTTGAACATGTCATTGTCAACGGATCAGGTTATTGAGAACCTCGGTCTGGGCTGGACCCCGGCGCAAAGAGCTAGGTTCCTTTCTGCCATTCCGATTGTCGACTTATTTAGACGGGAAATAACCCCGTATCCGATCAACAAGTACTGTTCGGCAAGCACCCCCTCGGCGGAGCAAGGTGAGGAACGAAGGGAGATTATTGATCTTGATAACTACAGCTTCCAGTACTTTGTTCCTCTGCAGAAGAGCGTTATTATTAGGGATGCTGAGACTAGAGAAATTGTTATGGTTGTTCTTCGAAACTTCATTGGAGACGAAGGAGTTCGCCAAACGATGGTCGACGTGTGTAAAGAGGTTGCCAAAGACCGTCTAGAAAACAGATGTGCAGAGCCTGGAAATTCAACCCATTTCGACTACACGCGTCGTTCTCGAGGAGTGGAATCCCAAGCGCAGGGGATGGCGGGTCTCGTCTGGAACATCATGAAGAGCCGATTGCCGTTGCAGGTCGCCGCCAACCACAACGACACGAATCTTCGGAACAAGGTTCCTCGGGATGTCACGATGAATGGCCATGATATTTTTAATTTCACAATAAACGGCGAGGATCTCACGTTCCTTGCGCGTGACGAAGACGACTTGGAATTACCACCGCCATCGGGTGTATTTGGGACTGACTACGCCTACAACATGGCGAATGGAAACGGCTGGATCGTGGCTCTGACAGTCGACGCCCCCGAGGACCGGGTTAGGGGCGGAAATCTTTACCTGGCCTCGTACGGCGTCTTTATGCTACCTGAAAGCAACACGATTACGGCGTGGCGCTCGTCGGATCACTACGGAACCACACCCCACGATACGGCAAAAGGCAAAGAGAGCCGTTCCGGCTACGACGGTCGTCCCGACGGAAGTTTCAGCACGGGGCTCGTGTTCGGGCTCTTCAACCCCCTCGAAGATACCCCTAAACTGTCTTCCCAGCTCTACGTGCGTCGGAAACTCAAGAGTCGTAGCAATCGAAAGGCGCCCGCTACGGTAGTTAAGGGCGCTGAGTATGACGACGTTTCTAGCAGGTGAGTATGTTTGCCCCCTCGATGCACCGGAGGAAATTAGTTTGATCAATAGGTCGTGTGACTGGGACCACGAGACCACTGGTACGAATATACAGGAGACAAGCCGGCTGGTGTGGCCAGTGTCTCGTTGCAGTCAGGAAGTTGGAAGGATTAGTATCACATGAACTTCTGGGCCGTAGTGTAAGCTAGAATCTGCTCGTAGTTGATATCTGACGATTAGCGTTGACTGTGGCAATACACAGATACCTACCTGGGTAGGTAGGTAGGTAAATATTCAGTGCATTTATTACAGTTTCCAGTTTCCAGGATAGGCGAACCCAAAAACTGTGTATATGAAAAAGGAAGCAGGTAGGCAGTTCGCGCCACCTCGAATCAGACCAGACATCGTCCAGGTCAAGAACGTAGCTAGAGCTTACCGAAATGCCTGGGTACACGTAGGTAGCACCTTTTGGGTTAGATGAGCCGTCGCAACGGGGAGGAGCATTGTATGTATGCGTGCGAGTCTTGCTGTGATGTACGTAAGGGAATCTCTAGGAAGAAAGCATCACTACGTTTTTTTTTCGTCCTGCACCGATAGTTAAAGCCAAACTACAATAATCCTCACTGCCGTGTCTATCACTACTACAGCCCCAAAGCCAGCCTCTCAGTATCGTCTCTATAGCATCACTGCTTCAGGAATAATGGAGCCCCCCCCAACGGGAGCCCCCCCTGAGGGTGAAAACCCAGAATGCTCGGTGTTGAAGTTCATCCTCGAAGATTATCCGATATGGTCTAATCTCATCGACCTCTATTTAGAGAACATTCATATTCGCCTCGTGCCAAGAGCCCTTGCAGTTCCGCTAGTTGACTCTATCAGGCATCTCATCGCCCGGAATTCCCTAAACACGGACAGAAGAGACCTACAAAAACTAGCTGATATAATTTCGACGAACACACGACAACTAGTGACGTACAGGCTAAGATGCACTCCAACGGACATCTTTGGGTCATTCGTCGGACCAAATCTCCGATGGGAGGCTATAGGGATATTCTTTGCGATGGCCGCAACGTCTGCCAGGCTACTGGCTCCTTCTTACTGTTTGCCAAGACATGAAACTGCGCATACAATCATGAGCCGTGCAACCCAAATCACCGGGCTCTGCATCCATTTCTACCATGAGAATGGATCACCACCCAGCGATGTTGCAACGTTGTTGGCCTATCAACATTTTTACTCCCTCTTGTTAAACTACGGAGAGAACCGTAGGTCTCTTGCAAGCAGCAAGCATATTCTACTATGACTAACCGGCGCAGATGACCGAACGTTGGCACAGCTCACCGAACTTGCCAACTTTATTATTGCAACGAGATTAGACCAAAACGCCTCCTATAACCCAAATATTCCACCTTACTTCGTGGAATTTCGCCGCCGCCTATATGCGGCAGCATTCAGCGCCGATAGATCAATAGGCATTCGATGGCAACGCGCGTACTTGGTTCCATATTCCCCCGGCGCGGCAAAGCTGCCATTCGATCTCGACGAGGATGCGCTCCTGGAGTCCGTAGACGAATTTGACCGGGCTTTAGTAGATGGATTAGACAAAGACAAGTGGTCGCTGGATAGCACATATCACCCTGCCACTTGGATCAGAGTGCGCTTCATTATCAGCATGCACCGCGAAGCGATCGCCCGAGCCAGGTGGCTGCCATTGACTCGCAGCGTATCCGGCCCTCTGAGGATTATCCCGCATACGAGCTTCACCGAGTTGTTGCGTCTTCCCGCCCACCTGAGTTTCGTTCACGCGGACCTCGGCCAGCACACCGTCAAGATGCGCTTGCTGGTGGCAGCAATAACCCTCGACTACCTATCCATCGAGTTCCAAGCCGACTACTATCGTTAGAAGCGCGGCGACGACACCTGTCCCCGCGACCTCGTCAGATCTGCGGGCAGGATATTGGGGATAGTAGTCGATGCCGCCCCGCCCACAAGGGGCCCAGTTATTCCCAGAGCATACGCCTCAATGGTAAGTCCTGTCCCAGATCTCCGCTCGAGCTTTCTCTCGCAACACAACTGACGAGAAATCCCAGGTCCTGCTTTACGGCATACCATGCGCATGCGTATTGGCCACCATATTCAACACAACGCCGGCGGACCACACGGTACCGGGCCACAACATGGAGAACCGCAACCCCAAAAACACGATCAGAGTGTTAATCCAGTTCATCTCACGCCTAGCATGGGTTAGTTCAGGGCAAGTGATAAAACTGGATGAGGCGCGAGCCGCTCGGGCTGCCCTGCTGCACGCTCTCCCCGCCATCGAGGACAGGATAGGTATGGTAAACGGTAATGCTCCGCCCCCCAACGGCAAAGGTCGAGATGTCAATGAGTTTTGGAACGAGGGGGATGGCTTTCCTACAAGTAACTTCTTTATTGAAATCTGCGATGGTTTATGGATTTCGTAACGGTATCCGGGTAGAGCGATCGCGAAGCATCGTCGTCGGATGCATGGTTAGGTACCTAGGTATATAGGTAACTGTTCATGGTGAGATACTAGCGTTTTTTCAATACATTACAACAGCGGCTCACTCAACTTACACGGGCTTCTTGTCGCTGATAATGAGCCATTCGTAACAGTCGTGCCTAGAAAGTCAAGCCGTCGGGTGGTCGGGTGGTCGATTACCTCGATATACTGTGTCAATCGGGGACTCTAGTCTCGCCGACTTGACTAATTGTGCCGACTTCAAATCGCCAACATCAGATAATTTCCTAGGGGAGAGGGCTACGCGAACAAGCCTCCGGGATTCGCAACCCTGCTGCCCGCAACCCGTCCCGGGCTCTTGATATGCCCCAAGGAACCTGCCGGACACCACCACCTCCACTGCACGGTAGGGGATTTGGTTGTGCCATTCTAGCTAGTTACCTAAACATGGAAATCTCGTATAGCACCATGATCATGCCGAGTCAGAGAGAATAACTCAGTATGGAGTAGACATGGTATAGTTCTAGCTACTATCCCCGACATCTCGGAGATACAGTATTATCTCCAGAGCCTTCCTTCT
>JAOXNK010000008.1:372043-389709 GCA_028566675.1 Hypoxylon intermedium
CGGCACGTCTCTACGGGCTTCCGGCGGCGCCTGCGCTAGCAGCCATGACGGCGCTGCCCAGATGACTGTTGATACCACCGGTGCCACCTGCGCGACTTACCAGACCACCGTCGTTACGCCCACGGCCCCGTAAAGGAGGGAGAGGAGATGGTTGTTCAAGAGCGCCCCTGGTCAAATGTTTTGGGAGTGTATGTAGAAACCACCGAGGCCGAGTAATTATCTAGGTACATAGCTTAGCTCTTGAATGAAAGAAAATGAATGTCGGCATTAGTTATGCGCAACAGAATGTGAAAGATGCTGTCATGTAAAACAGGCCATAGAGGATCCCCTACAAAATGCGGAATACCACCTTGAATTTCCTTGGGATTTCTGGGGCGGAACTCTTGACCTGGACCCCATGAGAAATCCACCCGCCAAGCGTCTATAGTTAGGCATTGTGCCCTGCTTGCCGAGCACTTGGGTTTCGACGTCACTAGTTAGTAGTTGCCCAGCCTCTTGTGTTGGAGAAGCTCATGATAGAAAGGGAAGATGTCGTGAATTTGGAGTTGGCATTGAAGACAAACAACAGTGAGAAAGTACCAAGTGATATAATAGTTTGCTCCAAGTAGAGGTTGCAGTGCTAAGACAAAAGGACTGTCGAAGTAGCACTAGGACTTAATATGGACTAAGGCTGAAGACCAGATAGAACGAATCCACTATGGAACCACGTTAGCACTATGCAATTTCGACCCTGCAGATACTACCCATGTCTGCCTACGTCTGTCAAACTCACCCGAGTGCCAGGTCCCTGGAGCCGTACGAATATGTGATCACTCAGTTTCGACGGTGTTCATGGGACTTTCGTCTTCCGGTCAACCGAGGACATTCGAAGGAGCACCAGGATTTCCTCTCTCTAGAGACTCCCGGAGCCATCCGAGCTCGAAGGAATGGGTGGTGAAGTCCAGCTCCGCGGTATGATGATGGCACCTGCAGCGTAGCATTGCAGATAATACACATCTTCTTATGAATTCTATGGATTAACATACCATTTTGAACCTGCGGAGACCCAGGAGGAGCCCCACTGCCGGACAATTATGTACATCGCCAGTTAATCAGTGATATTTGGGGCGGCGTACCCTAGATATCAATTGTATGGTACATAGAAGCCAATCCCGTGCTTCCATAAGCCAAACGGCGCAGGCGGATCTTTGGAAGCCCCCATAAATCATCTTCAAGACCGCTCTCTGTGCCCTTGGATCATCTCACGTGGACGTTCATTGCGCCCCTGAAGCAGGGATAATCCCGATATAGTCTCATCTTAGTACGGGCTAGCATGGAATGAAACTTGATTCTGGTCGACGACTGTGCGTTATTAGTCAACGGTTATAGACCTGAAATGTAACATCCCTTTACTTGCTGGCCTCGAGAGCCAGGTACGAAATCTCACCTCGTCCCTCCTTATCAGTGTAGCCAATAGAAGAGGCTCTGCCGGCATATTACGCCTCTTAGTCCTTACACAGCACGCTAGACGTCGATGATCAATAACACTAATGCGCCCCAAATGCGCCATGTCAGGAGGACCTCGGAGGAGACTGGAGAAGCAACCATCTCCGTCAGGCTCGTCTGTCTCGGCGACGGCAACGAGACGGCATTAATAGGACAAGCTGGGTACGTTCAAGGTCTAACTGGTATGCGATGCCCGGATCCTGACAGCCTGATGAGCATCTCGTCGATCGCTGGGAGTGGAACTACACCTCACCCCCTCCACTACGCCTTAAATCCTAGAACGCTACCCCATTCAGCCCATTGAATGTGACGCACTTCTTATAAGTCGACGCTTATTGCCTTCCCTTTTTATGCGATCTGACACCGCCTGTTCCATAATTATTCCCGTCTAGCTAATTCCATGCACGTCGCATTCTAGTGAGGGGTTGAGAATATAAATCGAATAGAACACCACGACGAGCACACGCGATGCGGAGAGCCACATCTTCAGCAATGTCCAACACCAGTTGGCGTATGAGAGATGCTACTCTACCGATCGCCGATAGAACCATGTCCACCAGTAGCTGGACTACAGCGAGTATCGCCGACAGCACCAGCAATGACGGCCTCTTCTTCACCTCCCTGAATCCGCTCGCGCCGGTAACGATCGTCATGTTGCATGTGGTGATGAGCTCGCATCTCGAATGGGCCCATTGCTGGCCCAAAATATCGGAATACCATCTCCTCATCCCCGATCTACCACAGCACTCGCGCTCGCGGCATGTGAAGCCTTTCTCGTTCGGCCTAGCCGCCGACCTCGTAGCGCAAATGATCCGAGACCACGCACACGACGGACGTGCGCACCTCGTCGGTCTATCGACGGGCGGTTTCATCACGATGGAATTGATCAAGCGACACCCAGACGTCGTCATCAGCGCATTCGTGTCGGGGGCTTCGCCGCTGAGCGACACCTGGAAGAGCATCAACTCGCAGCCGAAACTCGCATACATAGGGCTATCCCTCCTGCTGCATAGTCCGAGGAGTCTGCTATACAAGGCGACGGGGTGGGCGCCCGAACTTCAGAACGAGGAGCTGCTAAAGGAGATCAAGCGTAACAATACGTCCCGGTTATACGAAGCGTGTTGCCGTGATACTGGGAAGTGGAGCCGAGACGACATGGTGGAAGTTGGGAAGAAGGACAAACGCATCGCACTAGTCGCTGCAGGCAAGCAGGATCACGTCGAAGGCGTACGGGACATGGGCCAACTGCTAGAGTCGCTCGGCTCAAACGAGGGCAGGCAGTCACGCGCATTCGTAGTGCGGGAGGCTATTCATGCGTGGAATCTACAGTTTCCTCTAATTTTTGCCAAAGGAATACGAGCATGGATTGAACAGAGTGCGATGCCAGAGGCGTTTGAGCCGCTGGAAAAACGAGCGTCGGTTAGTGAAGCACCTGGCTCCTAGGAGCTGGAACCTACGAGCTTTTATCGACGACGCGTCCTCCGATCACCTTTTCATTCTAAGCGCAACTTCAACTTGGGCTTGGTAGGAAATCATTTCACTCCAAACGGAAATGTGGCTTTTGCCTTCGAGCTGATGGTGCCCTCCAACCATGCAAAGGGGCATTCATACCTTGGGCCAGGTACCATAAACCGCCAAACCGCCAATCCATAGGAGTGCCAACGACACTTGAACGACATGGGTCTGCGAATTGGTTCATGTGTTACGCCGCGATGCAGAGGATAAGCTACGTTTACATTATGTATTTGGAGGGCGTTGGATATATTAGCATATTTAAGATACCCCTATTAATGTCTTGCATCTTTTTATACTTACGAAGCTACCATTCTATTTATCATAAATGAGAATTCTCGAGATCGCAATGGGTCTACATTGCTAAAGCTGACTTTACTGAGAGTAAAGTTCCGGGCATATTCAGACTCGACAGTCCTAATTGATACATATCAACCCAACTACATTGGCGCCACATCGTACGTAGTCAGTGGCTGTTATCACATAATCTTTTAACCTCAAGGGAGAGATATCTGAAGGCATACAATCTCGTAGAATCATTCGACTTGACACTTGATTGGGTGTACCCAGGCCATTTCGTTGATTATTAGTTCAGGCAACGTATTGTCGACAATATCAGTGTTGGATCGCAGTTGGGGGCTACTTTGATCGAGTCGTGATTCATGGCACTGTTTCAATGTCTCACTGAATAATCTGCGACTCTGGTAACATGCGTTTGATAATCCAAGAGTAGCAAGACCATATATCTCAAGACGGCTTCGTCAAGGATACTGACAGGCCGATGGTCCTAGGTAAAGGACTCAACCCCAGTGAACAGGCTATGGAAGGCAAAGGAGAGGAGACATGATTTACTGCCTACCGATCTTCATATTATCAAAAGCACTATGCCCTAAGTTGTGAGTAGGTAGTTCGCTCACCCAGATTCACCCTGCAAGGGGGTATGGTGAAGGGAAGGCTTAGGGAATCGTTGTCCAACCCATGAAACCAAGTATACGTTGTTTCCGGGGGAAATTATCGGCATTTCATAACTTGGATGAATTGAGGTTTGGCTTTCCCACTGTTGGTATGCACAATAAGGTCATCCATCCTCGCCCCTTCAATATTGAACAAGATGTGATTCAGGAGCGGTTCTATGCGAGAGATTTTAGCCGGTCGCTATCGTCATACTTTATAATACTGAGGGATAGACATTACTGGAGTTGACTCGGAGCCATGCTTTGGCTATTGCACCAGAAAAGAAAACATATCATAAAAGTTGATAAGCAGTCCAGTCCGCACATTCATTCCTCAACAACCAGAAATAACAAACGGCTTTGGTATTGAAATATATCCATCCCCCCCTAGCCATTCCGTAGGTGCTCATCACCCTCAATCGTCGGCCGGCATTCCTGCCTTCACCAAGACATCTATCCCTCCAAGCTCTCAAACGAACAATTCGGAACCAACGAAACAACAATAATGTATTCCATTGGCCTTCACGATGATTTCAAGTATCTTATCCAAGGCTTCTTATTCCCGGCATCCAGCCTTGCGTACATTAGGAGAATGCCCGCTGAACATCAAGCCCTCATCAGAAGGTCCCCATGGGCATGTGCTCTCTGCCAAGGTACCTGGCAGCAGGTAGCGCTTGTATATCAGCTCATAGCCCGCGATCCAACTGGAGGTCTGGGCATGGATGGCGCTGGGTTTATATATGGCGCGTGTTGTGAGTATTGCAGGGAACTTTCGATACCGAGGTACTAGATGGAAGCCTACGTACCTAGGTATTTAGCTATAAGGGGTAATGTCTTTACTCGATAGGCGATGGGTTGTTACTTTTGGTTGATTGTTATGGATACAATGCTTGGTCTCCTATAACACGGAAGGGATATCAGAACTCTGAGTCTCCTGGTTGAAGAATCATCCGATGGTTCAATTGATAACATCTAGTCTTGCTCCGTCTTTAGAGAGGGTGGCTGGCAACCAAGTACGTATAACTCCCGGCGTGGGATATTTCGTATTAACATTACCATAGATGAACAAATATTGAATGAGCTACCACATTTATCATCCACTTTGCCGTTCGTAGTAATAGCCCTGTCTAACTACACTCAGCAATACTTTCTTGAGTTACTTCCCAATGACACAGTAACTGGGCTTATATTGAACGAAACGGAAGTCGTCAGCACTTACAAGCCGTCGAATTTACTTCAGGGCTTTCGATCTATTTCACCTCAGTCGCAATTACTGTGGATTCCACCTTCTACGGTACATTAAATGACGAGATATTGGAGTATTAGATGGATCTGTCTGATCCTGGTATCTTTAACTATGTCGGGATCGTGTATCATAAAGGAAGTCTTGGATAGCAAGGAATTTACATACCAGTATGAGCGATGGAATTAATACAATAGTCCAAGTATCAGTTAATTCAAGATGACCCTTGTTGCCCCCATTCATAAAATGATCCCCATCAATAACGCTCAAAATCAAATCCGATTGCTTGAAATTGCACCTGGGTCGGATCCTGAGGATATCCGATGCACTCACAAGGTCGAATACCAAACATTATCATACGTCTGGGGCGAGCGTACCGAAGACGAGAGTATTATTCTCGAGGGGTGTAAGGTCAAGGTCACGGATAACCTATTCAGCGCATTAGGTACGATACGCAGCTCGACTCAGCCCACGATTCTCTGGGTCGACGCACTATGCATCAATCAGGATGGTTTAGTCGAAAAGAAAGAGCAGGTCCATATGATGCGTCGCATCTACGCTCAGTGTACCAACTGCTTCATCCACCTTGGCAAGCTCAACTCAAACGAAACGGGAGCATCCGAAGAAGACTCTCTTGGGGCGATACAAGCAGCATTCGATGCTATCCCTTCAGAGGGTATCCTTACCGATGGTCAACAACCTTATCATTATCCGTGAAAGCGCGGTAGATATTTCCATCAAGTCCTCCGTTTTTAACGAAGAAAATAAGCACCAACTTAGGTAATTACATAGTGATGACGACCTTTCCTGTGTGTTTGCCCGAATAGAGATACTCAAAAGCCTCTTTCGATTCAGCAAAGGGAAACGCGCGGTCGATGATTGGCTTGATCGATATTTTCTTCTCTTCCAGGAACTTGTTCATATTCTCGAAATCTATTTTGGAGCCCATTGCGATGCCCCTATCGGAATCCTATTAGCACGTTGGGACCCAAAAGTCGCATGTTGAACTTACTGCAGACTGGCTGCTTTCCCCATCAAAGTCGTGAAGACCGTGCCTCGGTCCCAATCTGCGTCGAACCCCCCTAGAAAGCCCACGAGAGATACTGTGCCGCCTCGAGCACACAGGAAGCCCACGTCTTTGAGGACAGAACTCGGTCCGGTGTTGTTGATAACGAACTCGACGCCCCTACCCGACGTGATACGCTGAATTTCGGCCGCCTGATCGGGACAGGTCTTGTAGTTGATTGTTCGCACTTTGGGACTGAGCGATTTCACAGCCTCGAGCTTCACATCGGATGATGATGTGATGATCGGTGTTATACCAGCTTCGAGGCAGATAAGCAGAGCACACATGCTCACGCCTCCCGTACCTGCGTAGGGTTGAGTAAGTATACGGGTAGTTTAGGATTCAGATACGAATTTGCCACCAATTGCTTCAACATACCTTGCAATAGTGCACTGCAACCTTCAGGCACGGACGCTACCGACTTCAAGGAATTCCACGCCGTGACACAGGCACAAGCTAGACATGCTCCCTTAGGCACATTTTTAAGCATAAGGCATTGAAAAGGGTCGATATTAACATACCTCCTCCCAAGACAAATGTTTGGGCAAATGCACCAGATACTTGTCCTCGTAGACTGCGTATTCGCGCAACACGCCAGGCGCGTTCGCTCCGATGGCCACCCGCGGTGACGCTTCGTGTCCGGTCAGGTTACTGAGGTCGGGAATGGGGGCAACGCGGTCGCCGACCTTGTAACCGGCAACCTGTTTCCCAACGCCGATAACCTCGGCGGCGCAGTCCGATGTGGGAATCCCGTTTTCTTCGAAGGACACGGGATATCTGCCATGCAGCATGCCAGCGTCACGGAAATTCAAGGACACCGCGTGGATCTTGAGGAGTACATCGTGCGGCCCCAGCTCGTCGGGTAGTTGTTCCTGGGTACGTTCCAGGGATTGAGGGACACTGCCGCCGCTACGCCTGTAGGCAGAGTACGACTTAGGCCAGTTCATGGTGATATTCTGCTATGTGGGCAAGTAGTAGGATTTGTCGATATGGGAAGATGCTGTGAAAATTATCGCAGGTCGGTAGTGTGGTGCTATATAGCCATGTCCTGCCATATGATGTTATGTTGGAGATACTTGCTTATAAATCAAAACGACACAGAAGTCGTGTCAACGTCATGAATTACTGACCTGCATATCATTGGGCGGAATGCAGTTCGGCCGCTCAGGTTTAGCTTCGGATACATACCCAGGTACGCAATTAATTGTTGAAAACTGTATTCTCAAAATAATTCACGAGAAGAATATCTCATTCGATAGAGAGGCAGATAGTAATTAGCAGCTTGGAAAATAAGGGAGCATCCGGACATATAGTGTAGCCCCTATTCCGGATTAAGTGGGACAACGCCAACACCACCCGGCCAACGGCACGGGCCTGGATATTTGATCCGAAGGAATCAATTATTCTCTATCATCGTCGCCGACTCTATGAATTAAGGCAGGATATACTCGACTGACACGTCATCCAAATACCAGTACTCCGTCTCATCATTGTCTTCTATCACTATAGCGAAAACCTTGTCCGAGTTATTGAGGTTGATGGCCCATTTGATGTCCTCAAAGCCCTGTTGCGCCTTGATCTCAACCTGAATATCATCATCAGGCTCCATAACAACGGCATCAACATTGGTATTCACAGTAGTCGGAAGCATCCAACTACCGTCCACGGGTTCCATGTCCAATCTAACGATAAAGACGGCGACAACGGCCAAAATCTCGTTTGTCGCGAAGTGCCTGCCGGGATAAAGGCTTTTCCCACCTCCGAAAGCGCGGAAGCAGACGTCGCGTTGCTTGTTTTCCGGGAGGAACCTGTCGGGTTTGAAATCGGCGACGTCGCTACCCTAAAGGCTAACGTCCTGGTGGATAATACGGCTTGGCATCTGCAGCATGGCGCCCTTCTTCAACAGCCATTGGCCGAGGTAGGTATCTTCCATTACCTCTCGTATGGATATTCCCATAGACCGAAAGCGTAAAACTTCCTGGTAAGAGGACAAAAACAAGGGACAGTTCTCCTTAAGGGTAGTGATATCAAGTGTTTTAACGGTGGGGCCGTTCTCGGTGCTCGTTTCAGTGCAGGTATCAATCTCATTCCGGATACCATCAAGAAGACCCGGGTGGGAGTAGAGGAGTATGAGAGTCCAGAAAGCTGCGAATGCTGTGTTTACTAAGAGGGCAATTGGACCTCCAACCTCGTAGCGGGCGAGAAAAAAGACATGGGCGATAGCACGATGCCCGACCGGATGTCGAGGCGGACGAAGGTTGATAGTTCTCCTGAACAGTCCGACGTCCCCATAGCACCAAAGCTGTTCGGATTCACACGCTTGTTCGAGTACTTCGTATACTATTGATAGGCAATATCGTCGAGTCCGAACTTTGATTGTTACCAATTCCTATAAATAATTTATTCCACGTCGTCCTTAGCCAGGAACAGTCCAGTGAGTAATACTAAGATCAATCTCAACACCACTTACCAGAAAAAAGAAAAGAAAAGAAGTCTTAAACTAGCCATCGATTGTTTTAAGATCGCAAAAATGGAGTCAACCGTCGCCTCCAACAAGAAGGCTTTACAGGGAGATGGGCCATGAGACATGTCAGACATACTGGAGCTCACAAGCGCAGAAGAGCTAATGGAAGTCCTAGGGAAAGAAGATTTGCAATACGCGTTCGACGAGTACGCCAAGCTACATCCGTCTCTCGATGTCATCAAAGCTAAGGACCACGTCAGTCGCATTTTCGCAATGCTAAGCTGGCCCGAACCGACCTTTCTCGGCTTGGTCAAGTGGTCGCGAGACCCTCCGACAGAAGAGCCTTGGGCCGAGGCTATGTTCTGCTGGCGAGTAAAGCGGCACTTGGAAACTAGCAGTTGCACGGCTGTCGACTGGAAGACTATCGACTATTACGCTCTACCCACTGCCGAGGAACGACGCAGTGCACGTATCGTTAACCTGGAGCGATATGGGTTCGTTCTTGCAATCCTCGAGAGGCTGCAAGAGGACCGGAGTCGTAAAGCCCTAGCTAACATGGATTAGGGAGTCCGCTCCTCTAATCAAGGAGAAGAACTTTGATAGGTGTGTTGTCCTCTGGTCATGCTCATTAGTAGTAGTAAGTCGACTGCATTTAAGACAGGTGAGCTCTTTCGACGCAGCCCTTTTGTTCTTAGTAGCTTTTAGACAGTATTTTGGAATTCTTTCATAAATTGAACAGTTGCCTTCTCCTTGACACTCCATTGTAAATGGATATCGCACTGCAAATATAACTTTCGACGTGTATCCCTTGAATTGTTATATACAAGGTACTAGGAAGATGTTATCGTTTCCCGTTGTAAACTACTCTATCGATGTATTGGCTGTTTGGTTAAAGAATAACATAGAAAATCTGTGGCTGAGACCTACTGTTCCTAGCGTTTCGGTTGACCAAAGCCGTATGGTATGACCATGTGATCCGGATGCAGTCTCAAGCAATCATACCATTATCTTCTGAACGTGAAATGGTAAAATCTACGAAGTTGTCCACTCAAACATCAACTACTCTACTGGGCTCTTAACTAGCCCCTGAGCACGTCGAATCTTCTCCTGCTCCGCCTGCTGCGCCTCTAGGGCAGCGAAATCCGCGTCCTGGTTCTTGCTGCCCTTGAATAGACTGTCCGGCAAAGCGTTCAGGGCCTCTTCCTCGCTATCGAGTTTCGAGAAGTTGAACCAAAATCCAACGCCGCCAAGAGCCGATATGACAGCGACCGTAAAGTACAGCCATACCAGGTAAGGGTCGGTAGAGAGGGGCACGAAAGCTTGTCCGATGGCGGCCGAGAAGGCCTGTGCGAACCAAAAGATGCCCGTGACGAAGCCTCGCATGTTCTTGGGTGCTTTTGTAAAGGCGTACTCGAGCCCCGTGATCGACGCGCCGATTTCGGCGAACGCGACGAGAATGTACGCCGGGGTCTGGATCCAGACGCTCAACGGCGACTTGTATGAAGACTCGGGTGCATTTGCGGGGAGCCCAAGAGATGATTTACAATTATCGTAGTATCCATAACCGTCGATTTCTCGACATGGTGATTGCATATAGATGTAATGTTGGATAATGGCCGCGACTATCATCGAAAGAGATCCGAGGGCGAAACCGGCAGTGATTTTCTTGATAGGTGTCAGGTTGATATGAGCTCGCCTCAGGGCAGGGTAAAGAAGCTTGTCGCAAATGGGAATAAAGATCAGCAAGGCAATGGGATCGAGGTTGTTGACCACGTCGTTCGGCACTCCTTGAAGGACCATGCTAGCAGCTTGGGAAACGAGATTGCTGTTCAACTGGTTGTAGGACAGGAAATAGATCGGATACCAGACGAAAACGCTGCAGGCTTTGAAACCACGGCGTACCTCGTCAACCCAATGGTCATCAAAGGTCATCCATGCAGGACGCTCGTTTTCGGGGATGTTGCTCGGCTTCACTCTTTCGAAGAAGCCCGGTTCGCGCATGTGCTTGATAGTGGTGATAGGATTGAGAGACCATCTCCCCTTCATCGACAAACCAACCAGACCGAGCGCCTTGCCAAGAACCGAACCCGTAGGTGGGTTGCGAGTGTACTTACTCTTGAAAGACAGCAAGACTATGGGACAGAAGATGAACAATCCGGTAGGTAGCACGTATGAAAGCCAGAAGCCAACGTATTTCTCTGCATACACCATTGAAATGGACCCCACCAAAGATCCGACGTTGATGAAGAAGTAGTAGCGCATGTAAATGACAGAGATGGTCAAGACCGGGTCGACGATAACGCGTTCACCACTCTTCAGAGTCTTGATAAGAGCTCTGGGCTGCTGGGCTTCGTATTGCTCAGCAATCATAGGCGAAATATTGGCCTTGAAAAGTCCGACTCCGATGCCGAAAAAGATGAGACCGACTGAGAAGCAGCCAAGGGCTCCTTGTGGGTTGTTTATCACCGGTGGCAAGGCCGAAATGATGAGGATAATGTGGCCAAACATTGCTACAAAAACAGCGACGTGAATCGTCTTGTATTTACCCCAGTATGTATCGGCCAACCAACCACCTAACACGAGGCGGTTCAACGTTTAATACCAGTTACATCGAGGACTAGGGGCTGCAGTACGTACCAAGGAGAGGCATCAGGTATGACCAAAAGCTGTTAAACAATACCAAACCAGTCGAGGCACGTTGGCCCTGGTCGAGAGCACCAGCTTGCAGGTCCGTGCCGCCAGCGCCGGTAGTAGAACCCGGGGGGAGCGGCTGGGCGATGAAGTTGACGACTATGCAAAGGAGAAGAAAGAAAATCAGTCAGCTTGGAGGTGCAGAATTCCGATCGCACTAGACCTACAGACAGCCGTGGTCCCATAGTAAGCGAATCGCTCACAAAGCTCAATGAAAGCGATGGTGTAGATGATCCAGTTAATGGGCCCCTTGACGCGACGTAGAGTGTTGAGCTCTTCTTGTGTGGGATATTCCTCGCCGTTAGGGCCTCGGAGTTCGACAATGTCTGATCCCGGTTTGGAGGTGATGGCGGCGACACCTGATTCTCTCGGGGCCTTTTCTTCGAGAGCGGGGGAGCCGTCGTGGGCCGTCTCGACGCCGTCGCGAGTCGCGTCGGTCGACATGACGGGAACACTATGTAAACCTCTTCTGGAAACAAATAATACTTATAGAAGCGTGCACAAATATATCATAGTCATGCGATGCTGTGTTTTGTTTAACAGCTGGTGGCGCAATGACGTCCTGCCTCACCCTTCACAATAGTATCAGATGGAGGATGATCGAGAGGAGCAGAATTGACGGAACGTGAAATAGAAAAAACGGGAGATGACGATTGATAAGAATTAACCCAACCTTATTACTATGAGCCCTCTGCTACATATTATGATATGATATGATGGCCTTCAATGGTCATCCCTTGCCCCTCGGCACCACACGTATGTAGTGAGTGTACTGTAAAGTCTCCAGGTCGCATTGCTACTCACCTACCTAGGCAGCTGTAGGACTCCTCCATTGTCTAGATCGCACCAGTCCCACGATACCATAAGATCCTGCCCATCATTCCGTCTGACGATCTTGTCCTAATTGGTGACTCGCTTAGCGGATGTACGGGAGTGCCAAGCTCGATCAATCTAGTGTAGGCGTGCCACTGCGCTGCTCAGCCAGATGCGACTGACCATTGGCTTATTTGATTTTATCGTGCTGACATGGCCAAGGAGCAGAATGCAACTTGGATATCAAGTAGGAAGCTCGAAGTTCATCGAGCAGGCTTCCGACTTGGCAAGCTTGAGGCAAGGTCAGCCGTGGACTCGACTCGATACCTAGGTATCGAGAGCAGCTGTCCTTAGAGGTAGGTATTTATGTCTCGACGACGGCGTTAAGGGGTTCGGCGTCGGAAACGGCTAGTGTTAAATAACGTCAATACCCCCCGCGTTTGTCGCAATTCTTCTTTTCTCCGTAAGGCATCCTGATGACACAACTCATATCAGTGCGGCATTGGATGATAACTCTCAGCTCGTATGAAGGTGAGCTTGAATTTGTAGCATGACGTTCAATCAATATCTCATCGCAACATTCAGCTCACGGGTTTCCTTTTCGGCCCGTTCAGATTGCTTACACGAATTCTGCTCACGAATGCACGCTGTCTAAATCAGCACTAACGTGTAGCTACGAGTTATGATCCCGTTAAGGCAACATTGGGCGACGATAGAGAGTAGGGCGTAACATAACTAAATTATACAATAGGCTACTCCGTCAAGCACCCAACACCATTGTCCAATTCCAGCTAGGCGTCTTCGATGCTACTCATTTTAAACTGAGAAGGCAAAACACCCGAAAGGATTCCTGCCAGGTTGACGGCTTATGTTCCCGATGCTGTGTATTACGCTACTGAATCTGGTGTAAGATCCGACCTAATTATTAACATGCAGCCAACATGGGGATCTAGAACCCGAGAACCAGGATAATTCTGAAGACTCACTGACGAATAATCTCGTTCTCTTTACTCATCGTTGCTGCGCCGTCTGCTTGCTCATAACTAGGACATCTTGAGCCGCCGCCGAACAATCACTCCATAGCCTTGTGTGACGACTAGTGTTTAGGGGTTCTTACTCCTTACTTCATATTCCGTTTCGATCTCAAGGAAGTAGACCGAAGATAAGCGGTCAGTCAGACGCCTGCCAAGGAGCAACCTGCACTCCAGTCTCCCATTCTCTCCTGCAGGCAGGCAGATCCGAGATCCGAGATCCGAGATCCGAAATCCGAAATCCGAAATCCGAAGTTTTCAAGCTGATCGACACCCTATTCTGATTTCCATATTCCAAATAGGGGTCTTGAAGCACCATGCCTAATAGGCTTGACATGTGTTTTGGCTGGCCCTACCCGGCCCATCAAGCGGGATGTGGATACTGGTGAACTTGACGTCGCTTGCGCCGTCTCATAACCCTGCGCTACGTTTCTAGCGTCGTCTTCTCCGTTCAAAAATCCCGGAGTTGTGGACCGCTCCCGTACACGGCGGACGATGATGAGTGGATCGTATTCGATCTCGGGCGTGAAAAACGTTACCACCTGCTACTCTACTGCAGCAAGCTCGATAACTTCAATTCCTCGATTACTTACGTATAATCATTTGAGATAAGAGAACTATCCAGAGTTTAACATAGAATGAGTTGAGCTTGATGAGAATTAATTCCCCTTTTCTGTCTATCGGGTTCAGTTCTAAGGGCGACCGAATGACTCATTTGTTACAACACAGCCACATTAGCGACAATTCCACCAGTATTCTAGCTCTAGACGTTGCGTTCTTGGCTCCTCGAGGAAGTACTGAAGCAGCATTAGCGAACACAAGTGCACGAGGTGCTAGAGAGCTTACAGTTTGCGCATTGCTAAAGGGCAGCATGTCTTTCCAGGACGCCAGACTTCTGCGCACAGTATGAGCTAGATAAACACGCAGAGACGGAATACAATGACTCCACCACAGGCCACGGCCACTGTGAGTTACTAGCCATGGCGATTTCGATGAAATGCGTTATTTACTGCTGGGCATCTAACCGAGACGTTCTAAGGGCGAAATCATTTCGCAGCAGGTAGGTATTCAGTTGGCTTGAATGGAACAGAAGAAACCACATTCAGATTTATCGACCGCTTGGAGTGCTCATACCTTTTGGGCGCAAGGCGTGCCGACGGAACCAATATTGATGAAAATGCACTAATAGTCCTGCGACGGCGGATAATCGACGCTACTCAGCGAACCATGTAGCCCTATCCTATCATAATACTCCAAGCCGAGGGCTCAGAGGGTGATAAACGGGCATCGAAATCAATGTCACCAACTATCATTGCGGACCTCACGGCCCGAAAACCTGGGATGGTTTGACCTTGACCATCACTACCAATTACTGTCAGTATTCTGTCCGGCTGGACAATACGAAACTTCGAGCTCTTTTATACGGGGAAATCTTGTCGAACCACCCTTGCGCTGACCTATGTCGCGAAAGCACGAGATTCGACCGAGGCATTTTTCGAAAAAGGGGCTCCTGGCGTCGATTTCACAGGGGTTCAAGGGATGTTATAGGAAGTTACAAACCAAGGCAGCTAAGACAGCTTGTCAAGGAACTCTCCTATCGCAACGAGCATTTTCTATCCAGACAGCTTCGTCGGTTCATATATAGGACCCTTGCTACTCCACGACCTTGGACATTCTCGCATAAGTGGAAAGTCCGGATGACACACGTGGTCGTAGTATCGATCAGGGGAAAACGCTTCGTACGGCAAGCCTGTTTGACGGCGAGCAACTAAATGGTGGTGCTATCTTTATCTCCGCCGGCTTGGCAGCAGTGTGTTGAATAGAGATATCTTGAACAGACGGAACCTCAATCGTCCCATGTACGTCGTTACCTCGTTCCACCCCAAGAGGGAAGCTTCCAATACATTGAAATCTACCTAATGATGTCGACAGGCACGTCTCCGTGAAGGCCGACACGGCAGGCTCACTAGGTAAAGATGGACTTACTTTACCCCGAACTGAACATTATTCAAATCTACGCTTCCTCGTAAATCATAGCACCTTTTCTCCAGGAGCAAATTCATACATACATCTTTAAGAAGTAGGAGGCTTAAAGAGGTCCACAGCAACATCGCGAACCTCAAACCCTTGGCCCGCAACACCACGCGAGCCATCAAAGGCACCAGCCAGCCACTCTAACGCTCGATCCCCGCCGTTTACGATTTCCGAAATGTGGTCGCCGACCGTGTTACGCTCATACAGCACGGAGGCGCCGAAGCGCTTATAGTGAGCCATATGCTCGTCCGTGTCGGCAATAGGCGTCATCTCGTCCCCCACCGCCTTGAAGACGAAGAGCGGGATCTGCGGAACGCCGTGGTAGCCGAGGATCCACTCGACCTTCTGAATCCTGCGCAAGACCGGCGACTCGTCGAGGTCGGCCTCACCACCAATGAAATACTCGTAGATATCCTGGCCCGCATACTCCTGGAAAGCTTGCAGGGAGTGCATCTTACGGCCCTTGAAGAAGGTAGCAGCGTTCTGCGGACCGTCGGGCTTGAGGCGGCTGCGGAGGTACGCGTCGACTTCTGGATACTCGTTCATGATGCCGAGTAGGACAAGGATGATGTTCCCGCTGTAGGACGTCTTATTCGTGACTCGAATTATGCTTCTCAGATTGCTCACTAGCCCGCCCAGTGCGGCGCCAACGAAGTCTGCTGTCAGCTCAGGGGCATACTGAACCTGCAACTCGGCGGCTTTCTCCGAGGCGAGCGAGCCGCCGCTGTACCCTAACATGGCGTACTTGAACTTGCTCGCGCTGCTAGGCAAGAGAATGTCGGCAGACCCAGCTAGGGAGAGCACGGCACGGATGCCATCAAGGGTAGCGTGGCCGGCTTGGACGGATGCACCGAATGCAGCGAGGGGCCCTTCAAAGTCTGGGACAGCGATGAACCAGCCGCGACTTAGCATTGTGTCGATATGTTCATGGGTGCTGGGGATGTTATATGCGTTTGTGGGCGGAGGAGGTTCGAAGATGCTGTATGAAGGCCCTAAATCAACATTGGGCGTATTATAGGCAATCTGGTTAGAAAGCAGGGCGTTGTGTCCTGAAGACAAGACGAGAGCTTTCTTGGGAATGAGCAGCGATCTGATCGTGGGTTAGTTAGAATGGTTTGGTATTTGAGTACTTGAGAGAGAGAGAGATAGTCCATATTACGGAATAAAGGAAGACTCGGAGGGAGTACTTGCGTCACTGCCCAAGATGGCTGGTATCGCGAGTTTGTGGTACGATACAGAATATGATATGCAGCAGAAGCATTGCCGTAAACGACGGGGCCGCCTGGGACAGTTCTGATCCGGAGCACGGTTCCCGGAGCAGATGCTTCAAAGTCAGGAGGGGCGGTATACCAGGAGTCTTGACTCGGAAGAACCAACTGGTCCGATTCGGTGCTTGAAGTGAGCTTTGGTAGCGCCATGATTGAATTGCCGTGAGAGTGAGACTGGCCTGTAAAACAATGTAAGGAGTTTACACATTACATGACTTCACTTTATAGCATGCAGCGGCAATTAGGCAGGCCGCAGGCATGAGGGATTGCGGCACAGGAGACATGGACTGGGGGTTTGCCGACAAGAAGAGGTTAAGACTTGGCCGATCTAAAAGATGAGAGTTGTGATAGATAGGTATCTTTGATTTGAGTGGTGGTGGTGGTGGTGGGTATAAGCCGGCCTCAGCTGCGTTGACCTCGTAAACCTAGCCATTAACAGTAATTATACTAGTGAACATACATAGGTATCCTTGAATAGAGATAGATAACTATTCATAAGCAGCTCTTCTCGGGACGCCACATCCTATTAAGTAACCGACTAGCATTGACTCTTTCGGGTTGCGCTTCGTCTATGGACGTGATGCCGAGAAGCTTCATGCCCATGACGAGCTCCTCGAAGAGGACTGTAGAAACCACGTTAGTAACCGCGCCCTTTCTCGTAACCGACATAACGGAAATATATACTTACTATCGATGCACCTTTCCACGCCCCTAGAGCCATAAGTGCCAAGCGCGTAGAAAAAAGGTCGACCCACGCCCACGGCTGTAGCGCCCAAACAAATAGCCTTGAGCACATCGGCGCCGTCGCGCAACCCGCCGTCGACGAAGATATCGATTTTGCCTAGGACCTCCGGACAGTAGGTCCGGATCTCGAGCAGAGTCGTCAGCGCATCAGGTGCCGTATGTGCCTGCCTACCGCCATGGTTACTGAGCAGCACGCCCTGACACCCATACTCCAAGGCCAGCCTCACGTCCTCGGCGCACTGCACGCCCTTCAGCACCAACGGACCCTCCCATTCTTTCTTGATCCACGCCAAATCCGCCCACGACAGGGAGGGCTGGAAGTGGTCCGCTGACGCGTGGCTACGCCGCCCGAAACCCGCCTG
>JAOXNK010000008.1:404675-415659 GCA_028566675.1 Hypoxylon intermedium
GAATCAATAAGTCGGATGGGCCTTACGATACGTTCTATGAGAACAGGGATTCATCGACGACGTACCCCAAGCGTTGATTCAATGGCAATAATGAAGATTTTCCAAAGATCCAACATTCAGCCGTCAAATTGCTCCTACTATTTGTGGCGATGAGTACATTTCCGTGGTCAAGAATTAGAGCGTTATTCGGTGCACGTGACTAGCACCACCCGAGCCCCTATTCTTACCCCTGAGTAACCGACCTAACGCGACCTAACGCAAGGCTCTATTTGCCAGCTCGTCTGCCTCCTTATTGTGTCCTCTGGGGACATGATACCACTCAACTTGAATTCCAACCCTAGACAGCGCATTAACTTCCTCCTTGAGCTTCATAAAACCCTCGCTATTTTTCACCACTCCCCCCTGCTCGGTCCTGTACATGCCACCCGAAACGGACCACTTCTTGACGTGTTTGCAGAGGCATTCCACAAGATAGCTCGAGTCTGTGGCAACTACCAAGCGAAAACGCCGAATGTTCCTTCGATGGTCCTCACTACCTTTAGGTAGCGCATTGTGAATCAAGGTTCGTCGTGCTGGCTCGATGACCTGCCGCACATGCTGTAAAGCTTCCAGAGCTGCTGCAATCTCTGCTGACTGATTGGTCGGAACGGGGCCAGTGTTGAGACGTTTAGAAATGTTGTGCGTCGAGTTGGGGCCGAAATAGACACCAACTGACGAAAATGTCACGAATTTCTGCTGTCCATTGAAGGGACAAGCGCCGTCGACAAAGACGATCAAGGAACGACAACTGCCGGTAGAGGTGTGGACATATGCGTGGTGGGACGGATGGCTCAAGGCTGCCTCGGAACCGGCATATCCCTCCAGCCATGTCAAATTACAGGAAGGGCAGTAATTGAAGCGCAATTCGTTTGGCGTGAGTGGTTTGGGAGGGTTGTTGGAATCCTGGCTGATCCCCAAGACGTGCCGGGGGCCAACCACTTGCTGGTCCCATTGAGGAATGAAGCGATTTACACCTGCGCCAAGGACAAAGACGCGATCGTCGTCTTCATCCGGTCTGCGTCTCATGGCCCGGAAATCTACACAACAGATATGGCATAGGATCCGACCGTGGTCAAAGCAGATCACCCTGCCGAAACAGTCATACTCGCCTAATGGCTTGAATTCGGGAATGCCAGCCATGTTACCGACTAGAGGGTTCGAAGTTCGAAACTGATTGGTGAAAGTGGAAGGCTTGAGAGATTAGGAAGTATCGTGAGCCAGTGGAGTTGGCGATTCATCAGCTGCCGCTGCCCCTTAAGTACTTCCTTTTAATGTTGATACTAGTAGCAATGAGCAAGGGCATACCACGAAAGCTTGGGCCACATGGGTACACTACCTACACTATTGAAGACTCATTTCCTCCTAGAGTAGTAGGCTGGTAGGATGCTACGTAAGCTTACCTAATTTTAGGGGTTTCCCCTTTATGATGGCTTTCTTCCATGACCGTGTACCAAGCAATTGCGGCTGGATAGCTACTGCAGCGGGAAGTACCCTCGATCGTCGTACTGGATGCATGTGGAGGCCATCATAGTTTAAGCTCAAGTCATCCATGACATACATATCTGTAACATTTGTACTGGTCTTGCCGTCAATAGCCGCATGGATATCACGTCTGGGTTGGTTAATGGACCCGAGGTAAGAGACAGAGCAGGTACGACGCTCCTTAACAGGGTCTGATCTCTGCAAGCCGGTACTTAGAGTTGAGACGATCGATCAGTCTCCACCCGATCATCGTGGTTTGACTGAAGTGTTAGGTGGCACTAACCAGGGCAAATGCTAAAATAGAGGTCGTAGTTGCACGACGGACGGCTGCTTAGGTAATGGTAGAAGAAGGAATCCATGCATTAGAAGTAGGTATCATCACCTAACCAAGGACAACCTTCTCCGGGGACCAGGATACATAGATACATGGCTGGTAGGCGAGAGAGACATCAACATTTCACCAAACTGAACTCCATATACTCTAGTCTAGTTATCATCTTCTTCCAAACCCAACCTCATCCATCCACATCACAGTATTGGTCATTTTTTGCATCATCTTAACCTTACATACCTTCATCAATATCAACTCGACGATCAGTACCTGTATCCCACCCTCAACTCACTCCTGGCAAATCCAGCCTCTCCGTCCCCTCTTTAACCTCTAGAGCTTCTAGGACAGGGTCAGCCTGTGCCTGGAAGCTGTCTCGCTAGCATCATGGCCGACGGCAGTAGACATGTCAAGTCTACAGTCACGCACCAGGGGTCTACCAAGTCCAAGAACTCTCGTATCAGAGAGCTCCGCAAACCACAATCAAGGGCAGATCCGTGGTCTGGTCAGGATCTTACGCCAAACGAGGAGCCACCACCGTCTGACCCGAGGGCTGCTACTTTGAATGATGGACGAGCTAACTACCCTGAACATAATACACAGGGCCCCAGTGGTACGGTTAGAGACGACCAGTCCAACTATGCACCTGGACCCTATTCGGCGGAGACCCAGGGTGAAGATTACGGCCATGGCAACTCGTCTAGAGCCCGACCATTGCCACCACAGACCGGCGTACCGACAACCCAGAGTCAAGGTGCCTCTTACGGCTATGGTGCGGCACCAAATTCTAGTAACAGAGCAGCACCACCACCAGCCACTGGGCTATCGCCAAATTTCCAAGGACAAGGAGCCTCTGGTGGCGGCGGCGGAACTGCAGCATACGCCTTGCCTCAGCATACGGCAGGTAACCTTCAAGGCACAGCACAGCCCCAGCAAACCGGTCCATCGACAGTTCGACAGGGCGGAGTACAACCATGGCAGAATGACTTGAGGGCACATCCCCCCTATGGTTCCCCCTTGGTAGGAAACAGAATACCCTTACAGCAAACTGCTGACCTGAGCATTCTCTGCCATGAATGCATGTCGATTGTGGGCATTCGCGCATTCTGCTCGACTTGTGGTCATCGAGTCTGCCAGAGATGCCTTTCTAGCACGCAGCAAGGGTTGGAACCAAGTGGCGTACCGGCCGAAGGCATTGCGAACTACCCTGACAGGGCCGCCGCTCAGGGAACCCATTTCGGTCAGGGCCAAACTCAGCCTATGGACCACCAGTTTCAACAATTCCTTGTGGGGGGTCAAGGATGGTATCCAGGGCAACCTCAGCCCTCTGTTAGCAATCCGGCCTCGCCGGTGACTGTAGGGCATCAGCCTAACCCCTTACAAAGTAACCCGGCTGCGGGACCTTACGATGCCAGTAAGCCAAGTCTCTTCTTGACGGGTGACAATTTTGATATTAACACGATCGCAGATACTGGTCTAGAAAAGGCTCCGTTCGATAAGCCAGGTTCGAAATCAGCCAAAATTCCTACTCAGGGCATGTATGAAGGTACTCCTGCTCCGTCTGGACTTTCTCGGCTCGGCGACACTGCATCTAAGCAGCCGTTACAACGAGATCATGACAACAATATCGCCCCAAATGCAGCGAGAGGAACGAGTTTGCCAAGACCGACTAGTCGGCGATCTTCAATACAAAACAATCCATTCATCGTTGCTGATCGAAAGTCGAAACCCCTTATCGTTCCGACATCGAGCACCGGTTCCGCGCATGATGGCAGGGGATCAGGCCATGCTGCTAAAAAGTCTCTGCAAGATCCCGTATCTTCTCAACAGCGTCGAGAGACGGACAGGCGAAACGAGACGAGACTATCTAATCAAGGTCAGCATGATGATGATCCTAATCGATCAACCTATCCCGCGAATTATCCTGGTTCTGAAATCTTGGGCCAATTGGGAGAATCGGCACAAGGACATGAAGAAGACCTCGGCGATTCGGTCCCAAAGTTTGCTTCTTCTGGACACAACTACGGGGCTCTACCAGGTGCTCCAGATGACAATGTTGCTGGTAATGTCATTCACGACACAGTCTCTCACCCAGCCAAAAAAGGACGCCAGCCACGAGGACTGCCCACTCGTATGAACGACCCCGATAATGGGCAAGAGGACCAAGTATACGTTGGCACTGATGATCTTCCCAGCACTGCATCTAAGGCGGGCTTTGGAGGTCTCGGCCGTGATGGTAGGAGCCCGGGTAGTGACTCGGAGCTAGCAGCGTCTTCTGGTTCCGTTGGCTCATCGGCCAAGGCCACGGATGCGCGAGAGCACGTACTCATTGACACATCAGGGACAAGTATGACATCCACGCCATTCTCCTATGAAGAGTCCCAGGTAGCGGGCGTTGGCGTTGGCGACTCCTCTGTCGAACAAGACGATGCCTCAGAGTCGAATGGTCCAACCAACAACAAGGCATCCGCCTTGTCGGGTAGGTTTCCGGAGGAGTCACTTAGCGCGTCAACTCAGCAGTCGGCATTTGGCAGCGATACTGCTCCTGATGAAGACGTCCAACAACTAAAAACTGACACTGCGGGACCCATCATCACAGGCGAAAATGGACATAAAAAGCCAGCCAAACCGGGAAATCGTAGCACTTCTGCAGGTCCTCGCATCCCTAAGCAGTCAAAGACTCTCCAGGTCACAGAGGCAGAGGTAGAGGAACATCCCGACGGCAAGGACTCGCAACAGGGCACGATTGGAGTTCGGCCCACAAGACCCAAGGGCGGAGCCAAGCCAGACCGCAAAGAATCAACAACTCAAGGTAGTAGCAAGGTAGTCAATCGCCTTCTCGGAGATCCCAAGGAGTCTCACGTGCCGAAGCGGTCGAATGATACCAGCCTAACAAAAAAATCCATCATTCCCATTAGGAACTCCTCTAAGCCCTCGTCGGGTAGACATCCTGATGCCGCGGATGGTCCTTCAACTACTAAAGCCCGTGGCGAACCTTTCGAGTCGGGACATTCGGAATCCCACTCTTCAGCTGGCGCTTCTAACACATCCTCTAATCCCAAGAAAGTAGCGCCTGGATCGGCACGTAATACCCAGCCGGCCACCACGGGGGTTCCAGCACAACAAACGCGCTCTAGATCGGTAATGTCAGATCGTCGAACCTCTGGACGGCCCACCAAAGATCGTCGCGCTCCCGATACACTGGTAGAGGAGAATGGTGACCAGCCTAGATCTGGCAAGCAACCTAAATCTAGCGGGAGGACTGCCACCACACCACATCAAGCTCGAACGGCATCAGGAGCCATTCTAGAACCCGATGACCGAGATGTTGGGACACTAACTCAGGCATCTCAGCGATCAAAACGTGCCGGTAAAGACTCTACTCGTTCATCTCGTTATTATGCCACTCATCCGGGTATGGAAGATTTGAACGAAGATTTCGAGCCCCTTCCTGCGGTGGCTAGTCCAGGTCTTGAATCATTAGTGGACATCATAGCCACAGAGTTTGCCATGGGAGAGTCAGAGTTGGAAGATGCAAGACATTCTCTCGCATCCGCAGGCGCCCTAGAGGATCATGATCGCCCACGGGGGATAAAGTCGCCGCCGATTGGGAATGAGGCCTCGAAATCCAAATCTAGCCAATCTAGGCAGCTACAAAAGGCCCCCGGAGCTGTCGACAAACAGCATGGCAAGCAAGCTACTGACGATATAGCGGCGCCCTCGAAAGGGGACATCGGAGTAAAGGCTACCGGCACCGGTGCTACACCTTCGGGCCGTACCACGAAGACAGCGAAACAAGCCGCCGGACATGGTGTGGGACCAGAACACATTAGATGGACATCAACTGGTCAGGCAGACTATAATAGTCCAAGCCATCCTGAAGTAGCCCACCGAGTCGGTCAGGAAACTGCAGGCATCCGACCCCAAGGATACTCTAGTGCCACTGAACCAAGGTCGCAAGTCAGAAATCTACCTTACCCGAAGCCATCTCTTCAGTCTACTGCCGCAAGTAGAGCCAAGAGGTCTCAGAGAGAATCCGGACGTGAATCCGGACGTGGTGATGTCAATACTGGTTCTCACGCCATTCCCTCGAATTCCCGCGGTGCTGCAAACAGTGAAGTCCCAATAGATCACACGTGCACCTGGAAAGAACTCTACACTGGTCTTGCGACCGATTTGTCCCTCATGTTATCAGATGTCTCTCAAATCACCAATGCAGGTTCACCTCCCAATCAACATATTCCATACCAGGCCCGCGACTATTATGGTTCCTCAGGACATAAGGCTAGCGGTCTTCGCACCGGAGCGGCTGCCTATAGTGGCGGACAAAATAGCCTGGGCGCCCGAGCAGAAGCAACATGTGCCTAGGAATCTCGATACGCCGAGCTTGCGGCCCAGCTACCCCAGATTATCGTGGAGACAGCAGATCCAAGTGATGTGCAGGCCTGGATGGATAACTCGCATCAGTGTAGATGGATGGAGCGATACAATGGACTCGTGTCGGTGGTAGCAGCATTGAAGCCTAGCCAAAACAGGCATTGTGAAGTGAAGGAAGCTGCGGATGAGTGTGCTACAGATAGTGTCTCTTTGAAGCAGTCTGCGGAATGGAGCGGCAGCGACGAGTAGGCAGAGATTTAGGTAGTTAGAGCAATAACCTAGAAAGAGGCAGATGAATAGGGGCGGCACGGATAGAGGCAATATCCAAGAGCTTCGAGGCTCAATCGGTAAATGCTACAGGTTAGAGAGGGTCGCGCCGGGCATTTTGGCCCTATTTCTACTTAACCTAGGAATCAACATTAGCTACCAAATACAGGTTCTAGATTGTCAACCTACATTATTCAGCCTCTCATGGTGCATGAGAGGCAGTGAATGATGTGTGTCTCCTTCATTGAATTTAATGAGCATAATTATTTGATGCGTCACTTGCGCTTGCCTTTGCGATCGCACTGTTGCCGCACCCCTATCATGCCTCACTCACGTGTCCAGGTTGGCTCACAACCATATATGTATGCATCCATCTGCCACTACCTACGCAGAGCCTCTGTTCGAATGACTTGGTAGGGCTTTTGAGACTGGCCCAATGTGATTTCGAGTCCGCCTAGCAAAATTGACTCAATTGTGTGGCTTCAAGGAGGCCAAGCTGCGCATACTGATTAATGCCATACGTAGGTGAGATTCTATGGAATTTGATGACACGAGTTGTTGGCGCGCTTGCTGAGCTGAGCTTCACAGCAAAGATGCCTGGTTGCCTAGACATCGAATGTTATTGCCAACAGGTTGTTAGCTGTCAGTGTTAGTCCGTCCTCTAGTGGCTGCCCAGCTGCATCACAAGCACAGTGTTGGCTGTAAATATGTCGAACTGCAGAGTGGCATACACGCGTTGGTGCAAGACAACCCATCCCTTGACTCGGACCAGGGTATAGATTACCATGACTCGGGCGAAAGAAGGCAAACTTTTGGTATCTATGCAGTGTTTATGTGGGATGACCTGTCGATTTGGCCAGAGAGGAGAGTCCAATACCACCCACGACGCAACACAGTCTGAAGACAGGCGACGGTTGTGGTGTTGGCATTGATTGAGATAGCCAATTACACCTACTCCAAGACAGGTAACCATAAATAGTACTCTGATCTGAGCATATATCATCATTTGGAAAATTCTAAGCCGTCCGTGATATTTCCCCATCGTGCATGAAGCCAGTCGGCCACCGGGTTACTCCTCCCTGGTCTCCAAGGCCCCCTATCCCCGTATACCGGTAGGACATCATCTGCCAGTCGGGCATAAGTCGAAGTGACCTGCCACATACGCTGCGTTTTCATGGCTACTGCAACGCTTGGTATCCGCGGTACCGCACTCTGATATCCCCTGCTACTCATGAACTTCAAAAGACGCACCATAACAATAGCCGTAACGTCAGTGCCCAGCGTCCAGGAGTTGTTCGAGTAGCCGAGCGCGAACATCATGTTCGGAACACCGCTGATCATCGCCCCGTTCCAGATAAATCTATCGTGCCATAGCATATCCTCCCCGTCCACCCGTATGCGAATGTTGCCCCCGAGCTTCATGCGGAACCCCGTCGCCGTAACTATCACGTCCGCATCCACGCTCTCGGCGTCTCGCATCTTGACCCCGTCTTCTGTGACAGTAGCGATTTCCCCCGTGACTAGTTTGACGTGTGGGAGATGCAAGGAGCTGAGAAACGCGGCGTCGGGATCGACGCATACGCGCTGGTCAAACGGGTTGTATCGCGGCTTGAAGTGCACGTCGTACGCCACCCACGGCGGGAGCCGGTGCTCGATCCCCTTGCGCAGGGCGTCTATCGCGGCGCGCGGATAGGTCTGGGCGAACAGGGCGATCAGCTGCACTTTTACCGTGCACCATAGCCGCCGGCACGCCACCGCGAGTGACAGCAGGACGTATTTGTGCGCCCACGTCGGACTGTTGTCCCACTGCGCGATGTAGGTCGGGCTGCGCTGGATCATGGTCACCTGGCCGGCTTTCTGCGCCAGGCTGGGCACCAAGCTTACGGCCGTGGCGCCGCTGCCGACGACGGCGATCTTCTGGTTCGCGTAGTCGTAGTCTGAAGGCCAGAGCTGCGGGTTGATGACTTTGCCCTTGAAGCCGTCAAGACCAGGTATCTCAGCCTGAAACGCGTTTTCGTGATCGTAGTACCCCGAGCCCAAGACCAAGAAGCGTGTAGTGAAACGCTTCTGAGAGGGTTGGCCTTCTTCCTTCACTCCCAGCTCCCAAAGCTGCCTTTTCGAGGACCAGTCGGCCGCCACCACTCTATGGCGGAATCGAACGCGCCCGTCGATGCCGTGTTTCGCAGCAGCGTCTTTGAGGTATTCGCGTATGAGCCGGCCCTCCGCGACAGGGCGTGGGAACACCCAGTCGTGCCACGGAAACGCCATCGTGGCTATCTCCGAGTCGGAGCGCACGCCGGGGTATTTCCACACGTCCCAGGTTCCGCCGATGCTGTCGCGGCTCTCGAGGATAGCGTAGCTCGCGCCCGGGACTTGGGTCTGTAGGCGGTATGCGCAGTTGATGCCTGAGATTCCTGCCCCGACGAATATGACGTCGAATGCGCCCGCGTCGCTAATTGTCTCTTGAGAAGCGGCCATTTTGGTGTTCACCGATGTCTAGATGCAAAGGAGGTAAATGTGGAAAGGAGAGGATCTAGGTCAATCTGGAACACAGCCATGTTGGCTACTCTTGAAAGCAGATGTTTGCTTCCTCGTAGAGGGGTTGTTGGTTTGTTGGCGTGAATATTGATATGTCATGTTTCTATTTGCGTGGTTCGGCAGGTCACAGTGGCGCCAACATACATAAACCGGGCAAGACAATCATCAGATTTGACAACTACTTATTTTCCCTCCCTCTTTATATGTTGAGATCTTGTGAATCTAAGAAGTGAATGAACTTGATGATCTACCCAGATCCATTGGACCAGGGTAGACCGGCATACATACACACCTCCATCTTCCAACGAGCTAGAGACCCGATCTCATGTACATTTACTTTTCCTTTTCTACATGACACCAGTGCTACGTCTTGGCACTCCACTGTGTCTCCCATTGATGATGAACTTCGCGGGAATTCCCACCGACGCCCCGATCTGCCATTCGGAGAGATAGAAAATAGAGGCAAAAGGGGTATCAAGCAACATCTGCCTTTAGCCGCTGATGTGACCGGACATAGCCAGCTATGCCATCATAGAGACTGTCAAAGCTGGCATAAACACGAGTCGACCACGCAGCATACTGCGGAATCAGGAAGGCCCCAGCTTAGTACCGGCGTTCATGTCTCAACGAGGAAATTTTGGGGTCTGTATGTTCGATACGTAGTAGACCCATAGCCGCCACCTCCGTGGATGGAACGCGAGCTGTCCTCGTTGGCGCGCTTGCTGGATGCGTCACGGGCGCGCCTCGACCTCTCAACTCGTATTACCAATATATACGGCCGCGGGAGATCGTACCCCAGAAATCCGGATCCATATTGCCTTCCCCACCGCGGGTGAGAGCTTTTACCCCTGGTTGTCCAGTGAGGTTATATGAATAAGTAAGACAGCTCGCCCAGCTGCGCAGGTATTAAGCATGTTGCGCGATCCATCAGATTTGCATTGTCGATCCTGCAGGCACCCTTTCGTTCCTTGCGTCTGCTAGCTAGCGAAATCTCCGGCCTGCCTCGAAAACCATGCAGTTACTCCGCACGCTGCTCCTCGCGGCCTTGTCGTCGCTCGCACAGGGGAGCTTGCAGGTGGTCCCTGGTGCGACATGGACTACGGTATGTCCCTCCTAACAATCTCCTTTCTCTACTATGGACACATTACTCACGACCGCATAGTCGAATAATGAGCACATGCAAGCCCACGGCGGCGGCCTGATCGAAGTCGACGGGACGTACTACCTCGTCGGCGAGGACAAAACAAGCGGCAGCTCGTTCCAAAACGTAAACTGCTACTCCTCGACGGACCTCGTGCAATGGAAGTACGTCGGGGCCTTGCTCTCGCGCACATCGAGCGGCGACCTCGGCCCGAACCGCGTCGTCGAGCGGCCCAAGGTAGTCTTCAATGCCCAGACGAGCAAGTACGTGCTCTACATGCACATCGACTCGTCCAACTACGGCGACGCAAAAGTAGGCGTGGCGACGGGCGACAGCGTGTGCGGGAAGTACTCGTACCAGGGCTCCTTCCGGCCCCTGGGCCACCAGAGCCGGGACATGGGACTATTCGTAGACGACGACGGCACGGGGTACCTGCTCTCAGAGGACCGAGAGAACGGGCTGCGCATCATGCAGCTAAGCGACGACTACCTGAACGTAACAGCAAGCACGTACCTCTGGGGCGACAGCATCGAAGCGCCAGCGCTGCTGAAGCGGAACGGGCGGTACTACATGTTCGGGTCGCGGCTCACGGGCTGGGACCCGAACGACAACCTCTACAGCACGAGCACATCGCTAACCTCAGGCTGGAGCGCGTGGAAGACGTTCGCCGACACAGGCAGCAAGACGTACACCTCGCAGACCAACTACGTGCTGCCCGTCGGCTCCTCCGCCGCCATCTACCTCGGCGACCGCTGGGTCAGCACCAACCTCATGGCCTCGACCTACGTCTGGCTGCCGCTCACCATCTCCGG
>JAOXNK010000008.1:416848-429381 GCA_028566675.1 Hypoxylon intermedium
GGGGGCTAGAACCGATATGTGACACGGGAAAGTCATGCTCGCGACTTTCGACACGAAACCACACGCGACTACGCCTCGCGGCGGGTAACGGTGAAGGAAGCTAGCCGTGCTCTATATATTAGAAACAGGGCCGACGTGATTAGGCCTTTTTAACCGGTGCTCTTCGACACGCAGCAAAAACGAAGGCGCACGACGCAGATCTCATCCGGAATGAGTACAATACTCTGGTATCAAAAAGAAAAATGGTATCAATTCGTAATGAGCCGTAAACGCCGCGCCGGGTCCTAGAAAGTAACGTGCTGCAAGTTGCTGCTGTAAAGGGTCGAAACGACCCAGGGGTAATCTCCCAGATACTGGCGCTTCGATCACCAGCCTTTTTTCCTGGCAAAGCGCTTGTTTAGCAAAGCCAGGACCTTGGTAACATTAAATTGCACGTATTCCAGGTCCAAGTCGTCTTGGTTGTCCTTCTGCATTTCCAGTAAATCGTCCAACTTAAGGTCGAGTTCCAGGAGACCACGATTGCGCCCTGTCATAGATATTAGTTTGCGAGGGGGACATGGAGATCATCAAAAATAAAGATGAGACAGACCTTTATAATGCAGCGAAATAACGAAGGTTCCAGGCAAGGGGCTGGTGAAATTGAAGTAGATATTAGCTCTCCTATTGTCAGGAACATTGCTCTTTTGGATCACGCCTTCTTTCTCCAACTGCTGGTGGGTGAACTTGTATGGACCGAGAACCTGCTGCTTCTGCTGCTTTCGTCTTGTGCCTTCGGACTGGCTCCGCACGTTATGTAGATAGCTCTTATATGTATCCAGCTGGCCGACGAGATAGGTATTGTGGTCTCTGATCGTCTTATACACCTCTTCCAATTTTGCAGTCTCGGCAATGACGCCGTCCTTCAAAGATCCTAGGTGTTGCAGTTCTTGCTCAACCTCGTCTCTCAAGAGACCAAACTGGTCTGACTTGTCGATGACTTTCATCTCCTGGAGTTGGCTAAGCAGTTCCATAGCCCGGATACCCTTACGAACCATGACTGCGTCATTCCTCGACGTTGCTGCGGCGTCGGCAATTCTCTCTAGGCGCAGCGGCCGTCGAGAAACCGAGCTGTTCGCGGGAATAGACCGCATAACCTGGACAAAGATAGACTTGGCTTCCATGAAGAAGATCTCCTCTTGCGTAATGTCTAGGGCAGCGGTCAAATCGTCTATAGCGGTCTCCCAACGACTAAAAAGGGGAAGATTGATGGCTCTGTTCTCCTTTCGAGGTACCTGCGGGGGTGCATGGCCAAGTTCCGTAATGATCTGCGACAAATGGGAGTTCTCGTCCTTACAGAGTTCTCCAGTGTGCTTCTCGATTAGGGCGTGCATGGCATATATCTCGTTCAACGTAATGGAAAGCTCGAGGTCCTTCTTAGAGAGCGCAACGTAGTTATCCATTTCGAGACTCTCATAAAAGTCCTGCACCTCACAGAGGTCCAACATGAACTTATTGACGCGGTCTTTGTTCTGCTGGATGAACGGTTGTAGTTTCGCCATGTATGGCTCCTTTGCGTATGACGGCTTGTTAGCTAGATTCTGCAACATCTTGGCTACCAACGTCAGCGTCCGGCGTGGTCGTTCGGAGGGTACTCCATCAATTAGCATGTACGATTTGGGTGTGACGATCGCGGGATTAATGAAGCGCAGGAAGAAAAAGCCGCCAATCAGCGTACAAATGACTTGATCGTTCGCGTCAGGATATTTCCGCTTGGTCAAACTTCGAATCTGCTTGCATATCCATCGAATTCCATACGGAGCCTCGTCAAGTCCCTCAATGATTGTGGCCAAGAAACCGTTGGCAATTTCAGTTAGCATCGTTAGACGCGGCTCTATAATAGCCTGGACCTGCAGATTTTCAGCTGCTTGCTCGCCAGTTATGCCCCTTGGAAGCGAGGGCGGGAGGCTGCCGGTGTCCTCTTCGATCTGTTGGCACATGCGTTCATAGACCTTTAGAGGGTTAATCTCAAGGTCCAAGTCCGTTAACTCAATCAGACCATTGATTCTATGCGCCAGCACCGTTCGCAAGAAGCTCTGCCCGGGTCCACGCCTAGTGTACGTAGTCATCATACGCGAGACTGGCGTATTTGCTCGGAGGAGGGAGGAGTATTCTGGTGTCGTGTCGAATTGATATGTCAAGACAGACTAAGAGACAGTTAATACGCAAAGCCTCGCCGTTTCGCAATTGTAAGAGAAAGAGCCGACATACCTGAAACATGGTTAGGAGGAGATGCTCTTCACGACTTTCGTACTGATTTCCGTAGATGGTAAACATGACGGTTTGCAGCAGAGAATCGATCTCGGACATGGACACCAGTCTACATAGGTGGGCTATGTGTCTAGGCTCGGATTGCAGCAAGAACAAGAGATTGCCGTATTTCTGGGTCTTGTCGTCATTAGGGAATGCGCCCTCCTGTAGATCGGTGGCATCTTCGAGATGGCTTGCCACTTCGTTTTGCTGATGGCTACATTAGTCGCGTGAAAATACAATTCGTGGGAAAATGGGATGCAACCAACCTCCTCTAAAGCCATCCTATTCTGAATGAGCAAGGCAATCCGGGAGTCGAGATACCGAACATCCTTCTCAAGGACGAAGTTCTTCTTGCTTTGGGAGGATATCTTGGATTTCAACTCGCGCAGGATCTTCTGGGCTGTAGCACACCAATATTAGCCCACTGCAAATCCTCCTATAACCGTCGGTCTTGGCCCTCCTACCTCTCGCCAAATCATCTTCTATTTCCAGATCCGACTCGTTCGCTGACATGGACAGGTACAACGCGGACATGGAATATCGCTTAGATTGCCGCGCCGAGCGCGAGCCCTCATAGGATGACATGGTGTTCTGTCGTGAGATCGGTTGGAAGGAAGAAGACGAGGCCGTCGATGCCCTCGAAGGTGTTTGTAACATGACGGACATGTTCAGTGAGGACTGTTCGTTCTATTGTTCTATCGTTCGTCTGAGATGTGGCTTGCTCAACTGGCAATGTTGTTGTAGTAATGCGCTAGTAGGTAGCAATGGCGAACTGCGATCATTCCACCAATATTGGAGATTCTTCTACCCTGCACGATCGTATAGACTTCGTTACTCCCGACCGAGCCAGTATTAATTAACTATAGAGATGATTTGACTCAATTCGAAGGAGCCGCTGTCGTTGGTGCTAATCTGTAGCTCTGTGTTGGCTTTGTGGATATGAACAGTGTACTTCAAGGTGATTCGTTCTACTTGGGTCTTGGATTAATGGGAGTTGATGTGGTGGTGTTGGTGGTGGGCACAACGGGCCAGCGAGCGCCAGTGATAGATAATGCGGTTCAACCAGAAGGACCTCAATCTATCGTATACTTGGATTCGAATGCCCACAGGGGAGGCTGTCTTTTCGGCCGTTGTGTTGATCGGCCGACAAAACGTTTCGTTATACGCCCGAAGCCAAAGCCACGATGTGGTGGGTTGATGAGGGGGTTGATTAATTAAAGAGGCAGAGGAAGGAGCACTCCTCGCCACTATCTCGACGATGTAAACTTGGTCGGCGGATTAAGATCCAGGAACATTAAGGGTCGTCTAGGTCTAGGCGAGCAATGAGAGGGCTGCGCGGCGTTGCGCTGCGACAAAGCAAGCTGCAGGATACTTAAAGAAGGTATCGTGGTAAAAACCAAAGTCGCACACACGGATGAGATGGGGATGGGCTTCGTCAACATAGGCTCCCAAAAAAGGTCGTGCTAAAACGGTGGCACGGAATTGATTGGAAAATCGAACTAGGACGAAGAGGGGTCGGCGCTCAAGACTCAGGACCTTAAGACTGTGGGTTGCGACAGGGCGCAAGGCGGTCGGGGGGTGTTGTGTGTGAAATGGTGCACAAGAAAGGGGAGAGGGTGGATGGATAGAAGCACTGGATACCTAGGTAGGTAGATATTGTTGCGGGATGGTGTGGCAGCCAAGACACAAAGTACCCGGGCGATAAAATGCGATAAAATGCGATAAAATGGTCTATTAGTTCGATTCGTTGGTCGGCGCGATGTACGAGGCGTACGAATCAACAGCAGGAGAACTCAACGCTATCAGTTAAACAGGAAGCGAGCTAGACTAACTGGTGGATAGCCTGCTTGACTAACGGTGTAATAACCCTAAAGAGTGACTTCAAGATACCTACATGTATGTAGTTGTGTAGTGGACCTGACTGTTTCCACCTCACATTAGTGGAGAGTATCGGCCGATAGAGAGGAGCAGACGGCAGAGAAGTCACGACTTTCACGCATCCATACAAATGATTACATTCGGGAAAGAAGCACAAGTCAGGCCAGGTCCAGGTTCATGTTGCTGCATCCCATTCTTGCCATTGTCCCTTCTCTCGACATTGGATTGAGAGTACATACATAATGGGGTAATGATGTGTACTATTCCCCATTGAGTCAATGTCAGTCACCGTTCAGGGATGGTGGTTGTGAATTCGGCGGTCTAGCGGTCACACAATCACAACAACATGAAATAGTGTACATATGGACTAATGAACTACCTAATTCGACCTGATCTGCTTATTCGATATTAAGAAGGTTGCCTTCTTGTTATTATCAAGGGATGCATACATACAACGTAGGAACAGGAACAGGAACATATGTCTCCAGAAAGAACAAGACCGGTGGATGGTGGGGGGGAATATGGATCGACTCGACCCCGTCCGGAAAGGTTACTTTTAGCGCATCCATTATCGCTATCACTTAAACTGTATGAAGTGTGTCCTCCGCGCGAACGTTACAACATCACCTACAACCTTGTCTATAATAATACGTACATAGGTATTATTAACATGAAGCTGTTCGTTACATGCACATGCACATGCACATACATATCTACATATCTACATACTATGTATTCCGCACCTACCTACATTATTCTAGGTGTTGTTGTGGCTTGGTGGTTGCCAATGCATTCATCTCATGAAACACCTCGTGATGATTAGATGATCGACGGCCCTCGACCATAGGATTGATATGAAACATGGATGGGTTAGCAAGGCCTAAAGGAAGAAGCCATGCTCTATGTATTCTGCCGGCCCAGCGCCCCCCGGGAGAGACAGCGCAGGAAAAAAAGGAAAGGAGCGATCATCATGAATAAAATCGATGAACCATGATCCCCATCGACTCCGCCATCTGTGCATTTCATCCCATCCCATCCAGAAACACTGTAGTGTATCTGCAGGGGTTCAGAAAGCAACTCGACTCCAGAACCGAGTGGGGAATATGCCGGCGCGGCTGCGCGGTTCGATGCAGGGCCCAAAATTGGACAGGGGGGGTGTTTTCTCATCCACCGAGTTCCTCCACTCAGACTCAGTCGAGGTTTAGACGATTCTTAATCTGAGCTGTGAGACGGTGATGATGAAGCAACGGGAGGAAGGAATGTGTGGCATACCGATTTCCAAAGGGTTGGATCGGACTCGCGCACACATTTACTACATGTACTACCTAGGTACTACTATAAGTACGTAGATACTTGGAACCTAAACACATCAATACGTCGATGAGTGTTCGGTGAGCGTTGCGAATTGGAACTTTATTGATATAGATTTGACTGATGTCAGTTCTAACTTCTCCTCCGATACGATATGTATGTACATTTACTGGGATAATTACCACATCCATACTAGCGCAGGGTAAATGCCTATGTACGTTAGAGGTACGGAATAAATTCTTCCCTATCAAATGCCCCAGTTATCCAGGAACGCCTCCGTCAGTCCACCAATCGTGGCTTTGTCCAACACGGGCAACCAGTAGGTAGTGTATGTATGTCACCAGGGGCAAATGGTGAAGAGGGGCAAGGTTCAAGGTTCGCGGTCCAAAGTCTCCGACTCGTCGTCGTGAAGTTTTATTGTTCGTAGAAAGTTAGAAGTGCAACTACGCAATTCAAATCTTCCCATCTTTTTCTTTTTTTAATGTAGCGCCTCGAGTCTCTGCTCGAAACTCCCGTCTCGTACAAGCAGACGAGTCGGCATTGGCAACCTCAAGCTGCATCTCCGACCACATATGTACAGTATGCATGTTGTGCATGAGCCATTGGAGAGAACCATGTTGGCGTCTGAACGAGCAGAAGCGTCGCATCTTCCAACTGGAGCAATCTGAAATCATATTCTTATTTCCTACCAAATGGGCGCTTAGAGATTTCATGGAACGACGTCTAGATCAAGGCAGAGTAAAAGGGGAAACTCGACACCCATCAACGTAGCTACATGGATGCCCTCCACCTTCTGGACAGACTTCACCAGCAACCCGACCGATGAAACGCCCCTCGTGGACAATGCGCCTCTTTCTGCCACGGCACTCAACTGCCGCCCGCGCCCTCGCCCGAATGAGATTGCAGCCTGCTACCGAGCAAGCCGTTACCTATCATCGTGCAAGTAGGTATTTTGATTCGGTCTAGCCACTCTGTCTACCTGTATTCCGTATCGAGGCAAGGCTCCAGATCTCAGAGTGTGGCTGGTTAAGCCAACCTCTCTTATAATACAAGAGCCTCGCCAGCCTCCACTTGCACCTCAATCGAAGCCTTCGAGTCGGCACAATGTATGATATCCTACGGCAGAGATAGCACGTGGAATGGAATACTGTATGAATTGTCGCAGGCTATCTTGATATCAGGAGCCCTTGACGTATGCGCCATGGCGGCATGGTCGTCAACAAGCAGACAAGTTGTTGCCATATGTTCGTTCGCCCTACCCAAACTTTGCGTTGCAATGGATGCGCGACCCACGATCAGCTGGAAAGGAGGACGATCAGGTTCGAGATAAGCGACAAGGATCGTGTGTCGCCAATCGCAAGTTACACTCGGTTTGCATAATATCTGCGTGCCTCTCCTTCGAGCACAACGCTACATTAAAAATTCAGGTATACAACACCATCTTCGTCGTGTTTTTCCGTGTCCTGAAGAGATGTAGTAACAAACACGCCAACTCTCCAAAAAGCCTCGATCCTACCCGGCTCTAGCAACACAATCTTGCTTCGGCTCGGCCGCTAACATAAGGTTGGCCAAGCAATCAATCTCGTTGCCAAGTATCGCGCTTCGCACTCCAAATAAGTTCGTATTGCCTGACCAGTAACCACCGCCGGACCGCACTTGTTTAGCGTTCCGGTTCCTGGGGCTCTGGGGTTTCGGAGTTTTTTAGAATTGCAACCATCCTGCTGACCTTCGCCACTATGCCTGTAGTAAGGGCTGCAAGCACTACGTCGTGACAGATGCAGGAACACGCCGTTGGGCAGCGAATAGTTTCCTTCGATGTATCTACCCGATGCCAGCTGGTCGGGGCGAAGCTGTTGCCCTTGCGTCAACGTCACTAGTCTTGTGCCCAACATTGGATGACTGCAGAAATGTCGAAACACGATCCAGAATCCCATTTGGTGCCATGGGCAATGCAGAACACAGCACATACATCCACGCAGACATGTGCTCATCGTGTAAGTGCCTACAAAGAGAAGGTGACCTAGTCTTGCATATCACAGACATGCTGTCCGACACACTCATCTATCTGTCCATGTCAGATTGTTCAACAGTTACAATGTCGTGACACCTGTCTACCATGTACAAACAGCCCTCCACCGCTCTTCCGGGGACAGGCAGACCAGAAGATGACATCGGTTTCAGGTTTCAGATGTCATTATTCAACAGCCTCGTACTCCTCCGCTTGTGTGAGGCGATGTCTACGAGTTCTTTGTTTGTCCTTTTGTAGCGATGCTACTTCTTTCAGCTCTCAACTGAACCCCGCGCAAACGCCACTAATAACCACCAGTTGATCAGGATTTCCAGCCTCAGCTCCTAGCTCTAGATTCTGACATAAATATCCAATAACTGTCGGGCTTTTCACCAGTCGGCGACCATAAATAGTATCTCAGAGATGAGCAACCCATGTTATTATTGATTGCCTTCATTTTCCAGCCCCACGTCACCGGAATTGTTCCTGCGTCACTGTGATAGGGGCGTCATTTCGTCAATGACGAACCGTCTTGTGACGGGATGGTCAAGCTCCAAGGACTCGGCCCTGGGCCGTTGGCTCCTGCGCTGGTTTAACCTAAAAATATCATCATCTTACGGCAAAGCTTCAGCTTCTACGCAAGGGATCACTAATTGGTGCAACTATTACCGATTGCGATAACCTCAAGCCGCCGACAACACTATACTCTCGCCAATGCCTATACAGATTACCGATCTCACTCTGTGAATTTCTCTCGTTCATTCCAATGTTTTTCTATTATACGACTTCAATGACTAAATCACCTTAAATATACACACATTACTTCACACATCAAGGATTCTATTATTTCATCATCATCCTAATACGCAAATCCATCTAGAAGCTCTTCTAAGATGACATGGAGTCTGGGCAACAAGGTCAAAGACTACGCTAAGGTCCGCCGCGACTGTGCTGAATAATCCATTTCTCAGGTGGCGACCTTCGATGAGGTCCATGCCTACCTAATAGGTACAGAGGAACAGCCGCGCAACGAATGGCGCCGTTTGTGCTCCTGCATAAGGTTACTGCCAACCTGAAGCAGCTGACACTCGCTGTAGGACTCACTGCTTCTCTGCTAGATGGCAGCCCTCGGTGTTGGCGGTCTCTAACTGAGCACGCCTTCCATATATCAAAAATTTGAAGGTATAAGCTTGATGAATACGACTTCTCCAAGAAGGACTTGATTTAATTACATCAAAAAAGATCACACCAAACCAACGAGTTTGGATGTACCGGCAGCCCAGTTTGAAGACCAGCAACATCGGCCTTCTTTCACGGTTATCGGACGACAGGTATCGTTCCATCTCAAGGCAGCTTATATATCCAGAACTCACACGACTCTACCTTTCTTTTCTCTTAGATATTCAACTCGCCCGAGCTTAACAGTCCCAAGTCCACGCTTTGTTCTCGTATTGAGAGCCCTTCAGATTAGCCCCCATAACAATTACGTTTATCCACGTCATCACGTTCGAGATTACAACTTACAAGACATACCGGTCTTGGTTAAATGGGTCCTTCAATTGATGTGTTAAACACATACCTGATCCAGACATACACGGTAGCTTACCCAATGAGTTACCGATAAACATCAGCCCCTGCACCAGCTGCCATCTTCACATCTGTATCCCGCCGTGGTCGACCACCCAGAGAAAGGCACAACTATTGGCGTTATAGTCAGCTTCGTCCCCACGAGTCGCTGCCTTTACCGAACAGGGTCCAACTCGAGACACCGTTGCGAAAGTAACAAATCTGCCGAGACGGGGGAGGCTTTAGTTCAAGTCGTGTACCGATGGCCAAGGGGCCAACATAGCCGGACATAGTGCTTGCGAAATAGCAGCATAGCAATACACTCGGCGTTCTTTATCGACAGAACACCGATGAAACGAACACGCATGGCTGACTCGGTGCTCAGAGACACCGCGTAATCTTGACTTCGGCTGTCCTTGGAAAAATGGTTTCCAAAACATACACAAGCAGCAGGTCAGGACTACTGCAATACTGTACAACTTGACCATTTCCGCGAATATTGGCGTTTCATATGCTTAAGCCGGATTGGCCGCCTTGTGATCCTGCATACCCACCTCGTATGGACGGGCATCTCTTCCTCAACATAGATCACCATAGACCACCGCATGAACATGTCGGAAGTGGTCAAGGGATGTTACCCTATGGGACGTGCGAAGCCAACGTGCCAACGAGCTGGAGGAGAAACAACGTCATGTAATCATGAAGCGTTAAGTTACTTATATCATGATGGCAGAACACGCCATTACAGTCATCACGACAAAAGTACGAACTGATCTATCAGGCTTAACTCTGCATCCATTATGCTCTACGAGGGAAACGCATCAACATTTGTCGCCTTCACATCGAGTACACGATGCTTTTCTTACATTGCCCAGCTCATTATATGTATCAGCAATCAACAAAACATCTCAAAGCATTGTTTCCTTTGTGCCCAACTCTTGAGATTACCACACTTCAATTAGAAAATAGACAACCATCGGCAACACGACACCTCATTTGCACGTCTCCAGCACCACAATGGTACGTGTCGCGAAACCTCTACCAGCGACATTGAACCTGCCACGCCATGCCATGACCCGGATGATTATGGGTTGCGTCCACGCGACATGGGAGAGCAATGCAGTTCAGGGAGTGAAGCAGCTTCTTGACCCTGACCAGACAAGACCTGTATATTTGCCAATAGATAATACGAGCCGCAGGATTATGGATCTAGGCAAGGATCCTATTGACGTAGCGATATACAGCATCACAATTGGGACACTCTGCCACCCGAGTTAATACCACGTCCAAATCATCTGGGCGGTGGAGTCATTTCAAATTAATCCAGCTATTCGCAAAGTAGCTAGCTATCCACTCTGCCAGAACCATCCACCCCATGCTGCAGGCACGGCGACAAGCGCGCTTAGCCTCCAGCAAGTACTCGAATACAACTTGAGGCTTCTAGAGACCGGATACGGGCTTATTTACAAGAGAAAAAGGGTCTCACTCGAACGTGTCCTGAGATATGACAACGGACGGCCAAACACGAGCCACGCTACAGCAATGCCACCAGCTTGTTCCTAGCATAGTGGATGGGCACCACGGCCACTGTTGTTCAGTCAGCAGGTGGAACTACGCAGGCAATGGCGTGTCTTTGCATTACTGCTGAATAATTATCAGACAGCCAGCGGAACTTGCAGAGTCACGATCCAGTAGTTAATGATATGGTATAGTATACCATTCACCACCAGTCATACATACCTGGAGAGGAAGGGCATTATTTGAATATCCATGATATGTACATGGCGTTCCATGCCAAATTAAGGGTGCGCCTTCGAGGTTGGTATCATCCTATACATGGTGTTTTATTTTCCTTTACTATTGACTTTTTCACGATCCGTCCTGTGGTAGGGGACGAGCAGTGCCAGCAACTAAAACAGTCAAATCCAATTCGCATATATCGAAATTGATTTCATCTCAATTGTGTGGGGGCAGCGATTCTATTATATATCCTTACTTGAGGATCAATGTCTATTACTCACTTTTTTCATTATTTCTTCAAGTACGGGCGTCCAAACCTACCTTAGCCCAAGCCATGTAAACCGCCAATATAGCCCATCGTCAAATCCCTCGGAGACTTACCGTTTTCGTTGCTCGGTCCCGTCACGACGTGGAACCGGCTTGCGAGGGATAGTGTTAGCTCTCGCAACGGTCCGTGGAGCTAGCTCATCAAAGGGGCGTGGCCTGTGACCCCTCGCAGTACCCGGGTGCTCAGCAATCGTGCCCAACGGCGCCGTGAAGTGGCGGCTATTGGCCGGTCGATGGCCAGACGGGACGACCGATGAGGGAGGCAATGGCCGAGGAATGCTCTGACTGTCAGCAGTCACTGGCCTTGGCGTCGAGGAGGGCACCCTCTGCATCGTCGCCTCGGTGAACTCCTTGTCGTCACCCGGAAACCAAGACTCGCGGGGTGACCCTACCTCGGGACGATTCGCGCTCTGCGCCCTGCGTGGAGTGAATGCACTCATAGGGTCACGGATCAACTTACTCAGCGGGCTCTCAAAACCGACCACCTCCTCTCCATATTCAGGTTTCGGGTGGAGTGGGGACGGCTTACGCTGCCTCTTCTTCGGGTCCAGCGTCGTGGGCAGTCCATCTAGGAAATCGGCCAGTGGAGGCTTCCTCTGGCCTGCTTCCGTGTTTCTCCGCGAGATATAAAGCTCGCGGCTGAGTTCTACCAAGTTGGGAGTTCCATCGTCAACCCATGGAGCTCGTGCTTTTGGCCCGTCATAATGAGGGTCGTGCGGGATAAACTCGACCGGGGTATGCGAACTCTCGGTCTTCCGCCGCACAGCATTGGACCTGCTTAATGCAGGCTGCCCTTGGGAATCGGAACATTCGGAGGAGGAAGATGTCACAGACTTACCATCTTTTCGCTGATCTTGCGGCGGTGCGTGTCTGGGTGCCAGGGGACCGCAAGAGGCTGAGTGGTGCAAGTGGCTACTCAAAGTGCCGATGTCGACCCCAGCGGGAATGTCAACTTGCTTGTTGAGTACCTGACCTGCAGGTACCCATTCCTTCGCTCGCTTGTCCGCAGTCTTTCTGCGAGACTTGCTCCCATTCGTCCAAGGAAGTATGGATTTGCGTGGGCTCGACATCTTGTTCGAGCCTCAAAAGAAAGGTGTTGGAAAATATATTATTGTGTTGAAAGGATTGGAAATGATCTCCAAGTGCTGGTTTGGATGATTATTAGATGGACTTGAAAAACTACACTCTTGACGATGTTTTGGTGAGGCTGTTGTGATGATGTTAGAGCAGTAGATTCACTTATTGAGTTGTCCTTGTGGTGCAGAAGAAAAGTCAATGACGATCAGACGGTTGTGGTATTATATATGCAGCTTGAACAATGTAGCACAGTGAAAGAAGGAGAACAATATCATGATTTAGCATCATACTTGACTGTTTTATAACAATCAAGCTATTGTTCGTTGTCATTCAATGA
>JAOXNK010000008.1:473309-484710 GCA_028566675.1 Hypoxylon intermedium
GCCTGTCCGCCACCCTCTGATAGTAATCCAAGTTCACCGAAATAGCCCTCTTGTCCCACCGAGTCTCTTTCGAGAGGAAACGCCGTGTTACCCAAAGACAGGACAATGCCTCGACTGTTGTTGTGTTGCGCGCAGCGCCGCATTGGGGACTGCTGGGCCCAGATAGTGTTGAGAGCGCATAGGTTGCTGAGGAACCGTAGAAGATGGTTTATCTCATGTACTTAATTCATTCATCTGACTTCTTCATGTTTATCGCGTCCGTGTCGCGGTAGTCCCCACCAACATTGCCCCCCTGAGAACGCCGCCGCCGCTGCCAAATGACAATGGTATAATTTCTCGCTTTAGTTGCTATAAAATGAATCGAAACGATGACCTGTGGGTATAGATAGCAGATAATAACTGCAGCCGAAACGAGCGATGAAAGCAGAAAGAAAAAAACCCTATGAAATGAGGTAGAAATGTTGGGAATAAAGGTGTCCTAGACCACGTTGTGCCCAGTGATGAGAAGGTTGGTAATTCTGGATCTAGAATTGGGAGTGAGGGCGATATCGTGGGTGTGTAGGAGGTAAAATTCGACATAGAGTCACGAAATGATCAAGCGCACGAGAAGTCAAGGCCCATGCTCTTGGCGACGCCTTGCCAATCCCACACGCGCGCCCAGTCGCCACGGTCCATTAGCCGCCAGACTTCCTCGAGAACCTCGCGCACGCGGTCGCCATTACGAAGCCCAGTGTATCCACGGACCGTCCGGAGCGCAAATCGCACCTTGGCCCGTTGTGCAGGAGCAAAGCTGGCGCAACCAATGACTAGGCAAGGTACCAGAAGTAGAGTCTGCACTGGATCGCTAGGTTTGAACGAGCCTAATATCGCCAATGATTCGTCGACGGCCAGAGTTATACGATGATCATGATGAGGTGGATATCGGATTGGTGGCGGTGATTCGGCACGAGGTAGTGGTGGTGGTGGTGGTGGTGGTGGTGTCGCATGCGTCGTATGGCTACTCGTAGGCCGCTCGGATGGAGGCGGAGTGCGTGCGGAATGAGGCTGCGAGGTTGGCGATAAGGGGATGACACTCGCCGCCGGTTGGGTGAACAGGATAGATGGTGAGGGCGATGAAGGCGGATAAATGGTCCTGAATAGATATACCCACATCATCTGCTTGTACAAGAGGCCAACACGGTCACGACTATCCCCTGGTGGCCAATGCGGAGTCCAATCTCGGATAGCGGAATCGATCTCGGCGGCTCGATATAAGGAGGTGTAGTCCACGACAGGGTCTACCTCAGCAGCCATATTCGCTCTAATTGTGTTGCGTATGCTTGTGATCTGTGCCAGGTAGTGAAATAGCCCATCGCCGATGCCAATCAATCGTGCAGGTTGGATTTCCAGCCAGGGTTCCCAATCCTCGGTTGCCAAACGCGGGATGTTCACATCGGGATAGCGTATGAGTTCATCGGCGAAGACGCGGTATTGGAAGAATTCGGTGATGAATATTAAAAAAGCATCATCTGGTGGTGGTGACTCTTGAATGAGGTTCTTGTATGCCTGAAGGTGAACCCGATGGTCGCCATTAGGATTGCCCTCTGCGAGGGTTTGGAGTAGCAGACATAGCATCTGCCCGTAGCGAGGCGACAAATTGGTCTTGTTCTTCGGGTCGGTCTCATTCCCCACTGGCTCGCAAAGCTTCTTCATGGCCGCGTTGTGGTGAAATTGAGATCTGTTCATCAGCGAAACCAGGGTGATCTTGGAGTTGGAGGCGAGAATCCTGCCGCCGTGTGGTGTGTCGTAGTCGATATGTCTACTAGCCACGGAGAGAATAGAATGCATGAGACCTCTATGTTCCACTGCCATCTGAAGTAACATATCCTTGAATGCATTCTTGTGCTGCCCTTCAACTGTGAGCACACCGCTGAGATGGCTAATATAATGGTTGAGGAAGACCATGTCCTCGGGCGTCTCAACCCCTTGGAATATTGGCTGGAGGGTTATATGTGGCAGACTTTGTGGCCCTACGCCGAATGTTAGAGGATGAGCGTCCACCCAAATACTAGTTCTGAATACCTGGCTGATTACTATTCTTCCCACTCTTCCATATTGTCTTCTCGTGGTATCCCTCACAAAGAACAGCATTTTTCTCACAGTTCAAGCCTGCACGAGTTAGACATGACGAGAGCATAGTGTTACTCTAACTTACAGCGTGGTTTTGCCTCGTCGCATTTCTTCTTCCGTTTGCGACATGTAATACATCCAGTCTTGGACCGTCCTTTGGCTATCTTATTCGTTGCTACCTGGGGCGTGAGGGGGTGTTTTCGGGGACGTCCTCTCGGCCTCTTCATCTTCGCTTGTGGTACTGTTGCATCCTTGGGCTCCGGTATTGGCGTGTGGGGAGCTTCTTTGACATCGTCCATCTGGAAATCATCGTCTTCGATGGGCTCTATCTTGGGGACCGCCAACACGCCGTCAGAATTTCTTTCCCACGACACATCATGTTCGTCAGCCTCCTCGCCTAGATCAACACCGTCACTGTAGCTAGTACTCCAGGATTCTGCACATGACGACGTGGCGGAATGAATCATGGTCGGCACGGAGGATGCGGCTGCACCCACCGGCGGGATCTCGAGTTCGGTGCTGATAGGAGACAGTTGGCCAGTATCTATTCGATTGGCCTGGACGGGATTCGCCCACAGCGGAGATGTAGGCATGACGACGGAAGAGTTCCCTTCGGAGGCCATGCTGTGACGATCTGACCAAGGGGTGTCTTCATCGTCCGTTACGAGGGCCGACGGGCAGTCCATGGCTCGTGGAAAAGTATATCATGCCCACGGGGAATTTAACCAGAAGACAGCCTCTGCCTTACGAAAGAACGCCGAAGCTCGCAATTCATACGAAAGAATAATAAAAAATAAAAAGAGCCGGAGTGGCAATTTCCACCGAAGATCAGATCCTGTTGTATACAGTCATAGGCCCATCCCTCAGGACAGACCTGCAGAAGTATGGAGATGGGTGTCGAGCTGGTCGCAACTACGCAGCGGCACTGATTGGTCTCCTTAGACCAAGCCTTGCTGCAGAAGTCGGCAAAAGGCAAATGGGGGGGGGGGGAGACAATCGAGACGACCCGGCGTCTGATTGAGCTGCAGCGACGGATGGCACGTCTATAGAGAAGCGAGGAAACAGATGGAGGGGTCGGGCTTGGGCAGCGGAGGTGGAGTGTAGGTCTTATTTGGGCCGTGGATGTGATACCGTGGGGCGGCTAGCGGAAAACGAAGATACGTGGGCGGGAGATGCACATCAGCGTACCGTAGCATGTACGAGAAGGGGTAGGACTAATGGGGCAGGGTTGGATGGGCAGACGGCGAAGGCCCGAAGACATACTGAGCTTCTCCACCTCCATCCCGGGTCCTTGTGCGCCTTGAGGGGAAGAGAACGAGACGAGCTTGTGGGGCATACAGCGTGAGGAGGAGAGCGCAGTAAGCAAGTAGAGCTAGATGGAAGCCGTACCTGTACCGTGATGGATAAATGACATTGGGGGCTGCTATCTAAGGAGGTCTCCTGAGACGCTTCATGCCTAGGTAGGTATGTATGTATGTATGTATGTATGTACATATGTACGAGCATACTGTGTGATAGAGCACCTCGCGTACCACGGCATCACAAGAGTCCCATAACTGCCACGGTGAAATATGTATCTGGTTTGAGTGAACGAGACGAGACGGCTGCGATGAGTTTGGTGATGGTGGGTGCAGGCAGGATGGGGTTTACTGGTGCTTGGCGCCTCTCGAACCCCAGTCGGCCATCGCAAGGCCCCCGTAGACGGCTCCCACCACTATGTGGTCCCAGTACCTACGAGTACCTACGCATATGCACCGTTAGCGGGACTCTACAGGACCAGAAGATACTTATTGATACTTGGAGCGATGTGCCTAGCATGTAGCTTAGAGGCGTTCTATCTGCTGGGGTCTCAATCAGGAAAAGAGCTACCTATTACTGAAATCTGTCGGTACGACTGTTAGCTTGGTCGGTAGGAAACTAGATTTATCTCATCTCGCTGTCTCGTATGCTGTCTCGTATGCTGTCTCGTATGCTGCAGCGTAGGGCGACGACAAGGCGGGCGGCCTTGACATAAATAAGGCGGGCATTAGACCGAATTGGGAATTTTCTAGGCGACATGCTTGCTGATCTCATAACGGACCGGGCCTGACAGGAGCCTATCTCACTAGGTAAACCCACGGAGCAGCCATCAATATGACGGAATATAAGCCAAGAGTCAACTGCATTTTTCTTCCCGCTTTGGCGCAATGCGGTACGCAAGCCATGCAGCACATCTCGGATCGGATAATTTTCGCATTTGCCATCGCAAGAGCGATCGGTGCTGTTATTAGTTGTCAGCTCCAGGTCATGAAAGTGAAGATGGCATCGTCAAGGTCGCATCCCGTAAATTCGCTAGTCGGGCGTATCTGGGCTGAAGAGAGGTAAGTAGATCCAACCCTGATCATAAGAGCCTGCTATTAGGATAAGACCCCCGGCTGCCATATTTGATCGATCATCGGTCAAAAGTTCTCCTCCCCCTATTTTCCCAAAAGCATTAGCCCTGCAATAAGTCTTGTTATTTCTCCAAAGACCATAACAGATAACAGACATGCAAAAGAAGCGGCTGTCGAAGGATTCAACCCCCCGCAACAGCTTAGCGAGAGGAGGGAAAAATCCAAAACGGATTTCGCCCATATCTGGATCAGAAAAGCAAAAGGTTCTGTAAGAAGCTGGGATCGGGGGGAAGGTTGGGAATGGGAACGGCAGGTTGGGAAGACGAAAAGGATATGATTCGACCGGGCTGGACGGATGGTGGTGCCCGACCCTGGCCGTGGCGTTCTGCTCTGCCCTTCACTGTCACTGTCGTATGTCCGTGAACTCTTGAGTTTATTTAGCAACGTGCATCAGCATACATCACCATCTGCACCCCCTATTCGACGAGCGAAAGAGGACACCGAGGTTGTGACGGCTGCATATAACATCTCCATTGCCTGTCAGCCTGTCAGCCTGCCAACCCAGGTGAAAGACACGCCTCCCCAAGATGATCGCCTCGGGCTCACACCTAACCAGTCTTTGACATGTCTGGGGTGGCTCTGTTGTGCCACCCAAGATGACATGTGCAATTAATGGCTGATATCAGCTTGCATCTGATCCGATTTCCGAAACAGTAACCATCGTAGATGTCGATTCTCGGTAAATTCCAGGACAGTTCGGCCCGAGAGGACACGACAAGTGACAAATAGAGCTGAGCCGCAATATCAAACGTTGGAACGCCAACGCTCGAAAATCCACAAGTACCTACAGAATGTTCGACGCGATGTCGGATGGCTCCAATAGGGGCGCGATCCTTGGCCCCCCTTTTCAAGACGAACAGGGAACGCAGCATATCGAGCTTTTCTCGTTCCTTAACTGCGCGACGTAGATACCATTCGCTAGGGAAATCGACAGGGAAACCTAAACGTGGCAGTATATCGCCAGCTCATATTGCCTACCCTTGCCAGCGGTTCAGGGGTCCCTGAGCCCCTAGCGGGGGACGCAATCCAAATCTGCAGATCTACAAAATCTCTTTGGCGTTTTGTTACAAATGACAAGCCCCGGACACTTCTTCCATATTGTTGCGTATGAGCCCACAGTCACAAGTAACCTCCATTCATCACTCACACCTATGCTGTGTTCGTATTTCTCTCACAATCTATAAACCATTACTAGTTACTATGTAGGTAAACATATTTCAAATTCATCATGAACTAGTATTGTAGTAAGTTTTTACTGCATCCAGCGTGCTTGCGTGTAGATCCTACAGTATGTAGAGCTGATGCCTGCCGGGAGACAGGCCAATCATGTTACTGGGAGGTTTTAATCAAGAGCAAATTAAGGTATTCAGACATCGTCCCATAGCGTCGTCATAGGAGAATAAAGGCTACTACATACGACCTACTGTACATATGTTTCGGCAGCTCTGAATGTGTGGTTGGGAGACTACCTAGGTATGTACCTAGCCCTGTAATGTATCATCGTCTCGGGGGATAATCACTTCCACAGGGTCCAATGAAAACTCCACCTTCAATGTTCTCAGGCAGCTCACCTACCAGAGCGAAGCGAGTACAATAGAGTACCTTGACCCCCACCACTTCATTGCCTGTTCCAGACATGTCGAGTCAGGTTCGTCGATTTGGGGGGAGCACACGACTTGGTCCATCACCCACGGTTCCCCAGAAACCACAACTATGGCACGGCATCTTCTTTGGGGCGCCGGAAACTCGCCGGCTTTACAGACTGGTTCTCGTGCTTGGCTCGATGCCCAGAGTTACTCCAAGATGTGTGTAACAACTACCGATGAGGCTTGAATCGTCAGGTTACATTGAGATGTTCATCTTGTCTAACTATGTATTGTACGAATTCCCCAACAATCATTGGAAGGAGGATATTTCTAGCACATATAACGCACATATAACATACATATAACATGATGGAAACACATATCGGGTATAATAGGGAGAGGCGGGGTTGTGCTGAAAGATGCAGAGTCTAGAGACTTGAAACGTGGTCATCGTGCATCGTCGCTAATCTTCCTGCCTGCACAGTGGATCATTCTCACGAGGCGCGGCAGCGACAGCACCCAATACAATGGCCAGCAACCAGCTAAACCGGCAAGGAAAAACTACAAAGAGGGGTGACATAGTGGGCGGGCCCGGAGACCATGAATATTTCGGGCTAGATCCTGAGTATGCACGCACCTCGGACAGACGTCGCATACAGCTACCAGAAGCGTGCGTCCGGCTTACCGTGAGGAAGATATCTTTTTGATTCTGGGGTTGGGGATCTAACTTCGACATATTCTTGGCCATCGGGACACACAGGTATCGACGGTGTGCCAGGTTTTACGAGCACGCCTAACACTCACCGACGATCTGACAGAGTCATCAAGTACGAGACTATTACAGAGTAAGGAAATCAGCGCTTTTTGTGGATGATATGTTAAGCTACCACTTTCCACTCTTGATGAGCTCCAAGATGGTGGCATTTCGATCACGTCCGTAAAAGCATGGTACCTTTAGGGGTGGGGGCTGGTACGAAAGCAACGTCGGTTAGTTGGATCGTACGGGACGCGCAGATCATCTGCATTGCCTATTAGGCCGTAGGTGTACGTATGTACCGGCTTAAGACTAAACCGAGAGGCGGGATGGTGAGAACGTGAAGATAGGGGTCCAGCGTGTAGTGAATAGGTGCTACCGTTCCACCCTTGGGAGTACTATGTATGTGAGGATCCATTGAGCTGCATTCGCATATCTTACGCGCGCCGTTGATCAATCGGTCGAATAGCTCTGTACCAGCCAGCCAGGGCTAGCTGCGGATCCCTGTTTGCATATCGATTCGGCTTCAATTACGCCATGTCACCCATTGCCCAGGTGCTTGTTTGAGGCTAACTGGCGCAATGCCTTAAGTAACGTACCGACGGCACTTCACGATACATACAGTATATCGACCGAGAATAGTCTCTCTTCCAACTAGTTACTACGCTAACTTCATGATATAAGCCACCAGATGTCTGCCAAGCCATCCTTATTTCTCAAGGCATTCCAACTTCAATAAAACAGGTTGACGAAGCATCCTCATCCTCATTAGCCATGCCGACTTAGGAATCCATCACGCCAGACTCAAACACAGCGACCTTGATGATTACTCAAAAAAGACCCCGTGATGAGCTAGCAGTTTTCGTTAGCATCCGGATCCACAGAACCGGGGGTTTTGGATGGATGGGCGAGATAGTTCTACCAGCTAGGCCTCTTGGCATTAATTGTTCTCTTTACAGTAGTCCTACGCGCGACGCCAGAAAGAAGCTTGATGTCCACGGCACGACTGTTGATCATTTCACCTTTGCGAGTTCTCCTTAGCTCTAGATACCTAAACCACACATAGAGTCCCTTACAAATAAGATCAAGCCTCACGGGATCGACGCCTAGCATACGGGATGCCGTGGGCAGTCGGAGTTCCGTGCCTAGATTCCATGCCAGCGGGTCGATCTGCAACCATCGACGTGGTTAGTCACGGCTGTCACAACGCCAGGACCACTGTAGAATTCCATATTTACCGGTCGAGTGGACACATTATAGCAAGCAATAATAAGCTAGCTATGCCGCCCGAGCTACTCGCTAGATTAGATCTCGTCTTCCACAATTCGAAGCCAAGTCGAAGCTGGACTTGTGATTCTGATCGCAAGTCAGAAAACTGGCCCCGGCGATCAGCATGTATTCTCTTCCATAAGACTGCACCCTTTGCCAGATTGACCCGAAGTGCCAGTTCAGCAAATTCGTTAATCTACACGCCAATGAAAGGTACCAGACGAGACGATCTTGAAAGATCGACCGAGGATCTCTGCGAGAAAGTGAAAAAATGGTTAGGGCTACTGCGGTGGGTTTCCTGACTGAGGAGTCTTCATTAGGGCAGCACCCGTGTCTCGTGATTCTCAGAGGAGCAGAATATTAGCACCGTCATCTACCAGTCACGCGATCCCGTTAACGTCTTAGATCCTTGGAACATTGCGGCTGAACGAGTTTCCCTGAGTTGCAAAGACCCTCCGCTTGGCTAGCCAGGTATTCTTCTAGCAGCATTCCAAGAAATGGGCTGAAAACACTTGCTGAAGAGAGCATGCTAGGGAAGTCTAGTCGAATCTCACCACTGCCTGACCCACCGACTACACCGTCGGCCTAGATGTAGCCCTACGAGCTGTCAACACGAGCTACCGTACACTACTCGATCGTAGTCGTAGCAAATTACTCGCCGAGTTCCGTGAAGCTAGTCTGCGCGGCGCCTGATCTCCCTAGCAGATCTCCCGTGCATATGGCTAGGCCGCATATTGCTTCGACACTATCATGGGACTTGCATATTAGCTACCTAGTCTGAGTCCTACCCCTCCGATACTTGGGATTCACGCTATCGAGCTGAGTAGTCGGGTACCCGTATGTTCTTCCTCGACGATGGAATGCCACTCGGCTTCTGCAAAGGCCTAGATCCGTACGATTATGACGGCATCACCTACGGGCAGCTCTCCACTTCTTGGGTGGTTCATCGCAAGCTCTTTCCGTGGTGTCTTCGACTGAGCTTCACCGCCTCGAGATGTCGTACTTTGTGAACTACTAAGATAGGGACACATCACTAGAAGGCGAGCCTGGTTGATGCCCATCGCCGTTTGGCTAATCTACTGACACGGTATGGGTTACTTCCTATGCCGTGTCGAGGACGTGAAGTTACGGTCAGTCAAGCATTTCAGCCAGACAGACATTACGGATTTGCAACGTGGTCGAATAAGACTGGCGTCGTTCTAATGTAAGGAACGAACGCAATCCTGGGCTACTTGAGATTAGCAGTGAGTGACGAATGAGATCAATGAGCACATAAGAAACAGCCAATTGTGTAAAATATTCCGTCAATCGCCTCCGTTTAGTTGCAGATAAGGCTAGTAGTATAGACTACGAACCCTCAAGATCTCATACCCCTTATTCCAATGAGTGTATTCCCGTGTGTAACCGCGTAGAAGCGCTCCGACACGCTGGTAAGCAAGTCGGGCATTGGGCTATGGCGCAATGGCAGCCTTGCTTATCCGGAGGGAATAGGAAGAAACAATCTCGTGGCTTATCTCGTTGACAGGAACCGTCAAATGGGAATCACAGGACTGACCATGCTTTGTAAACGCGGGGGGTTGTTTGATTCGTGGATATCCCGTAATACTTGGTTCCGTTGGATTGGGCTACAGCGACCCAATTTCCCAGATATTCTAGATTCCGGCGAGGCTAGACCTTCGGTATTCGGCCATGACGAGAAGCTTGAGCGCGACTTGTCTGGTTCGAGAGATGTAAAGTGTAGCAGTCGGGCATGAGACCGAGAGTAAGTGTCGATGCACGGTGATGACTACGGAAGCGAGTGACGTAGGTAGCTTTTCAGGCACACCGAGTTCGCATAGTGGTGAGATCCAAATGTATAGAATGCATGTCTTCGTGGGCTGGGGCCATATGAATATGGCCGATGTCGGCAGCAAGGTGAAAGTGGGAGTAGCAGTAGGAAACCAAATAACGGCTGGACGTACCGAAAGCGTGGGGAATCCCATGTGTTGATACCATGCAGTTCATGTATATTTAGAACATCCGAGGTCTACTATGTTGTTGGATGTATCTTCGGGTACAATGTCCAGATCTTCCATGCGACACTCCCACGCCTCCGCAGAGCCTTGCGTCGGAAGCACATATGTACTTCGTGGACGGTGATCTACATGCAACGCCTAATAGCTCTGGCCATATCGAAACTCAAGTTCCAATGGAAGATGATCGTTTCCGCTTTTTTTCTCCCATGTATGGCTCAGTGGCAATATTGGAGAGCTCGCGGCATGTAGCGTTACATCCCCGGTGCGGTTCATGCATATGTATGCATGCGTCAGGCTATACAGGGCTACATTGGCACAGACAAGGTAAGAAGGTCGTCGAGAGATTGTCTGTACGTACAACAACAACCTCGCTGTGCCCCCACCGGTTAATAATCTAACAGCAAGATCGAAGCGAGATCTTGCTGTGCAGATGATGACGTTTGTTGGCATGTCAGTATGCCAATGTTGGCTCGATGGTTAGCAGCGAGCACATCACTTACGAATAGGCCAAGCGTTTTCAGCCGAGGCTTCCCGGTGAAGTTGTCGACTGCTTGTGCATGACACAATCATATAATCTTTCAAAGTTCAGGGGCAGCTGTAGAAGACCAGACAGTATGCCTACTCACTAGCAGTTCTACCCGTTCACGCTACTGCACTTGGACCCATTACAGCTGCCGGCCGGGTTATCAATAATATGAAAGGGGGCATATTCAAATATTCAAACTCCATCACCGCAGGTAAAACCTGGGCGACGCCAAGATAGTTAGTTCTATTAAGCATAAATGGACGTCACTAACGGACGGTATTCGGTATCTTTCGGCATCTTGATGACCTACGCCAAACCTCGTTGTATCACCTATTTGTATTCTCAAAAGATTTGTAGCGAATGATGTTTTTGTGCAGGAGGGATGACAGCTTGTTAATATAATATCTAACATTTAGCAGCCGTGTCGGATCATAAGATGATCAACATTATACCTTGGCATAATAGAAGCATGGCCCTGTGCCTAATACAAGTTGCCGTTGCTTCGTTATTGGGTGCTTCTAGACCAGGAAGAACTACCCACTAAGTCGGATAGCCCAAGAGATTCTAGAATTGTGAAGAATTTGTTGTTTCTAGCCATTTATGTGCGGGTACTCACTCAGGCTCACTTCGTTACCATTTGACGCTCACCCCAAATAGTAAAATAAGATAGCAAACGAGATCTTGTACTGTTGTATTTGACATAGATTTAA